>CM055640.1:105060486-105660486 GCA_029378325.1 Elaeagnus macrophylla | reverse complement strand
TAAAAAATAAATTTTAGCAACAATATGTAATAAATAGAAAATACAAAAATAAGTGTACTTAATATTTTAATCCATAAATTTTAATTTGTAATTAGTAGAAATAGAAAGAAAACACACATAAAATTGGTTAATAAGTCTCTAGACCACTTACAAATAAAATATTAAGAGGACAATTGATGTGTAAAAAATCTGACGCAGAATGATGAAATCAAGAACCCAACAGGAAGATAAAATATAATTATCTATCAGTGAATTATGACAAAGTTGACATATTAATAAATTTTTATAATGGTTAATGTACTCAACAATCATCTATTTTGAAAAGAAGAAAAAAATCATCCATGAAATATTGAAGAAAAAAAAACCCATAAAATAGTTAAAAATACAAGGCTACAAAGTTAATTTATCTCTACCTTAAGTAGGCACTCTAGATGATAGTTTCATCAAAGTGACCGTACATGATTCGAAGCTTAGAACCTATGTTCTAATGTTAAGTCTACACATGAGCTTCGTACTTTTTATAAAAAGTACACAATTTTTTTGAAATAGGAGCTCACCTAATAGCCGTTGAATCGTGATGGTGTAAGTGTGTGATAGTAGCCATATCTCCTAAATTCTGGTGATGCCTTGTTGACAAAAAAAAAAAGGTTAATTTATCTCTGTCCTTGATAATCAATTTTTTTTTTAATGTTTTTATCTCTATAAGATATTATGTTAATTTATCTTTAAATAATGATATAATTATTTTTAAATAATGATAAGTAATTAATATTACATTATGTTAATGTATCTTTAAATAATGATATAATTATCTTCAAATAATGAAAATATAGATATTTAATACTAAAAAATCAAAAAATTAAATTATATGGAGACAAAGTTGAAAAAAAAAATAGTCAGCCTATCCTAGTAATAAAAAAAAAAATTATTCCATTTTTATCTCTATAAGAAATTATGTTAATTTATTATTAACTAATGATATAATTATTTTTAAATAAACATAACTAATTAAATATCTTCAATTCATGATAAATATTATTCTAACATTAATAAAAACCAATAGTATAGACTTTTTTTTTGACAATCAATATTAATAAAATTACTCTAGAATAATCTTGTAATATGTAAAATAGGTTAGATAAAATTGTAAAAGAAAAAATACCATCTCAATCATTTGTTAAAATTATTTATATGTGATTAATCACCAATATATATATATATATATATAAAATAAAAAATTTAATTATAAATAAAAGAAAAATAGGCTGGGTTAATCTCCTATATAACAAAATTTTAATATAACTCATTCTTATTTGATTTTTATCATTTATTATCAAAAATATCCTTTTACTTAAAAATTAATAAACTCCTTTAAAAATGTTAAAAATAATAGAAAATTAAGAAAAAAAATGGAAATAGAAATACAATACATTTTTGGAAATTTTTCACAAGAAATAATATTTAACAAAAAAAAAATTGAAGATATATAAAAATTAAAACTAAATATTAAAGAAGGAGGTGAATTTAAAGAATAATCATTCTCCAAATAAGAAATTTATTTCCAAAAAAATATATAATATATTACGACATTAGTAATAAAGAAATGAGTATTATTATAGCAGATATAAAAAGAAGATTTAACATACCATTAATTGATAAATAAATTATTATGAAAAAATTATAAATTTTTTTTGAGAAAGATAGAGGAAAAATTGGATACATTCATTTAGGAGGAATCTAAATTTTAATAAAAGCACATTTTAGAGAATGAATAGATACACCAATTAAGTTAGCATTATTAGATAATAGAATAACAAACAGAAAAAATGTTTTATTAGGAATGATTAATAAAAATTTAGGATACCAGAAATTTAAATTTACAGCATACCCTAGATTTGCTATTATCATCTATGATAAAACCTTAAATCAAGTATTAAGCTTAGCTTATAACTTTGAATGATAAAATTTAATGAAAGGTGGAAACCATTCATTTTCAATTAATTACCAAGTAGAATATTTATTAACAAACAGCCACAATAGTTCAATATATGGATAAAAAAAATTTATAAAAATAAATAAAACTTTCAAAGAAATAAGACAAGTCATAAGAAAACTAGAAATATTAACAGAATATGAAGTACCTAATGAATGAAATTTAGATATTAAAGAAAAACCTCTCGTACCAATAAAAAGAGATAATGTTATTACTTAATCAATTATGATATATTTAAAAATTTGCACTATTTGTGTAATTAAAGGTACTTCACAATTCACATACATACTAGCATTTATCTTTAAAATTATTTACTATTAGACTATTTATGAATTATTTTGATTATTTTTAAGTTAGATTGTATGTAGAAGAAAAAAAAACAATATATTCTAGCATACCACAATTACTTATTTAAATGTAATATCATAATTTCATACAATTCATTACATATTTAAAAAAAATTATATTTTGTACAATTTTAATGTAGTTATAAATTAAAAAAAAATTTAATATTTTTAATTACATATGATTTGGTGGTATAATTCATTTTTTCATAGTTTAAAACCATATATTCAAATCGTATAATAATGTTGGCTAAAAAAATCAATAACATAAAAATATATTTTTTCATTTTTATTTAAAAAAAATTAAAATAAAAAATGGGTCAATGGATAGAATGTTTTGACCTATAAATATTAGCCAAACTACATCCAACCAAGTTAATTTAATTCAAATTGATTCATAGATTAGAACTGGGGTGGGGTCGGAGTTGACCCAAACCTACCGTTTACCATCTCTGCTCCCATAATGCCATTAAACAATTTCTATTGACATGTCTACCAACGTTAATTTCCTTGCTTTGTTCCCCTTTTTTCTATGTTTCATTTCCCCCTTCGATTTTTTTTTTTCCCTTTCTTTTATTTATTAATCACATAAATGGTGCCAAAAATTGGTATCCAAATGATACTCCCACTTATTTAATAGAAGGAAAATTTTATTTTTCTATGTTTAATTGTTTCATATAAAGTTTTAGATATGAAATGTTTTAAGTATGGTTCTTACAACTTCATATATCGAGTAAAAAACATAATTAATCTAAGAAAGAAGGGGGGGTGGGAAAAATGGAGGGTGCTCGTGACAGCTAAGGTTTTTGGATCTTTATTATCTATAAAGAATAATGATATATAAATTAAATAATATATAAATTATTAATTAAATATAATATTAAAAATATAAGGTTGGATAATAATTATGAAATTTTTTTATTTAAAATTAAATTAGAGATGTATGCATATAAAAATATTTTTATAATATAAGGACGTTTCCCTTTCCCATGACATGCCAAGTGGTTTCCACTTTCCTCTTTTCAACGGAAGTGGGAACTGGGAAGTTCGACATGCCAGGTGGTTTCCACTTTCCCCTTGTAAACGGAAGTGGGGATCAAGGAAAATATTTTACAATCTTATCAGTCAAATTACATTGTTAATATATAATAATAATAATATAAGGACTTTTCTAACTTACAAATGCGGTAATTAAGGATAAAAAAATAGAGACATATCTCAATATATTCATGAAAATTTTGGTAAAATTACAGTAAAAATAACGATATGGGACATAAATCAATTTTATTTAAAATATTGATAAAAATATTTTATTAATTTTTATAATATCGTTAAAACTTCAAACATATTTGTACATCAGTTAAAATGTATAAAAATAAATAAATAAATTGCAACAGCAGTTTGCCCATATGATATAGCTTGATTTTTGTATGTTTGTAATGCCTATGACCATAATTCATTATCTAATGATTTTTCATCGATTAGCAACACTACTGGTAGTGTTGATTTTAGAACTTATAGGCAACATTAACATTCTTATTGAAATGAATATAGTTGGTATTATAAAAATGAAAATAATTCAAATTTTTTTTATATGTAGATATTGTTGGGAGAGATCAGATAACTTATATATAATACATTAATAATTATAATAAAATTGTTATTAGTTAATATTATGGTATAATTATTTTTATTGGTGTTAATGTTTTTACAATTCTAAAATTTGAGCCAATCAAACAAATTTTTTTTAATTAAATATTTATATATATTTATAACTAATACATTTATAATTGTGCTATATAACTTAAATAAATATTTTAATTATGTTTTGATGTTATTATATGTTCATTATGTTCGTTACATGTATTATAAATATGTCATTTTAATAAAAAAAATTAACTAAATTAATATATTATTATTTATTTTAATATTTATTATAATTTTATAAAATATTTTAAAAAATTTATAGTAATTTATACTAGGGGTGAGCAGCGGATCGAAACCGCCTGTTTTTCACCAATCCGAATCCGATTCGATCCGAAGCGAATTTGAAGATTTCTAATCCGAATCCGATCCGATAATGTAGTCAATCCGAACCAATCCGAATCCGAGCAGATCGGATTTTTCGGATCGGATATGTCGGATTGAGATTATAATTTATTTTTTTATTATTATCATATATAAAACACAATATTTACTAACATTTAAATTTTAAATTGGTATATTTTTTAGTAAAATTTATTTATTTATAGTCACAAATTAGATAATCAAAATAATAAAAAGTATACTGTTGAATATTATTAAATTATTATAGAGAATTTAATATTTTTATTTTTTAAAAAACTAAAATAATAATTTAATGTAATTGTGGTATGTATAATATTTAAATATAACACATTAAAAATAAATATACATTTATTTATAATTTTAATAGTAATTCAGTCCGGATCGGATTACAACGGATTATAAAATCTGTCAATCCGAATCCGATCCGAATCCGAACGGATTATATACTTTTCAATCCGAATCCGATCCGACTACAAAATATATCAATCCAATCCGATCCGAATCCGACGGATCGGATCGGATTTATTAATTTAAGCTGATTGATCGGATTATTTGCTCACCCCTAATTTATACAATTTTTATATATTTATTTTTAAATATTTATTAATATTAATAATATCTTAAATATTTTTATAAAATTAAAGTTTACTTTTGTAGATATGAATATTTTCATCCTGGCCTGTCACATACATGCATTCTTTCATTTATAACCATTAGATAAGATTTAATAAATCTTAAGCGTTAATTCTACTAGGCAACAAACTGCTAACCTGTAACAAGTTGCCCAATTTACTTTTGTTCTAAAAATGACGTGTTTTTGTTAAATTGCATTTACTTTCATGCCCTCCTAACGGTTTTTGGTTCATTTAATTCTAAAATTTTATTTAATTAATACATTAATCTTAAAATTATTAAAATAAATTAATTTAATATTTTAATTTTAAATCAAATTAATCTAAATTTTTAAAATTATATTTTTATTAAAGATAAAATTAAATTTTATATTTTTATTTTAAAAAAAATTATATTTTTTATGCAATTGTTATTCTACCACTATTCTTGTCGTAACTTTCTAAGTACCCTCCCTTATCTTTGTCCTTTGTTTAAAAAAATTCTTTACAATGATTGTGAATGGTTTTTGTCTGTATATATATTTCTTCTGTTTTTGGTATCATCTCATCATTCTAATAAGATAGATAAATTAATTATTTTTTTATTTAATATATATAATTGATAATTTAATAAATAATTAAAAATAAAATAATTTTTTTTAGAGTAAAAAAATTTGTTAAGATTCATTAAAGTATTTTACTAAAATTATTTAAATTCTAATATGTGAATAAAAATATTAAAATATACAAAAAATAATTTCAATCCTATAAAATCTATATTAAAAAATAGAGAAATTTGGACAGATAAATAAATTAGAATAAAAGAGAAAAAAATAATAATATTTATTAAAAAATAACAATTAAAATATTTATTAATTAAAAAATAGGATAAAATTATTATTATTATTATTATTTTAAATAAAAAATAAATATTTAATTTTATTCTTTAAAAAAATATTACTTTAAAAAATTTAAATTAATTTAATTCAAAATAAAAATTATAAAGTTAAATAAATCTATTTAATAATTATAGAATTAATGATTCAACAAATTTACTAACCAAAGTTCCTCATGTTCTTCTACCGTTGGGGGTTTAGGATTTCATTCCTGATCAAATCTGTCAAAACTCCAATCAAAATATGATTATCCATCCAAATGAGGCCGAATCGATTCTCGAATCACTCTCTTCTCTTATTCAAAGTACGAACCATTACAATTCTCTCCAATTCCTCGTGCAAATCTTTTGTTAATACGTGATTTTAGACAAATATTTCAGAAATATTTAGAGAGTAATGTTCGACACATTGTTGTTATTATCCTAATACATTATCCCCAAAGCCAGATGCATCATTTTCTCCTTTAATTTAAGATTATTGTTATTCGAGAGTTTTTTCAGGAGTGAAACCCACAAAGTTTTGAAGATGTTTTTGACAGAGTAAAAGTCTTGAAGATTTGGATGGATATTGCATCTTTATTTTCTCCAACGTCTGTGCCGAGAAGGGTCAAAAGAGACGACTAAGGAAGCATATACGATATAGATTGGTGAAGAATGAAACACTAGTTCAGTGGAACCTTCATCGTTGATCGCTGGTAAAGACTGGTACTTTCAAAGCTGGGTGGAGATAAAGATGGGAAGAGACTGGTACTTTCAAAGCTAAAAGCCTTGTTTTGACAATGAAAAGGGTAAAAATAATTTATTTTATTTTAACTTTTAAAAATAATTTATTTTATTTTAATTTTTTTTTAATATATAAATAAACAGTTACCAATTCCATTATTATCAAAACATTAGTATTTTGATCCATTTTTCATAGTTTTATATTTTTATAAAAATTTAACTATAATTAAAAAAGAATTTATGTACTCAAATTGTGCTTCACCGGTAAACAGGAAATTATTTTTACGTGAGGCACATCAATACGCTGTATAAGATATCATTAAGACAATTGGCCCCCCCATATGTGAGTTCTGAAGTCTGAATTGGTCTTTCTTAGTCCTTGCCCATATAGTTATGGAATTGACTTGTGAGTTATGTCCCTGTTCGTTTCCTTGCATTTTCTCTTCATACACGGAACACGTTATTTCTTACCTAATTCTTTTATCCTCCTTTTTTTCTCTTCTATCTTTTTGACTTGAAATGAATTTTCAATGTTGATTTACTACGTTTATCCTATTTTCTAACCTGAGATTTGCTTGCTTTGTCTTCTCTTTTATCTTAGTTTTACTTGTCAGCCAGTCAAATTATTATATTCATTTTCATTCTTCTTTCACTTCTTTTCCTGTTTACACTTACGTCTTCGTCTTGGCTTCTTTTTATATTCACCTTCTATTCATAAATTCATCATCTTTGTTCTCTTTCATGTTTCTGCTTAGTCTCTTACCCTTCTTTAATTCTTTCTTAATTCCTAATTTTATTTCTTTAAGAGCTCTTCTCGGTTTCCTTCATTCTTCTCTTACTAGCTTTTGATCGAAGAGTAACATTTACAAGAACTATCAATATTGGGTGTTTTGTTTTTGTAGATAATTAACGCATCAATGAAGTGCCTTTTTCCATTCAAGGACAAATCTAAGACCAAACGGGCAGCAGGGGCACAATCTGCCCCAGATTTAAGAAATCAAAGTCAATCTGACAATATTGTATTAGATCGTGTAATTAAATCTTCGAGTTCATTACCATCATCATCGAAGAGCATACCAGAATTGTACGAAGAGAAACAACACAATCTGACAGTTTTCACTTTCGAAGAGCTCAAGGAAGCAACAAATGGCTTTAGTAGAATGCTAAAGATTGGAGAAGGTGGTTTTGGGAGTGTTTATAAGGGAACAATTAGACCTCCTAATGGTCGAGGCTCTCCAATTATGGTTGCCATAAAAAAATTGAACAAGAAAGGCTTTCAGGTTTTTGCTCCTTAATTCTCATTAATGTTGTTTGATAAATGTATACATGTAATGTAAAGTGGTTGTAACATTTCATCTCATTTTAATATCCCTAATGGACCATAATATAATATTATTTTATTTTATTTAAATATTATCTCATAATTTTAATATACCTAATTATGTATTATATTTTTCATTATTTTTGTAAATGATTCATTTGAGATATCTTAACTAGTATCATCTTATAAAAAAAATTAAGTGGAATAACATAGAATGAGTTATGAAAATTAATGGATAGTAACATGTCTCCCATTAACATCCCATCCTAATTTTGCACCTCTGGATAAATGTGATGAAATTAGCTTCAATTTCTAATTTATTTCAGCTTTTGGGTTCAAGCCTAAACTCTGTTTCCTTCAACTTGTTTTCATAGTTTGATTAATTGTGTAATCATGCATTTGATGTATCCATCCTCCTTCTGCTAGAATTTTGTTTTTCAGGAAATTGAAAATTGTCTAGAGAAGTTTACACATTTGCTAATTGAAAAAAAAAACTTTTTCAAAATCCAGACATCAACATCAACTGCATATACGATCAATCAAGGGCTCACATGTTTAGAATAGATAACTATAATCAAATCATTTTATTCTTCTTAATATTTTTCTATTCTTAAATGACATAATATATTAAAACCTTCAAGAAAATATCTCAAGGTCTATGGGTTGTGTACACTTTTTTTTATGAAGTTCAGAGTCTAGTCAATGTCACTCATTGTTGTTGTTTCTATCTTCATTATCCTTTTATCAACTAAATTGGGATCCTTTTTTCTCTTGTAGGGCCATAAGGAGTGGCTTGCCGAGGTTCAATTCCTTGGGGTTGTAAGCCACCCAAACCTAGTAAAACTTTTAGGATACTGTTGTACTGACGATGAAAGAGGAAATCAACGGCTATTAGTATATGAATTCATGCCTAACCGAAGTTTAGAAGATCATCTCTTCATGAAGGCCTTGCCTAGTCCTCCTTGGATACTGAGATTAAATATTATGTTTGGTGTTGCGCAAGGGTTGGCTTATTTACACGAGGGATTGGAAGTCAAGGTAATTAATTTTATATATGCTTTTTATTCAATTTAGTTGAACTGCCACTAACTTTTTTGAATGAGATGAATAACAAAGATATTGTTGGCAGCTTGAAAATACGCAAGTATATGTGGTCAATGCACTATTGATAAGTATTTAAAAATAGAATGTCGAACCTATGAGGATTGGATTATTAAGGAATTAAGTACCGAACTATGATTATTTTAAACTATTTAAGCTAAAGCAAACTAATGGGTAAAAATAATAAAAATAACAAACATATAATCTTTACAATACTTGATTCAACACATCTACACTAACTAATTTGATATAAAATAGTCTTAGGAATCAACTTTCCCTCAATTTCCTACATATCAATTAATCTATCATCCCAAGTAATTCATGATGTGATACTTGATCAAACGCTTTATACTAACATACATTCCTTTATCAAGTAAACTATATACTATATAGTTACTAATCAGATTGCATACTACTCATTAAAATTGCATTTATAGATCACATGTACAAGAATTGTACATCTTTGCTTAGAATCCATAAATGCTATTTAATCAAGACAAACAATTAAACATTTTTCTCAAAACTATTTAATTGCCTCTAGTATAATTGTTGATCAAACAATTAATTGCATAAAAATTATATTAAATAAAATATCCAATATCAAGAATCACAAAGGAATGAAAAATAAATAAATTCATTATATAAAAAAATTGAGTTCAAGAGGATCTTAACAGCAGGTTTTACTATTCACAATCATATTAAATTAAATCCCAAAACAGTGAGAAAATACAAGAAAATAAATAAAATACAAAAGTAGAGAAAAGATACAACCAATCTCTTAGCTTGTTTCAACTCCAAAATTTTCAATTTTTCATAATTTTCTGGATTTGTTGCTCTCTAAACCTGCTAACTCTTTCTATAAGAATTTTGGTTAGATGTAGAAAAGTATTGAATGATTTTCTTGGTTGCCAAATAGACTTATTTGTATGTTAACAATGACGTAATATAGCTCATTAATCATATGATATGATGTGAACCAACGGTTGAAACTGATGCAAATGAGTAAAAACGGATTTGATGGGACAATGCTTGATCTAAAAATCAACGCAGGCCGCAGCACATAAATTCCTACTGTTGTACATAGATCTGGGATTGTGAGTAGAACAGCGAGAGCCACAGCACCGTATTGTCCTTGCTGCAGAATCAACATCTTAGATGTCTTGGTGAACTATGCGCGCCGCAGCATACATCTCTCGAGTTGTCTATGTTGTCCAGGCATACTGCGGCTCAAAATAATCTCCGCCAAGGCACATATGTTGATTTTTCGTTTTGACTCGTTTTTTCTCCGTTTGCTATCGTTCCACCTACATTAGCATAATTAAACATAAATTAAACCATTTTAATTGTATTAAATCCAAAACATGACAAATAGCTAGTTTGAAATCATTTTACTTTTTTAACTTTTTTTGAATGAACTGGGACCAACCTTTATTTGACCTATAAGTTACCCCTAGTCTAGCCAATATGGGACTTTATTCGAACATACCCAAAACAATGTGTCCATCCTCTTATCACTGTCTTCCTTGAGCTAGAGGATCACTGAGAAATATGCAGTTGCTTTTGTATATTGTGATATGTTGAATAGCTACAAAGAAGTTTACATTTTGACTTGAATACTTAATTTACTCTGTTGTCTGACTTTATACTTTCAGTTGCCCATGAATTTAGACTTTCTGGTATCCCTTTCTTAAAAAAAATGTTCAATTGTCTTTACATTTTGAAGGTGATATATCGAGATTTCAAGACCTCAAATGTACTCTTGGATGAGAGCTTTAGACCAAAGCTCTCGGACTTTGGGCTTGCAAGAGAAGGACCAACTGGTGACCTCACCCACGTATCCACTGCAGTAAGTAGATAGAAGATGGTATTTACTTTGATCTTTCCTTCAGTAAATTGCACAAAGAAGATAGGCCATGACTTCTTATAATATGCATGTTTACAAGTAAAACCGTATTTGATTCCTCCCATCCCATAGCCTGAATATCTGCGTTGTCATGCACTTGACTGTCACTTAGACCTTTGCAAACCATCCATGATTCTTGTGATGACCTTTGTAAGGTCGGTTTGCTTGTTCTTCTGTGCTTTTGGTAAAAAAAGTGCTTTTAGAAGCACATAATATACATCTTTGTCAAAGAAGCACAAAATGTACTTTTTGAGCCCCGAAAGCTCATCTTGCAAACTTCTTTTTTGTTTGGTTCAAAAGAGTTTTGTTGATGTTAGAAGTTCGACTCTCAAATGCAGAAGCAAACATATACCTTAAGATTGTATGTCTTGATTATTATATATGCCCTTTTCTTTTACACACAGCAAAATCTTTCTTTTCTGCTAGTATTGAGCCTGGTTAGGAAGCAATGCACTCTGATATATTGACCTGCTCAAATTTGTCACACTTAATTTACTTCACAAAGTCTATTGTTGTTAGAATCAAGTTTGTTGAAGAAGATCAAGTTTGTTGATCTTCTTCAATTATATGTTTCTATAGCTCATAAACTCAATATTATGATGGTTTATAATTGAATGTTAACATAGGTGGTTGGAACATATGGTTATGCTGCCCCAGAATATGTTGAAACTGGCCATCTTACGATACAAAGTGATCTATGGAGTTTTGGTGTGGTGCTATATGAGATTCTCACAGGCAGGCGTGCCTTGGATAGAAACCGGCCAACTACGGAGCAGAAGCTGTTAGATTGGGTGAAGCAGTACCCAGCTGACAGTAAAAGGTTCGGTATGATAGTGGACCCTAGGCTGAGAAACCAGTTTTCTTTAAATGCAGCTAGAAAAATTGCCAAGTTAGCAGATAGTTGCTTGAACAAAAATGCTAAAGAGAGGCCAACAATGAGCCAAGTTGTGGAGAGCTTAAAAGAAGCAATACTTGAATCAGAAGCTAAAGGAACCTCCAGCTCTTCGGTGAATAAAAGTTACATGCCCTCTGCTTCTGCACTTGTTAAGGGGAAATCCAAGCAGAGGTAGTATGAGAATAAATTCACTATCTCAGAGTCATAGAATATTATTAGCTTTTTTTATATATTATTTCTGAAATGCTTTGTGTTTAGGTATAAAAATGATAGGGTGGGCATTTTTTTTATTAATCTTTTTGTATTTGTCTAAAATTACCAATGAGAGTATATATAATACATGTGCCTGACATTGTAAGACCTAATTAAATATTTTCTCCTATTTTGACATGTTAAGAGATTAAAGCAGGCAGTGAAAGGTAATTAAACGTGTTAATGCAGACCAAATTGTATCAGCTGTTTTTTCAATTTATTTATTTTTATTAACGATCACAGTAATATTTTGTTGCTTGCAGTGCTATTTTTTATATATATATTTTCTTGAATTAAAAAATTTGTCTCATAGGCACATACTGTCATTACCGGTTTTGCCCGTAAGAAAACTCTCACTTTACTACTAAAATTTGGACTATGAATTAAGGAAAAGATGTGGAGAACTATTACTAACATTTTTCACATTTCATTAAACTTGTACCCTTAAACGTATGCAAAAATATTTGTTTAAAAGAAATAATATTTAATATAAAGAAATTTAAAAATTAAAGCTAAATTTTACCAATAAGATAGAAGCAAAATGAAGCAATGCAAATGATAAAGTCCTAAAACTTCTATTACCAACAGAAGTAATAAGGAACTACTCTTGAATAGTACAACAAGCAATAGAAGGAATCAGCAGATTAAGAAACCTCAAAAAAATTCAAAGATCAATAATCTTCAAAAAAGCAACAAATAATTCATCAAAAGAAGAAAGAGAAAGATATAAGAATTTGATAAAACAACAATGATTGAACTTATACAATTTTGTCAGAAAAACTACTGATGAATATCTTGATGATATGAAGTTCTATACTACAGAAAAAGACTTTTCACTATGTAGAAAATTTAACATTTTAGAATGAGCTAATCCAGTGTTTGTCTCTCGGATATTTCATAATGGATTAATAGAAAAATTATACTCAGGAAGTGATTTAAAAGAATTAAACAATTTTTCTGAAAATTTCAAGAAATCAATTAAAAACTTTAAAAGAAAAATTAAGACTATGGATAAACCTGTATGTTTTAGTTCAATAATAACTAGAACAAAAAAAAAAACACTAGTAAATCCTTATCATTTCATTAAGCTTGAATTAGCTAATATTAAATGGGAAGTCCCTTGTCCAAAAGCTTTACCATAAAAGGAATATAACATTGAGAATTTATGTATTGAAAGAAGACAAATGCTAAGCCAAATTTATCATAAAATAAGAAGAATTATTAATTCTTTTGAAATCAAGGTCAATTATCACACTAGTAAAATAATTACTACTTCTCAGAGTAATATGTCATAACTGAGGAAGATAGTAAAAAAAGTAATCAAATATGACACTAACTTCAACTGCAACGGGCTTAAAGTAAGTAAAGAAATCAAGAAAGTATTTTGCTATTATTCAAAAAAGAAATATGAAGACTATAAATGCATTTATTACATTAAAGATAAAGAAGCTTACGTAAACTTAGAGTCTTCACAAAGTTCAATGTCAACAGATAAGAAATAATTGATGTCTACTCCCAAAGTTGGCGTTAGAAGTATCAATAATGTAAGTATTTTATAAGCCAGAAAGGAAAATTAGGTAAAATAGTAATATCTCACTAATGTAAAGAGATGACCCTTATGTTTACAAAAGAGAACTCTCTTGAGTTAGAAGGGATATACTAAATTATGAACTATAAACCCTTTCAAGGTTGCTAGTTCTCTAGGTTGTACACTATTTGCTTAATGAATAAAAGTTCAGTTTAAATTCCAAACTTAATTATATTTCTAAATCTAGGAAGTTAAGTACAGATCTCAAAAAGATCAATAAGAATAAAAGGTCTATAAGCTTAGATCTGGAATAAAGTTTAGCTAAAAAAATAGCTAAAAAGTGAAAATACAAGGTGGACCCATATTTAAAAGTAGGTCAGTTTATATCAAAAACTAGTATACCTTGAATTTTATTGATATTGTTGAATTTATAGTTATATCTTAATTTATGAAAAAATTAGAAAATAAACATAATAAAATGAAAATGAATTATAATAAAACTAAGTAAAATTAAGAAATATCTTAAAACTCAAGAAAATTTAAAAGATATAATTTATCTCAAACAAGTTATTGTTTGTTTTAAAACATCAATGAAATATAACCTCAAAAGAAGTGCAGAAAATTCAAAAATAATTGAAAATTTATAAAAATTAATTGGCTATTTTTTTAAATATGAAAAATATATATAATTTAGTAAATGACTAAAACAAGGAATACTTGAATTTTGAAGCACGACTTAAACTAGTAAAAATGGACTTAAAAGAAAATAAAAAATTCAAGAACTAAGTCGTTGGATAGATGAAGAACTCGAGAATTTTGAGCTTGAAAATCAAGTAGAAATAACTAGCGTTTAACTAGCCCCATTATGAAAAAATTTGTATAAATAAAAGCAAAAGAAAATAAAACAAAATTATGATCAAAATCGAAGATTTTGAAAGAAAATATTTGAAATTGTTAGAGCAATGCTTTGATAACAAAAGTTATGAAACCTGTTTAGAAAATTTTAAAAAATTCGATATTTTTTTAGATTATTATACAGATTATATTTCTAGAATTTTATACCTAATACACCATCCAGTATGAAAAATTTAAAGAATTATTTTACACATAAATTTGTTAAGGTAAATGAAGAAGAATTTGATAACCTAATTTTTGGGATTTATTTATTCAAAGAATAAATAGGAAGATAAGTTAATTGAAGCTAAAAATTAGTATCAGAGCCATAAACATATTTGATAAGAAGGTTATAAACAAAATGTTTAAAATTAGGTATAATCAATCTAATTTAAGGAGAGAAGTAAATTATTTAAAATATTATAAAAAAAAATATAATTAATATTACAAATTAAAGAAATAACAAAAAAATTACTTAAAGAAATATCATAGATAATAATTTAAAAAGAATTTTTCAATTGGAACGTAAAATTAACATAACTACATTATAAGTAAAAAAATTTATTAAGAAAATGTTTACATCATTACAAATTTTTAATTTAAAGAAATTAATACGAAAAATCAAAAATAATAAAGATTTTAAGAAAAAATTCACTAAAATGAATTTAACATGTATAAAAATAAAAATAAATAACATAATATTATCACAAGAATAAATAGATACATTAAAACAAATATTAAAAAATTTAGAAAATATTAGAACACAAGAAAAATTCTTAGAAAAGTTTAAAGTTTTTTTAGACACTATTTTAAAAAATTTTTAAAAAATCCTTTAAAAATATTAAAAGAACAAAAAATTATATAAAAATAAAAGAAAATATAATTATTAAATTTCGGTAATATTGTTTCCAAATTTTTTTAAATTTTGGCTTAAAAATCTTAAAAATTTGTTATTTAAACAAAAAAGTAAATTTGTATATCATATAGAACATAAATAAAAAAGATATCTTAATGATATGCACATGAAGAGTAGTGTGGGAAGAAAGCCAAAGATATATATGTAATACAAAGCAATATGTTGCCGACATATTTTTAACAATTGAAAGGTTAGACCACTTCCGACCCTTAACACTATTGTATACCAAAATTTTTATTCACTGTAACTCATAATATTAAATATTACATTAAAATGTATATTCTTTTATACAATAAAATATTATTTTCATTTTTTTAAATTAATTCCTTGAGAATTAAGATATTCAACTAATTAATTAATTATATATTATTATTAATGCAAACATAGTTGTGTTTGAACTTAAGGAAGGGAATAAAATTGGGTACAAAGATTTGAATTTCATAAGCGCCTACATGAGTTTTTTCGAAGCAAACAAGTAAGAATTATGCACAAAAATCTCAAGAACAAGGTCATAGATCTTAACAAGAAAAAGAAGGATATCAAGGCTAGACCAAGGATCTCAAAATAGTGCAAATTTTTTGTTAATGTTTCAGTAATTTTCGAGGATCTAAAAGTAATTTACTCGATTATTAAATTGTTGTTTTAGTTCATATTATATTTTTAACTCTATGTTATTTTTTTTAATAATAAATTTGTAACATATACTTAATTTTAATTTATATAATTAATTTTAATTTATTATGTGTCATAAAAATTAAATACTAATTATATAAGTTTTTAAAAAATATGTAAACAGTATTTTAGTGCGATAAATAATATTGTGTTAAATTTAGTGTAATATTTCATTGATCTAAATTTAGTGAAAAAAATAGTACTTAATTTGAGCAATTTTTGTACTAAATTTAGTATTTTGGTGCTGAGATTGAGATGTCTATAAAGACATACTTTTAGTCAGCTAATATGTTGGGAAAAAAACATAGTTTATTGGCCTAGAAAATACATATCATTAGAAAATGTACTATACAATTTACACTGCCATTCATTTGATGTTGACTCTGGCTCAGGTTATTTGATGTGTAATTCTGAATCTAATGGCCTAAATAAAGAATTTATATAAAAAATATTCTTGGAGTTTTGTGTAATATCATGAATATGCTTGAGTTCAAAAAGTATCAAATATACACTTTACGTTAACTAACAAAAGAGATTGACATTTTTGTAAATTATTATGAAGTCTGAAATAAGTTCCAATTACTACAATGAATCCCACAATCCAAGAAGTCCAATCCTTTCTTCTCTGCATTCCACAATCTTTCTCAGTTCCACAATCCAAGAAGTCCTTCAAACCTCGTTCATATGTTTCTATTATTTCCTTTAGGTGAAATAGCTCCAAATTGGGTTCTAGAAATTGAAGTTTTCAATGGTCATAATTGGTTCTCCATGGTTGGTTATCAAGATGTTTGAAAGACGGTTTCCATTGACGATTTTATCTGCGTTTAAGTTGAAGATTCTATCTCTTATCTTTGTTGATGGTATTTGAAATTCAAATAGGAAAGTTCATTACTTGTGGTTTTATTGTTCCCAAGATTATTTCTAGTAATGAACACCCATATGTTGCTATTAGTAGATTGTCTCTTTCTTTATCTGAAAAATACTTTTGCGCTAAATTTACTTTGAGTACATATGGGACTATGGATTAGTAATTTTGGATTTTTTTATTGAAATTGTTGTCGGTGAAAATTGTGATTTTAATTACGTTGTTGAGAATTTGCGTGGCAGTGGAGGTTCTGATCTTAATAATGTTGATATTTTAGACATTGTTGATATGACATTTGGCTTGATTGAAAATTACCATAGAGATTTAGATGAGTTAATTTTGGATCCGCAAAATAAAACCTTAAATAATTGATAGTAGGTAGTTTAGTTGGTGACGCTGCTGAGTTACATGTACGAAATTATGAATTTGAGAGGTGATAAAGTCATAATTGTGCATAAAGACTCCTCTGACGACAGCTTCAAGTCTTAATTACTGTTGATGGTACTCTCAAAATAAAGCATTAATTCAAGTAAATGAAAATTACCTCTTACTCTTCGAAAGAGTTTATTTTTCTGTTAAAAAATAAAATAAAAAAAAAACCTTAAAGAAAAAGAAGCATCAAGGTTTTAAAGTGCAAGACTAAATGAAGATTAGTCATTTGATTTGTTAAAAAAAAAAAAAAATTGTATGGGTTTAATTCATTCAAATTTTCTTACTTTCGTTTAAGCTTTAGTAAACAGTGAGTTTTTTCTTTGTGTAGAATAATAAATGAAAGAGAAAATTTAAAGCTCAAATTTGATAGCATTAAGTGTATTTAAAATAATAATATAAATTTCTATCAAAAGAAAAAATAATAATAATATAAATGTTAAACCAAATTATTGAAAATAATTTAAATCTTACGGTCATATTTGTTACACCATATTATATATCTTAACTGTATAATTTATATATAGTCATGCGTTTGACTGTAAAATCAGTTCGTATCGTACAGTATAAAAATAATATGATTATGTAGAAATTTTTTACGGCCAGAAAGGATAGATCTAAGTCGTATTAGACAATTAACTTAATCTGTTTGAATTTTTAATTATAAAATAATATGTCTTAACTTTTTTTTATCTTAAATTAAAAATAATATTTTTTTATTTTAAAAAATATAATAAAAATGAATTAAATATTAATTTAAATAAATTTTATAATAAAAAATTATTTTAAATATAAATTATTTTAATAAAATATATATAATCAATTTAATCTAATTATATTACACAATTTTTCATAAAATATTATATAAATTAATTATAAAATAATTTAATATAATTAAATTTAATACAATTATATTTAATATATTTAATTCACCTAATATAGCGTATATGTGATATAACAATGAATCCCAGGCAGTCGATTGTAATTTACCCCCTAAATAAAAGCTAAAAAACTTAAAAAAAATAAAATAAAAATGGTTTACAAGGATTTACTCTCCAATAAGTCTATCGTTGACCAAAACTCAAAATAGAAGCCCAAAGGACCGAAGTCCTCTCTGACCCAACAGTAATAGAAATGGAGAAAATCTTCACTTTGCTTCACACTGTTATCACTGCTGGAGCTTTCTCAGCTGTTTCTTTCTGGTATTTATCCGATTTCCGTCACTTTCTTGGTAATCATTAAGCGCGCACATATTAAATTATCCGATTTCCGTCACTTAATTTTTCAGGTATGGTTTCATGTTTGGAAGAGAATCTGCTCGTAAAGAACTAGGTGACTTGATCGATGATCTACGTCGCGGAAACCCTAATCCTAATCCCGAACCCGAACCATCACCGTCTCATTCCTGATTTGCATTTGGTATGCTTCACTATTTTTCTCCCTCTTGTTGATTCACATTTTTGTGTATAATTATATTCTAACTGAAATTCAAAAGTTCACATTTTTTTGGGGTTGCTAATAGTGTCAACGTTTTGGTTGGATTAATTATTTAATTCTATATCCGTCTAACATCAGTGAAGCAGCGATATATGTGTTTTTGGAATGGTTAAAAGTGAATTAGAAGATGTATATGGATTTGTTAATTCCTGAGAGAAATTTATTAACCTGTTTTTGAAGTAAGAAATAATACTAATTGTGGCACTTCAGGTGCTTGGGTTGAGGTTAGAGGCACTCAGGCATTATTTATCAAGTTGGCTGAAGAAGCATTTTGTGTTTAGTACTTGGGATAAAATCAAGCATTAGTTTTTTCAGGTTCTTACTTAGACCCTTTTGAATCACTCCCTGAACTTCCTCAGTGGTGTTTTCATGTTTTATTACATGAAAAGCTCCTCTGAAAAATCTCATTTAAATTCATGGTATCTTAATTTGCCTTGAGGATACAAATCAGTTATTTGATATGATTGAATTTGACCGAGGAAGAGCTATATATGAGCATATTTAATGGGTGGCAATATTATCACAACTAGAATTGTTATTGACACAACTACTTTTCAATGATGACAATTTTACCAAAAAAAGTGGCACCAACATGTAATTGATTATATTTTTGTTGTGACAATATCATTACCCTATTTAATTCTCTTTTGATTAATGTAATAGATGCTGTTAATCATTAGACCTTGATCCCTTGACCACTTATGTTGAAGAAAGTTTTCCCTTTTGAGTTTTCTTGCGTTTTAGATCTATATTTTGATGTTCCCATGTGTTGCATTAGTCTGATTCAAAGAGTGCAAAATAAAATATAGGTGGTACTTGTGACATAATGATATGGACGGTGCAATTTTATGTGATACCAACTTAAAATAGAAAATTGAACAATTATTGAAAATTTTAAATGCGATAATTACAATGAAATGTTGATGATATTTCACATTATAACATATAAAACATTGTGACCAAAGGAACTTCCAAGAATCCTTAGAAGATCTCTTCAAATAATAGGTAGTTTCAGTGCAAAGAGCTGAGGCTTCAGGTAATGGTGAGATTGGTTGATTATTCCTATCTTCCACCCTTTCTATTTTTTTTTTGGCTTTTCTTTGCTTGCTTAACCAAAACAGCTCTCAGCATATTATGCCAAATTATAGTATATGTATACATTAGTAAAAGTTATCATCTTTCTCTTTATCTATGTTAAGGTACACTAGCCTATGATCTGTTTTAGATGAACGCATATATATACATTTAAACTAAGGGTGTCTGCGGTCTGGTTTTTAAAAAAAATTGCAAAATCGAACCGGACTGTTTTGATAATAGAAGCCATACCGGTTAAACTGTAGAGTTTGATCCAATTAACAATTTGAGACAATCTATGTATCATTTGTGTACAATTGTGTACAACATATATTTAATTACATTCACATTGACAAGTAAGTGCGAGTGGCCCAGTGGAAAGAAAGATGTGCATGCTACCTTCTTTACTGGGTTCGAATCCCTTTTACAACAATTGCGTGTGTTCTAGTGGACAAGGTGGCTCTTTATTAACATTGAGGTTACAGTTTCAAATATTTGTAGTTTTTTTATTTAAATTAAATGGAACGGTTTGATCGATTTGGTTCGGTCTTGTCTTTTTGGTATACCATAATATCAAACCAAATCGGACTGTTATATAGTCTAAACTATCCGGTTTGCACGGTTTCTTGGACACATCTAATTTAAACAAGAGCTACTTCATTTGTTTTCTTTAGACTCTTCTCTGTGATGAACCCAACGTAGAGATTTGGTCTGCCATAGTCATGCTCTGAAAGTTTACTATCACTTCCCCTTTCGGACATGTTTTTCACAAACTCCACTGAGTGCCGCCAATTATCTCCTTCAAACAACCTTTTATTCATTCTAAAAAATGTAAATGCGTATATTACCAGTATTTGACCTACTAGTTGCCAAAATTTGGGAATATGCTCTTGCATCATACCTCTCCAATGCATTCTCACCTGCTACTTCAATCCTAGATGATTTAGTTGCCCTCTTAACTTGTTGAACTAACCCCTCAGGCGAGCAATTGGAATGCTCAGCTTGTCCTCCGTCTTTCATTTCCATGCAGGTGAAGTGGAATACAACATCAATTTTGTCGAACATTCTAGCTATTTGTTGGTAATCATTCCGATATCTAGTGTTGTAATATCCTGCCGTTAACTCTGCTGCTTGAGATCTTGTTCTGTAATGCCAGTGAATTCCTGCTATTTGTTTTGCTCCAGTTCCTTGAATTCCTTTTGTTGCTGCAAGGATTCTATCTCCATGGTCTAATTGCTTTCCTGTCCTGTGTACCATTCAAGGAAGAACTTCCCATAGTCAGTGTTCCAAGTCCCATATCTTCAGGAATTTGTTTGTACTGGCCAGAATCATGTGGTCCACATTTTCCCCGGTCTTTGTTTCCGAATGCATCTGCTGATGCTTCCACGGAAGCTCTCATGTGTACCAAATCAAAAGAAAACCTTACTAAAGAGTGATACATGCTAAAAGTTGCTGCTTTTTAGATGCAAATTAGAGTATCACAATACTGGAAGAAAACTGTGTCATAATAGCTTTAGAAGATTACCCTATCATAGCATTGAAATTCTCCAATTCCAGGGAATTCCCAACTTCCATCGCTTTCTGTATATGAAGGATAACTGAGCTCTCCACAAGGACCCATACCAACTTGAATTTCCTGCAGTTGAATTTGAAATTTAGGTTCTAAAACTGAGAAAAGGAAAATAACAACAACAACAACAACAACAATAATAATAATAATAATCTCACCTGCAGGTTGAGCAAATGACATGTAGATCGTTTGGATGTGTTTCTCTTAGAAGTGGTTTGATTAAAAGTAATTTTAAAAGAAATATTTAGGTGTTTGAGATGAAAATGTTAGAAATAATTTTGAGTGACACTTTGATAATTATTTTAGAATATGAGTACACATTCAAAATTATTTCTTTTAAAAGTAAAATTACTAATAGTGCTTTTTAAATTTTTAAAAACGCTTTTTATAGATATTGCCAAACATTATTGGAAGTGTTTTGATGCATTTGATAGCATTCAAAGCTATTTCTTTTACTAAAAGTACTAATAGTATTTTTAAAATTTTTAAAAGTACTTTTTATAGAGATTGTCAAACAAATTTAAAAATATTTTGATACATTTGATAGCATTTTTAACTAAAAGAAAAAGTGGTTCCAAACATGCCTACGGTCCTTAAGAAACAACAAGGCTTAATATCAAAGTCCAAGTGTTCGTGCAGAAAAAATGATGCCTCTGTTTTTACTTCTAGAACTGTTTAGTTCACCATATTTTGCCTATAACTAATATTTTATAAGTCACATAACCTAAAGTTTTTGCAAAATATAAAAGAAATTTTATCAATCGTTACTATTAATGATATTATTTTGGCTAAATTACATTATTATTCTATTAACTTTTAAAGATTTTACATTTTAATCTTTTAATTTTTTTTATTAATATTTAGTCCCATAATTTTATAAATTTTACGTATTAGTCATTTAATTTTTTTTTCCATGAGATTTAGTCCCCTAGCTTTTTAGGTTTAACAAATTTAGATCATTTTAATATAAGGTTTGTTAAATTGAATCGAATATTAGTCACATTCTCTTTTACTAAATTAAAATTTGATTATTTGCACTTACGTCAATCATATTATGACACATGTTATGTTATATTTGATACGGGTGCAAATTTATGCTATCATAGCATTCCTCTTTTATTACCATTTAACTTTTAATTTTTTCTTCTCAAGCAAAACCTTAATAACATCATAAAATTCTCAAATATACCTTTGAAACACAGATAAAAGACTAAAACGTAGAATTTATAATAGTAAGGACCAAATATTAAGAAAAAAATTAATGGATTAAAGTGTAGAATTTATAAAAATAAAAAGACTAATAATATTATTTAACCTATTATTTTTTAAGTTGTCCGCCCAAAACATGAATTTTTTTTTTTATTCATTTACCGAATATTTTCAAATTCTGATGGCGGACTCATAATGTACCAAATTGACATCCATATTTACCCTAGTTAATAATTTAGGGAAAAATTTGACAAAAAAACACCTCGAGGTTTCAACATGTCTACAGAAAGAGGTATATAATATTCTTGTTTCTCCAAATATGTTCATATTTTCCCAAACCTGGCCACTTGGAAAATTATTTTTCTTTGTTCTACTTTATTTTTTGCCCTGTAGGAGGAAAATGACACATGAACCTTTACATGCCATAAGCTTGTGGATAAGCTGCTTTTTCTCATAGAAAATGAAACACTTGATATTAGATTAGGTGACCCAAAAAAAAAAAAAAACAAAACATTTAGTTTTCTCTGCTATTATCTTAAATTGAATTATTCTTATATTAGTGTTTTTATAACAAAAAAAGAAAAAAGAAAAAAAAAAGAGAGAAAGAAAGTGCATACAATAATATGAACATATTTGAGGGTACCTGTAAGAGTCACCGACGTTTCCACCATATTGATGAAAAGACATAACAACTTGGAGCTTTAATCCATGCTTTTGAACCATATTAACAAGTTCAGTATAACCTTCCCAATTATATTTCAAATGACTCTTTTTCAACCTAGCCCTACCAAGCATCCACCGTGACACCTTCAACACCATCACTTTTAAGAGCCATTAAGCTAGCATTCATTGCTCTTGGCTTATTCAAGTTGCCTCCATGACTCACTGTGTCTAGTGGAAGCATCACATAAACTCGAACCCTAGTATTGTTTTCGCTACTTGTATGTCCTTCAGAAAATGCATGAAGCTTCTCCCATTTCTCAACTCTCCCAATTCCTTCAATTTACTGAGCTCTCGTCAAGGCTTTCTCATCATAAGAAATTTGTGCTTCTTGCATCAAACTCTTTGCCCTAAGAACATGACTTGAGTGCTTGATTTGTGACACGAAGCTAATTGACGAACGTGATTGATTGTCAAGACTTTTGAGACCTTTGATTTCATTTAGATTGATGAATGAAGTTGAAGAACATACTATGAAAGTCATTTTTTGTGCTAATTATATTGGTGTATTTGTTGAAAGGAGATATGGGAGTGGATGAATGTTTTGTAGATATATTTATAGAAGATATAATCATATTACAAGTACATGAGGTTTATGAAGAAAATAATCTTGGTGGGCTCTTTTTTTTTTTTTTTTGTTCCCTAATGATGTTAAGAAGTGAAGAAAAAATTTATAAAAAGTTGAAACTAGCAGCTCCTTCAATCTTTTCTGTAAGGTTTATGAGTGTTGATAATTTTTGTGGACAAAATGTTTGATTGTAATCTAGTATCTAGGCTCATTGTCAAGTCAATCAATCAAAGTTGAAGAAACAATATGTATGTATCAAGTAAAAATATATGTTTCATGCATACACCATCACACAATAAAGCACGTACACTTAGAAGAATTTATGTGCACACAGTTAGATAGATCGAAGTGTTTTGATAATTTGTTCCACTTATCTTGCTTACCAATTTGACCTCATTTAATATTGAAAACAGAATTCTTAAATGAGTAGAATTATTGTGAAAGTAGAATCCTTATATGAGTAAAATTGTTATGAAAGTATAATCTTATATGAGTAGAATTATTGTGAAAGTAGAATCCTTGTATGAGTAGAATTATTGTGAAAGTAGAATCCCTGTATGGGTAGAATTGTTGTGAAAGTAAAATCCTAGTATGAGTAGAATTGTTGTGAAAGCTAAATCCTGATATGAGTAGAATTGTACTTTATTATTAATTCTCTCTTAGATCAAATTGCACTCTATATAAACAACCTTTGTTAGAGAAAAACATACCACACTGAAATAATATTTTCTACATTTGATTGAGTTTTTTAAAGAAAAATTTTATACTCTTCATCTATTAATCTTAGGCATTTTCTTGATTTAATTGTTCAAATATATTATGTGGTTATGTTTGAATAATTCATATGCCTAATTGCTTTTCATGATATTGAGCTTTACATGATTGCTCTAGAGTTTGTTAGCTGATTTAGTTTTTACGTTATATGCTATTGTATTTGCTAGTTAAGGTTTTTCATTGTTAAATCTGCTCTAGAACATACTTTGCACTTGTGTTATTTGTGCTAATGTTTCAGGTACTAAGGTGACGTGTTTCGTATTTCGTATGACTCGAAATTACCGAAGTTGACGGTTCGATTGATCTTATGGGACTCAAGTAGATCGGAGCGTTGGTCTGGATCCAGACACCTAGCTTATGGAGGTTGTGAAAGGAGCGACAGCTTGTAAGTAAATTACATAAGGGGGATCTATCTGTGAAGGGTAGTCTAAGACCTGAGGTTGTAATTGAACATTGATTTTCATAGTGATCCGGTGGACAGGTAGTTTTCCTCTTAGGTCATTGTTATGACTTAGGTTTTTTGCACCTAAAAATCTCATGTGTTATTCTTTATTTTCGCATTTTATTTTTACACGCGATTGCATGTCTAGCCGTTGTGTTTAAATTATATAATTAATATTTATTAAAACTAAAAATAACCTATTCACCCCCTCTAGGTATATTAGATCCGTAACTAAAAACTTTCATTTTCAAACTTATTTTCACCATGCGGTTACACATCCTTCATTCTCATTAATTATTTGTAAATTTTACTCTCTTGTTTGTAAATTATTTACACTAAGAATTTCTTTTGATAACTTTTTTGTTTGATTATCAAAGGAGTTAAGAGCTGATTCATTTTAATCATACTAATAAGATGTTCTTTAATAAGAGAGCTTTAAAAGTTGTGAGGTTTGAGTTTTGAATTTCATTGAAAGCAAGCAGTGTAGTTATTTTTTTTTATAAAAAAAATCCTCTTCTTCATGATGATAAATAGAAAGGCATATCTGTGATGACAAGTGGTATAAGTTTTTGCTCGATCTGAATTAAAAGAAGTATATGGTTACTTGAAAGAAATTTTTAGATATATGTAGCTAAAATCCTATAAAATTTATTGGAATTGTAATTAAAAGCAATAAAAATATTAAATTTTATATTTAATTATGGTTATATGTGTAAGAAATTTGAAGTTAAATCCTAAAAAGTTAGAAGTAGTTTAAGTTTATATAAACTTATAAATCATTCAAAATTAAACAACGTGGGACTTTGTTCTTAACTGGTAGTATTGATCAATGCAACTTAATCAGTACTCGTTCTATTTGAAGCAAAGCTTCAATTATCTCTGTTCACTTTTACATTAAAATTAAAGTTTACACATTAGCAAAAGAGGGGGAAAATAGGTTTTTATTTTTTATTTTTAATAAATGTGTGATATTGTGACACAAATTCATTGGGGATACTTGAAAACCAATGTGGGTGATCAAGCATCAAAGGTTGGACTAGGAACATTGCATGGTATCAAGTGTGGAGAAAGAAGAGAAAGAAAACAGGGCTATAGAGCATCCAGGATCGATCCAAGCTAGGATGGATCGATCCCCCCTAGCCAGATTGATCCCGCTCCGAGCTCGATCAGATTTGGGACTTTCTACTAGAAAATTGGTGCCCAGACATGAAGACGGATCGATCCACCATAGATGGTTCAATCCTGCTCCAAGTGCGATTTGATCTGGAACTTTCTGAGTAGTTTCTGCTAAAAAACTGATGCCCAGACATGAAGACGGATCGATCCCCCTCAAGATGGATCGATCCTACCCTTATGAACATTTTCTATTTTTTCATGAAAAATAGGATAAATGACTTTTAAGGGCATGAACTTTGTACTAGGAAGTTAGGAATAATTTGGGCATTATTGAAAATGTGCTATATAAACACATTTAAGAGCTCTTAGGATTTCTAAGAGAGAGCATTGTGTGCTTAAACTTTGAGAGAAGAAAAACTAGAAAAGTGAGGAAGAAGAAGAAAGGGCTTTTCACCATTGTGAGTGAGGAAAGTTCTTGAGTGTCTCTTTGAGTATTTTTCTTCTAAGAAAGTGTTTCTCTTTAAGCATTTTCTCCATTGTACTTGTAATATCTAAATTTGAAGCTAGTGGAACTCATCTCCATTGGAGGGGTGAAGAAGTGGAGTAGACTCACTATATTGGTTGGGTTGAACCACTATAATTTTGGTGTGTTATTTCATTTTGCTATTATTTATATTTTCTTGCTTTTGATTAAATATCTAGGGCTTAAGAGTGATTGTTGTTGGATTGATATTTTCATTGGGTGTTTGCTTGGAAATTTCTATTGTGCTTGGTTAAATTCAATAGTACAATATCTAGGAAGTTGAATTCTTGCATAACAAGTGGTATCAAGGCTTGGTTTTGGCTTGGGTTATTCCATGGTTGTTGTGTGTGAATTTTTCGGGTTTGATATTGTGGAGTGAAATTTGTGTCTAAAAACAATTTATTGTTATTGAATATGAGTAGAATGGAAATTAAAAAGTGGGATGACACCGGAGATTTTCATATTTGGAAAAGTAAAATGAGGAGTTTATTATTTCAATAAAGGTAGCTCAAGCTTTAGGGGATGATTCGGAATATTCGAAATATTTTACGGAGTTTCAAAAGAAGGAATTATTGATGACGACTTATACCTCTATATTTTTGCATTTGCATGATAATGTTATAAGGGAGGTGCAAAGTACAAAAATCGTAAATGAATTATGGAAGAAGTTGGAAGAGATTTACATGAAAAAGACGATGTCTCAAAGGTTCCATTTGAAAGAACGATTGTTTGGATTTCGAATGGATATGTCAATAGGTTTGGAGCCTAACTTGGCAGAGTTTCGAAAAATCTCCAATGATTTGTCAAACATTGGGAAGGGTCTTAGTGATGAGAATCTCGCCCACTTATTGTTACACAACTTGCTGGATTCCTACCGAGAAGTGAAGACAGGTCTTAAGTATAAAAGAGATGATATCTCTTTAGATCTAGTTATCTCTCATTTGAAAACGAGAAAACTAGAGTTGATGACGAAGAACCTTCATATTGGTGGGACTGGGAGTAGTGGTGATGCCATGTATTTGAGGGAAAAAGGTGGAGAAAGAAGTCAAATTAAAGGAAAAGATAAATACCGGTCAAAGTCCCATAGTCTAAAAGAAAAATTGAAATGCTTCTTGTGTAACAAAAAGGGGCATTTCAAGAGGGATTGCCCGAAGAAGGGTAAATACACCAAAGGAGATAATAGTAGTGCAGATGCATCGGTGGCGGCAGTTGATGAAATGGGTTATGATAGTGTCAAGGCACTTGCAGTTATGATCGAGGCACTTGCGATTTCTTCAAGAAATAGTGATGGTACTTGGGTTTTGGAATCGGGGTGTACTTTTCACATGACACCATACAAGGAGTGGTTTGTTGATTACAAAGATGAAAATGGTGGCATTGTTCACATGGGAAATAATCATCCTTGTAATGTGACAGGAGTTGGGTCAGTGAGGCTTTGCCTCAATGATGGTTCAACATTTGTAATGAAGAATGTGAGGCATGTGCCGGCATTAAAGAAGAACTTGATTTCATTGGGTACTTTAGACAACATGAGTTATGGCTACAAGGGTGAGCATGGCCAATTGAAGGTGTGTAGAGGTTCTTTGGTATACTTCAAAGTTATACAAAGAAATGGGTTCTATTACTTAGATGCTACGGCAGAGATCAATGTTGCCGCGCTTAGCCACCAAGAGGAGAATGTCAACCTTTGGCACAAAAGGTTAGGACACATAAGTGAAAGAGGATTGGAGGAACTATCCAAGAGGAAGATTCTTGGCGACGGTAAGCTTGATAAGCTTTCATTTTGTGATCATTGCATTTTTGGCCAGATGAAAAAGGTGAAGTTCACACCGACAAAGGTTAAAGGATATGACATTCTTGATTATGTGCATTCAGATTTGTAGGGGTCGGAGAGGACACCGTCGATGGGTGGTGCAAGGTACATTCTAACTATAATTGATGATTTCTCTAGAAGGCTATGGGTTTACTTATTGAAGAGTAAAGATGAGACTTTTGGGAAATTTGTTGAGTGGAAGAAACTTGTAGAGACTCAAACCGATAAAAAGGTCAAGTGTTTGAGAACTGATAATGGTTTAGAGTTTTGCAATGAAGCTTTCAGAAGCTTTTGTAGGGAGAATGATATCATGAGGTACAGGACCGTTTCGAGAAATCCTCAACAATATGGTTTGGCAGATAAGTTGAATAGAACACTCTTGGAGAAAGTGAGATGTATGTTTTTTGTTGCAAACATGCCCAAGATATTTTGGGGAGAAGCCGTTGCTACGGCGAGATACCTTATCAATAGGTTTCCTTCAATGTCGCTCAACTTCAAGATGCCGAAAGAGGTATGGTTTGACAAACCTGTTAAATATGACCATTTACGTGTTTTTGGTTGTGTTGTATATGTACATGTGAGGCAAGGAAAGTAGGAGCCAAGGGCATTGAAGTGTATATTTTTGGGATATCCTAGTGGTGTCAAGGGTTACAAGTTGTGATATGGTGATGCTAACAAATGCATCAATAGTAGAGATGTAACCTTGAAGGAGGATGAGATGTATATAGGAGGAGTTTCCAAAGAAACAAATGACTCACCACAAGAGTCCAGACGCGGGCATGTTAGTTTTGAGGTGGAGCCATTGGTGTTTAATAATCAACCCATGAGTGGGCATAGGCAACCGAAAGAGCCTACTATACAAAAACCTCCTAATGATGATGATTATGGTATAGAGATGGAAGAAGAAGAAGACACCACTGAGCCCGGGTCATCTAGGAAATGATTACTTGTTGGCACGAGATCGGAGTCAACGCGTGACTAGAGCTCTTGAGAGGTTAAACCTTATTGCCTATGCATTGAGTATGGAGTCGGAGATCTCAGGACTTGAGCCAAGGTCCTATGAGGAAGCCATGATGAAAGAAGGATGCCGATAAATGGGCGAAAGGCCATGGAAGAAGAGATGAGTTCTTTATACAAGAACAAGACATAGACACTAGTTCCACGACCAAAGGGTTGGAAAGTTGTGGGCAACAAATGGGTCTACAAAGTGAAGGAAGGTGTGCCAAATTTCGAGCTAGCCCGGTACAAGGCTAGAGTTTTTGCAAACGGATTTGCCTAAAGAGAAGGTATTAATTTTACCGAAATTTTCTCACCTGTTGTTAAGCATAGTTTCATTAGATTATTATTATCTCTTGTTGTGCATAATGATATGAAACTTGACCAATTGGATGTAGAAACTGCTTTTTTGCATGGTTACCTTGAGGAAGAAATTTTCATAGAGCAACTCAAGGGGTTTGTTGAAAAAAGCAAAGGTGACATGGTGTGTCTCTTGAATAAGTCTTTGTATGGCTTGAAATAATCTCCAAGATGTTGGTATAAGAGATTCGACGACTTCGTTTTAAAGATTGGGTTCAAAAGGAGCAAGCATGACAATTGTGTGTATTTGAGAGGTACAACTAACTCTTCTACTAGTTATTTATTGCTATATGTGAATGACATGTTGATAGCTAGTTGTGACCGGTCTCAAATCACCAAGTTAAAAACTCAACTTAGCTCAAAATTTGAGATGAAGAATCTTGGAGCTGCCAAGAAAATATTAGGGATGGAGATTGTCAGAGATAGACAAAAAGGCAAGTTGTTACTTTCCCAAGAAGGGTATTGTGAGAATGTACTTCAACGGTTTAATATGGTCAATGCTAAACCGACTATAACTCCAATAGCATCACATTTCAATTTATCAACCTCAGACTCTCCTTCAATGGATGAGGAGAAGAAAGAAATGGAAAAGGTGCCCTATGCAAGTGTGGTGGGTAGCTTGATGTATTTAATGATTTATACAAGACCGGATATTGCATATGGTGCAAGTTTGGTGAGTTGCTACATGGCTAATCTGGGTAAAAATCATTAGGAGGCGGTGAAATGGGTGATGAGGTATCTATGATGCACAAAAACTTGATAGTCAAATTTTGTATTTTATAAAAAGCTCGCAAGTGCACGAATCACTTGTAATGAGTGATAAGTATACTCCCAATATCGTCTCTCAAGGAATTGCGGTGGTTCTAAAACGTTATTTATTTTCTTATTCAGTCGAACAAACAATCCTAAACATTCTAACAGTTGTCAATTGAAGAACAGATCGTAAATTCGGAATTAAATTGAAAACTAAAATAAAATGAAAATAAAAGTGATCACAACCAAGGGGAGGATGATGGATGTAATTGGGAATATTAGTTTGCTATCCATTCATGGCAAAAACAAATGAAGCATTCAATTAGAAGTTGGATTTAATGATTTTTCCGCTAAACCTAGAAAATCCCAAATCAATGGCAATTTTCACTACGATCAACTAATTAACGTCTTTGGCCCTGATCATTAACTAATCAATCGGAATTAGCTCAAGGAAATAATTCTAACCACCTAAACTAACACAAATCAATGCAATCAATTTAGGCTCTTGTTCATAATGCACAATTAAGCAAAGATGGCGTTTCTAATGCCTAATTCTAAAATATTCTTTCTAATCACAAACTAAGGTTTGGTCCACCATCAATTCACAATCAGAAAATAATAAGAACATGAACAAGAAATAAATCCAAATCATATATAAAAATTAAATTACAAAATTGTTCTTCCAATCATTGGAAGCAATACTAACATCCCAAATACATAAATTAGCCAACCATAACTAAATTGGTGTCAATCAATTTAGTCATGGAGGCAAACCACAAAATCAGAGAAGAAAAAGATATTACACTAAAAATACCCCAATGAATCTTCTAGCTCCAAATCCTTGAACTTGATTGATCCTCTTTCTCAAATCCTTGGAGTAGCTTCAACAATGGAGGGTCTCCTCTTGATTTTGGGTTGGGTTTTGGGTGGAAAACCCTTGCTGCAGTAGCAGCAGAGGTGGGAGAGAAATTGGCTGCAAAAACTTGTGTTTGGGAGAGGTATAATGTTGTATTTATGGGGGGAAGGAAGTGGAATACGCGTTTTAGGGTTTCTGGGCAATTTTGGCACCTCCCGCCGCGGCACAAGTTTTTCCCGCCGCGGCGCGTGTTGAATTTTGGCTCGTTGGTTCAAAACAGAAACCTCCCCGCCGCGGCGCGCCTTGTTTTCTTGATTTCCCAGGATGTAACCCGAGAGCCTCTCGCCGCGGCACACAATTTCCCCGCCGCGGCGCACGTTGTTTTAATGCGCTGTAAATGCCCTTACATAGTATGTTGATTCTCGATGTAAGGCTTACGTTGCTAAGCCTTTGTTTGTTCCCCCTTACATAATAAATGACATCCAATGTAAGGCTTACATTTTTAAGCACTTTGCTTCACTTTTGCTCTCTTTTTCCACATTTCTTCCCAAACCGACTTCGACCTACAAAACAATGAAATACCTTCCAAAACACGAAAATAATAAAATAAAAGATAAAATTAATGCTTAAAAACATAACAAAATATAGGTCAAAAATGTGTTCATCAATCTACAGGGTATAACTGGGGTTGGTCTTCTATATGATCGATCAAAGGAGTTGAGTGTTAGAGTAATGGGTTATGTGGATTCAGATTTTTCCGGTGATCGTGATAAGAGACGATCTATCACGGGATACTTGTTTGATTTTAGAGTAAACTTGGTGAGTTGGAAGGTCAATTTACAATCAATAGTAACATTGTCTTCTATGGAGGTGGAGTTTGTTGCCGCAACGGAAGCAATGAAGGAATCTATATGGTTGAAGGGTTTGGCTAGTGAACTCGATTTTGAGCAAAAGATAGTCATGCTATATTGTGACAATCAAGGAGCAATTTGCTTGACCAAGAATCCTCAATTTCGTGATCGTACAAAGCATGTAGATGTGAAGCTACATTTCATACGAGAGGTGACTAAACAAGGTGATGTAGAATTGGTAAAAATTCACATGGATGATAACCCAGCGGACATGGCAACAAAGCTAGTTCCCTTGGAAAATTTTGTGAAGTGTCAAACTTTGGTCAAGGTGACCACCCTATCTAAATGATGGTTAAAGGGTGGGTCTTCACCCAAGAGAGTTTGAGGTCCAAGGATTAGCATCAAAGTGGAGAATTGTGATATTGTGACGCAAATCCATGGGAGATGCTTGAAAACCAATGTGGGTGATCAAGCATCACAGGTTGGACTAGGAGCATTGCATGGTATCAAGTGTAGAGTAAGAAGAGAAAGAAAACAGGGCTACAAAGCATCCAGGATTGATCCAAGCTTGGATGGATCGATCCCCCCATAGTCGGATCGATCCCGATCCGAGCACAATCCGATTCGGGACTTTCTGTTGGAAAATTGGTTTCGAGACATGAAGACGAATCGATCCCCTCAAGACGGATCGATCCCGCTCCGAGCGCGATCTAATCTTGGACTTTCTATTTAGTTTCTGCTAGAAAATTGATGCCCAGACATAAAGCCAGATCAATCCCCCTCAAGATGGATCGATCACCCTCTGACTGGATCTATCCCGCCCTTACAGACAGTTTTTGTTTTTTTCAAAAAATAGGATAAATGACTTTTAAGGGCATGAGCTTTGTACTAGGAATCTAGGAATAGTTTGGGCATTATTTTAATTTTGCAAATGTGTTATATAAACATATTTAAGAGCTCTTAGGATTTCTAAGAGAGAGCATAGTGTGCTTAAACTTTGAGAGAAGAAAAACTAGAAAAGAGAGGAAGAAGAAGAGAAGGCTTTTCACCATTGTGAGTGAGGAAAGTTATTGAGTGTTTTTCTTCCAAGAAAGTGTTTTGAAAGTTTTTAGTTACGGATCAAATATACCTAGAGGGGGGTGAATAGGTTATTTTCAATTTTAACAAATATTAATTATGTAACCTAATCACAACGGCCAGACATGCAATCGTGTGTAAAGATAAAATGCGGAATAAAAAATAACACACGATATTTTTAGGTAGAAACAACCTAGGCCACTCCAATGACCTAAGAGGAAAACCACCGGTCCACCGGACCACCTAACTATCCACTATGAAAATCAATGTTCAATTACAACCATAGGTCCTAGAACTACCCTTCACAGATAGATCTCCCGTTTCTGTAATTTACTTACAAGCCGCCGCTTCTTTCATAGCCTCCACAAGCTAGGTGTCTGGATCCGGACCAACGTTCCGATCTACTTGGGTCCCATAAGATCAATCGAACCTATCAACTTCGGTAATTCCGAGTCACACGAAATACCGAACACGTCACCTCAGTACCTAAAACGTTAGCACAAATAACACAAGTGCAAGTGTGTCCTAGAGCAGATTCAACAGCATACGATGTAAAAAATAAATCAGCTAGTAAACTCTAGAACGATCATGCAAATCTAAATATCATGAAAAATAATTAGGCACGTGAATTATTTAAACATAACCACACAATATGTTTGAACAATTAAAATAAGAAAGTGCCTAAGCTTAAAGATGAAGAGAAAAAGATTTTTCTTTGAAAACACAATTCAGATATGGAAAATATTAGTTTTGTGTGTGATTTTTTATTTTGCACAAACAAGCGCTGCTTATACAGAGTCCAGTTTGACTTGAAAGAGGATTAATAATAGAGTACAACTCTACTCATATCAGGATTTAGCTTTCACAACAATTCTACTCATATTAGGATTTTGCTTTCACAACAATTATACTCAAACAAGGACTCTACTTTCACAACAATTCTATTCATAATAATTCTACTCAAACAAGGATTTTGCTTTCACAAGAATTTTACTCATACTAGGATTTTGCTTTCACAAGAATTCTACTCATACAAGGATTCTACTTTCACAACAATTCTACTCATATAAGGATTTTGCATTCAATATTTAAATGAGTCAAATTGGTAAAAGTAATATATGGGTCGAATTCAAAAGAGTTTTGGTAGAACTAAAAAACTGCCTCGATCGATCTAGCAAAGAACTCGATCGATCTAGACAATGCTCGATCGATCGACCCAATACTCGATCGATCTAACCATGCAATTTCAAACCCGAGAGCACCTAGATCGAAGTCGATCTAGACTCGATCACTCGATCGATCGAACTATCCTCTCGATAGTTCGATCGATCGACCAACATGTGCACAATTTATTTTTCGTTACAATCCAAACTAAGTGTAGTGCATAATTGTGTGAGGATGTATGCATGAGATCATATTTTACCTTTCATATGAGCATTGCAAGCTTGGTGACTCCATCATCATGTATCATTTGATTGAACGGTGAACACTTATACTAGATTACAATTAAACATTTTGTCCACGAAAATTGCCAATACAAATAAACCTTACATGCTTCTCTTCAACATTTTCTCCATTATACTTGTAATATCTAAATTTGAAGCTAGTGGAACTCATCTCCATTGGAGGGGTGAAGAAGTGGAGTAGACTCACCACATTGGTTCGGTTGAACCACTATAATTTTAATTTGCTATTATTTATATTTCCTTGCTTTTGATTAAATATCTAGGATGATTGTTGTTTGATTGATATTTTCATTGGATATTTGCTTGAAAATTTTTATTATACTTGATTAGATTTAATAGTGCAATATCTAAGAAGTTGAATTCTCGCATAACAAAATGAAAAAAAGTCTTATATTTTATTATGAGGTCAACCCCATGTAGCTTGATCTTGGTATGTAATCATAACTAATGGGTGATTTTTGTTCCCTCAAGGCATTAACAACAAATCACACCAAGGAAGCTTTTGTTCTTTGATCGATGCATGTTATTTCCTATACTTAGGCTATGTTTAGTGCATCGTATTAAATAGGTTAAGTATAGTTGTATTGGACTGAACTATATTGAATTGCATTATAATTAGTCTGTACAGTGTTTGGTAAAAGCTGTATAATATAGTCGGATTAAATTGATTATATATTTTTTATTAAAATAATTTATATTTAAAATAATTTTTTATTATAAAATTTATTGAAATTAATATTTAATTCATTTTTATATTTTTATTATATTTTTTAAAATAAAAAAATATCATTTTTAATTTAAGATTAAAAAAAAAGTTAAGACATATTATTTTATAATTAAAAATTCAGACAGACTAAGTTAATTGTCCAGTACGGTTTAAACCTACCCTCCCTGGCCGTACAAAATTTATACATAATCATACTATTTTTATACTGTATGATACGATTTGATTTCACAGCTAAACATATGACAGTATATAAATTATACAATCAAAGTATATAATACAGTGTAACAAACATAGCCCTAGTGTATTTCTTGGATCTTAATTTTTATTTATTTATAAATTTCAAATTTTTATGAATAGCCTTGGTTGGTTTAGGATAAAAAAAATATTTATGGAAGACACATGTGGTTGTACAACTAGCCTAGGCAATCCACATTATAGTTAGCAAAAGAAGATCCCATCTAGTATAGACCACCAAAGGACCCATTAAGCCTTTTTTTTTTTTTTTTTAATTTATCAAAATAATACTCCTAAAACTTATAATAACAAAACTAACACCTCAATAATATTGAACGGCGTTTAACATTGAATGTTTAATATTGAACGGGTTTAAATTACCGTCGTTCAATTTGAGACAGTTCAAATTGAACCGTCGTTCAAAGAAAAATGATATAACAATCATTTTTTTAATTGTGAAAATATATGATTTTACTACTATGAATGCTATTGCTGTTGTTTTTCCTTCTCTTTTTTTTCCTGCTCTGCTAGGGTTCCAGATTTCACGCCATATTTTCATATTAGGAAGCTTCAAACTTGTTGATCACTTTCTTCTTCTAATCGTCTCCTTCTCTTTGTTGATCTTCACCGTCGAATCCTCTTTGATCACATACTTTTTCATGCCTCACCCTCCATTAGTGGTTAGTGTGGATCATTCGCTCAATGTGAATCATTCTTCTTTCGATTCAGATCAACGTCACACCAAACCAAGCTGGGTTGTTTTGATTTCCTTCACCTCTTTCTTCCATTAGATTGGTCGATCTAGTTAAAACAACGAGAATTAATTGTTATTAATTATATCTAATTTACCTCACAGTGGAGGTATATAAAGAAAATTACAATAATTCTACATAAACTAGAGTTCTATTATAGATAGACAAGTATTAATTATTACATATCACACACTAATTACACAAATCATGCTAACACTCCCACTCAAGTTGGCGCATACATATCAACTATACTCAACTTGCTTAGTGAGTCATAAAACATCTTCCTGAAAACTCTTTTAGTGAGCACATTTGTAAGTTACGCTAATAAATTTGGAATCTAACTTCTTTTTTATAAAATGACGATCAACCTCTACATGCTTAGTGTGATCATGTTGTACTGAATTTTGTGATGTATCAATGACTGCTCGATTGTCGCAATACAACTGCAAGTACTTTTGAGTTTGAAACCCAAATCATATAGCAAATTTCTTATCCACAACAATTCACACACCCCATGAGTCATACCTCTATACTCAACCTAAACACTAAATCTTGTCATAACTTTCTACTTTTCCATGTAACCAAATTACCTCCCACAAAGATGAAGTAAGTTGATGTCGACCTTCTATTTGTAATATTTCTAGCCCAATCTACGTCTGTAAAGCTGATGCACAAAAACTTGATAGTCAAATTTTGTATTTTATAAAAAGCTCGCAAGTGCACGAATCACTTATAATGAGTGATAAGTATACTCCCAAGATCGTCTCTCAAGGAATTGCAGTGGTTTTAAAACGTTATTTATTTTCTTATTCAGTCGAACAAACAATCCTAAACATTCTAACAATTGTCGGTTGAAGAACAGATTGTAAATTCAGAATTAAATCAAAAACTAAAATAAAATGGAAATAAAAGTAATCACAACCAAGGGGAGGATGATGGATGTAAATGGGAATTTTAGTTCGCTATCCATTCATGGCAAAAACAAATTAAGCTTTCAATTAAAAGTTGGATTTAATGATTTTTCCACTAAACCTAGAAAATCCCAAATCAATGGCAATTTTCACTACGATCAACTAATTAACGTCTTTGATCCGGATCATTAACTAATCAATCGAAATTAGCTCAAGGAAATAATTCTAACCACCTAAACTAACACAAATCAATGCAATCAATTTAGGCTCTTGTTCATAATGCACAATTAAGCAAAGATGACGTTTCTAATGCCTAATTCTAAAATATTCTTTCTAACTACAAACTAAGGTTTGGTCCACCATTAATTCACAATCAGAAAATAATAAGAACATGAACAAGAAATAAATCCAAAACTTAAATATTATTAAATTACAAAATTGTTCTTCCAATCATTGGAAGCAATACTAAAATCCCAAATACATAAATTAGCCAACCATAACTAAATTGGTGTCAATCCATTTAGTCATGGAGGCAAACCACAAAATCAGAGAAGAAAAAGATATTACACTAAAAATACCCCAATGAATCCTCTAGCTCCAATTCTTTGAACTTGGTTGATCCCCTTTCTCAAATCCTTGGAGTAGCTTCAACAATGGAGGGTCTCCTCTTGATTTTGGGTTGATTTTTGGGTGAAAAACCCTTGCTGCAGTAGCAGCTAAGGTGGAGAACAAATTGGCTATGAAAACTTATGTTTGGGAGAGGTATAATGTGGTATTTATAGGAGGAATGAAGTGGAATACGCGTTTTAGGGTTTCTGGGCAGTTTTGGCACGCTCGCCTCGGCGCAGGTTTTTCATGCCTCGGCGCGCGTTCTATTTTGGCTCCAGAGTAGAAAACAGAAACCTCCCCGCCTAGGCGCAGGTTTTTCATGCCTAGGCGCGCGTTGCTTTTGTCTTGTATGTAACCCTTACATAGTTTTTGAATTCCAATGTAAGTCTTACATTCTCTAGCTTTTGTTGCTCCATTTTCTCTCTTTTTGTGTCATTCAATCCAATATTCTTCTAAGAGTCCAAAAACCTACAAAACACAAAAATACCTTCCAAAACACGAAAATAATAAAATAAAACATAAAATGAATGCTTAAAAACATAACAAAACATAGGTCAAAATTGTGTTCATCAAATACCCCCAAACCTACATTTTGCTAGTCCTCTAGCAAAACTAAAATTAAACTATACTAACCTAAATCACTTCCGTAGATTATCACGGTTGCATTTAGCCTATGCAACAAGCCTTTAAACCCCTAGGTTGCCCTAGTGGACGAGTTAAAGTCTCGTGAGGGTTTTCAGTGATGATTCCCACAAACATCAAACTAAAAGAAAAACTAAAACGACAAATAACAATGCTACAAATAAAAACTACAAACTTAATTCAACAAAATTTCTCATGCTTTAGTTTATTCTCAGTTTATAATCGACGCTCATACATAAGTTTATCCAATCATCTTAACACATTAAGGATTCATCATGTAAATCAGTTTCGCATCACAAGTGCATACTCCAATACTAAAAAATATATATATCAATATTAATTCCCCCAAACCTAATGTTAAGAATCTGAATTCGCTTCAACTCTATTCCTCACAAGATTCACTCTTAATAGTACACTGATCTTATGGGTTCAAACACTCAACAAAGTATATGCGAATAGAAGTTATGTAAAGAAATGAGCTAATAGATTCGCATATGATTAAACAAGAAAGGCTCAAAAAGTGCATAATATTGATCTCATGAAAGGAATCAAATGATAGGATTTATGAAAGAATCACATTACTATTATCATGCATCAATTAAAATTCTCAAGCAAAAACTTCAAGTGTATGCCCTAGAATGAATGAAAATGCATTGACTTTAAGGGAAATTATTTCCTCTTTTTTTTTTGTATTAACCATTTCACCATTTGAAGAACTTTAGGGTCACAATAAATTTTTTTTTTTACTATTTTTTTATTGACCCAAATACATGTGTATTTTGTGAAAGGCAACTTTTAGCTCATTTGTGTTGGCTATAGGAATTCCCTTATATCTTTTAAAGTCAAGCATGAATGAAATAGGCAAACACTTAAAACTTTACTCAAATCATTTAATCTAAGCAATACAATTAAACCTATGATTCTTCATTAAATGTTGAAAATCCTAACATTCAATGCAAAAACCTATAGAGATCTTCTAACAATTTGAAATAATAAGAAAAGTGTTTAAAAGAGTAGAATAATGATTAACTCTCAGAATGATACGTTAATGGCTCAATAATCATCTCACAAGGTAGTCTCCACTATTTGATTCTTAAACACAAAATTTGGGTTCATCTCAATTTCAATATTAAAAAGCATGAAGTATGAACTATGAACAAAAACCAACTTTTATAACTAACCTTGAATATGTACAAGAAATCAAACAAAACATGTATAAAGATTCAATTACTCACTTTAAATTAACAAGAAGGCATGATAGTTTTATATCAAAAAGTTTTTATTGGACCTAGTTGTACCCCCAAACCTAAACTAAACATTGTCCTCAATGTTTTCAACTACGCACATGTTCAGAAAAGCATTTAAAATGAACAAATAGAAAATTAACTAAACTAAAAGAAAAGGAAAAATATTACCTAAAATAGTGGGTTGCCTCCCACCAAGCGCTTTCTTTAACGTCTTAGCAAGACGCAAAGATCCATTCCTATCCACCGTCATCAAAAATCTTGAAATGCGTGATATCAATTTTCCGAGCTAGTATGTCATTAAGCGTATCCTTCCATCTTGGTAGTTGTTTCTGATGAAGCACAGCACACTTTTTTGTGGAAGTGGTAGGGAAAAAGATTTGGAGATGTGCAAGTCTTAGGTGCCTTGTGTGGCATGGGAGGTAAAGAGAATTCCTCCTTGTTCTCCTTAGAAGGTTGTAGAATTTGATTTTCCTCAACTTGACCTTCTATGAGAATTGCTTGCTCCCCATCTATATTTTCTACACAAAGTGGTAAATCATCAAAAATTTCAGGAAAATAAATATCATTAAAAACTTTACCACTTTGAAGGATTATGTCATCCTTTACTTGCTCATCTTGATTGGGCAACTCTTCTTGTGCTAGAAGTTGTTCCGCTAGTTTCCCAATTTGCATTTCAATCCTTATCATAGAGTCCTCTAAGGAATCCATCCTTTGATTATGTCTCTCTTGGTTTTCTATGCTAACTTGAATAAAAGTATTCAAGGTTTCCTCTAAGGTTGGTTTCTTAGGGTGAATGGGTAGGTCATAAGGATTAAAATATGGGTATGAGGCATAGGGTGTGTTAGTGTTTGCTTCCCAATAAAAATTTTGGTGATTTCCCAACTCAGGAATATAAGTATAGGAATCACTCCAAGGTGGGTGATCATTCCAAGGTGGGTGACATCCCTCATTAAGATCGATATCTCGGTTGGTAGAGGTATAGAAATCACCTGCAAAAGTGCAAACATTAGAATCATGTCCATGTAAACCACAAATACCACATACCTCCATATTTGCTAGCTCTTGGATATCAGTATCCAGCCTAATTATGTGCTCTTTTGAATATGTTGATGTAGTCTACGAACGGTACCTTTCGTATACTAACAAAAACAACAAAGAAATCAAAGCACCAAATATATTCCAGAAAAAGCAAATAAATAACAAAAGAAATAAATAAAAATAAAAAAAAAATAAAACAAACAACAAAAACAAATAAATCAAACAAATAAAAACATTTAAGAAACTAAAAATAACAAAGCAAAACACAAATACTAACAAAAATCACAAAACTAAAAAGAAATCACAAAAATAAAGAAATACGAAAAACAAACTAAACAGAAAATAAATAAACACTTTAAAACGCCAATTCCCCGGCAACGGCGCCAAAAACTTGATGCACAAAAACTTGATAGTCAAATTTTGTATTTTATAAAAAGCTCGCAAGTGCACGAATCACTTATAATGAGTGATAAGTATACTCCCAAGATCGTCTCTCAAGGAATTGCAGTGGTTTTAAAACGTTATTTATTTTCTTATTCAGTCGAACAAACAATCCTAAACATTCTAACAATTGTCGGTTGAAGAACAGATTGTAAATTCAGAATTAAATCAAAAACTAAAATAAAATGGAAATAAAAGTAATCACAACCAAGGGGAGGATGATGGATGTAAATGGGAATTTTAGTTCGCTATCCATTCATGGCAAAAATAAATTAAGCTTTCAATTAAAAGTTAGATTTAATGATTTTTCCACTAAACCTAGAAAATCCCAAATCAATGGCAATTTTCACTACGATCAACTAATTAACGTCTTTGATCCGGATCATTAACTAATCAATCGAAATTAGCTCAAGGAAATAATTCTAACCACCTAAACTAACACAAATCAATGCAATCAATTTAGGCTCTTGTTCATAATGCACAATTAAGCAAAGATGACGTTTCTAATGCCTAATTCTAAAATATTCTTTCTAACTACAAACTAAGGTTTGGTCCACCATTAATTCACAATCAGAAAATAATAAGAACATGAACAAGAAATAAATCCAAAACTTAAATATTATTAAATTACAAAATTGTTCTTCCAATCATTGGAAGCAATACTAAAATCCCAAATACATAAATTAGCCAACCATAACTAAATTGGTGTCAATCCATTTAGTCATGGAGGCAAACCACAAAATCAGAGAAGAAAAAGATATTACACTAAAAATACCCCAATGAATCCTCTAGCTCCAATTCTTTGAATTGGTTGATCCCCTTTCTCAAATCCTTGGAGTAGCTTCAACAATGGAGGGTCTCCTCTTGATTTTGGGTTGATTTTTGGGTGGAAAACCCTTGCTGCAGTAGCAGCTAAGGTGGAGAACAAATTGGCTATGAAAACTTATGTTTGGGAGAGGTATAATGTGGTATTTATAGGAGGAATGAAGTGGAATACGCGTTTTAGGGTTTCTGGGCAGTTTTGGCACGCTCGCCTCGGCGCAGGTTTTTCATGCCTCGGCGCGCGTTCTATTTTGGCTCCAGAGTAGAAAACAAAAACCTCCCCGCCTAGGCGCAGGTTTTTCATGCCTAGGCGCGCGTTGCTTTTGTCTTGTATGTAACCCTTACATAGTTTTTGAATTCCAATGTAAGCCTTACATTCTCTAGCTTTTGTTGCTCCATTTTCTCTCTTTTTGTGTCATTCAATCCAATATTCTTCTAAGAGTCCAAAAACCTACAAAACACAAAAATACCTTCCAAAACACGAAAATAATAAAATAAAACATAAAATGAATGCTTAAAAACATAACAAAACATAGGTCAAAATTGTGTTCATCAAAAGCCACAAACTTCAAAAGTGTTGTTGTGTTTAGAAAATATTATTCCTCTCCTTGGAACTGACTTCAAGTACCTTAAAATTCTCACAATAATATCCATTGACTGTCGCTCGAGTTATGCACAAATTGATTTACCACACTTATTACATATGCAACATCTAGTCTAGTATGTATCAAATAAATTAAGCGCCCAACCAATCTCTAATAGCAAGCTCGATCAATTGGTACTTAATTTAGATACTCTGCTAAACAATGGTTTTGCTCAATAGGAGTGTCATTAGGTTTGCAATCCAACATATCTATCGTAGTTAGCAAGTCAAGAATGTACTTTCTCTTACACAGATAAATCCCTTCTCTCTCCTAGCTACCTCAATCCCTAATAAGTACTTCAGTTCACTCAAGTTCATCTCAAATTTAGTGGCTAGTTGTCTCTGTAATTTATCCATCTCGATAGTTTTATTGCTAGTAATTACCATATCATCAACATAAATAATTAGAGCTGTTACCTTCCCTTGTTGATATTTGAGAAACAATGTATGGTCTGAATTACTCTATCTGTAACCAACCTTCTGCATGAACTGTGAAAGCCTTCCAAACCAAGCACGAGGGGACTACTTGAGACCATACAGAGACTTCCTCAATTTGCATACAAAATTACCAAGAGAAACAGCTACATACCCATGTGGAAGAATCATGTACACTTCCTCGACTAACTCTCCATGAAGAAACGCATTCTTGACATTAAATTGTCGAAGTGACCAATTTAAGCTAGAGGTAAGCGAAAGCAAAACCCGAATAGTATTCAGTTTGGCAACAAGAGCAAAAGTCTCATTATAGACTACACCATATGTATGAGTAAAACCTTTTGCATCAAGATGGGCTTTATACCGATTCACAAGCATTATGTTTTACAATAAACACTAAGCAACAACCAGTTGCCTTCTTGCCTTATGGTAGAGGCACAAGTTGCTAAGTATTGTTCTTCTGTAACACCTTCATCTTTTCATCTACTGCCAAACTACTTGATATGGTTTATGCGCTCTTATGATTAATATATTAGATACTCCCGACCAATTATTTCCTTGGTAAGAAGATCCTGAAAAATTACATACATAGGATAAAAGTTACAGAACATTTAGACTCAATATTCAACTTTAGGATAGATATTAAGTGATGAGATAAATTCGGTACATATAAAACATATGGGGCTGTAAGGTTGAGGTAATACAAATTGACCGCATCCCTAACACAAGAAAAGCTTCACAATTAACATTCGTAACATAAGATACTAGTGAAGAAGACAATTCAGTAAAATAAGATTTATCATAAGTCATATGATCAGATGCACCATAATCAATAATCCAAGTATTAGATCCAACAAAGTGAGAAATGTATGAAACCATACTAATCTTACCACGACCAGCTATAAAAGCTGTAGGGGTACCTCCAAATGTCGCATGATGATCCTATCCAACTACTCCATAGAAATCTGATACTGGTGACTTTACTTAAATGGCTAGGCTAGATACTTCATTGGTCTTATAATCTTGATTTTCTTTCAAATCTTCCATTAAAAATGAAAATAATAATGTGCAGTGGAATAAAAGTTTTTTTTTTTTTTTTTACGTTGATTGGGCCTTGACTGTTGACTGTTGATTGGGCCTACCAACTGTTGATTGGGCCTTGACTTTTGAATGGACTTATCCTTTGTATGGGCCTTTACTATTCACTTGGGCTAGTGATATAGAGAAATAGACTTCTAATCAAATGAAGCAACAATGGACTTGATGCAGGCGGTGGCTGATTGCGCGATGGAAGACGTGGTTGGTTGTGTGATGGAGGCGGAGGTTGGTCGCTCGATAGAGGTGGTGGCTAGTCGCGCGATGGGTGAGCGTAATGGAGGTGGTGGCTGTGGACCAGCGACGGACCTAAGTGCCTGACGTGACGATCGAGGCGACGGCAGCGACAAGCGGTGTTGATGGATCGACGGACGGTGCTGATGGATTGATTGATGTAGATGGATGCAGATCGAGTTCGTACGAGTTCTAGGTGGGCTCGAACGGCGGAGATAGAGGTGCTGGACAATGGTTGCGAACAGAGGCAAACTGGTAGTGATGACAGAGGCTGAGAGGCAAACTGGTGACTGATAGACTGGCAACTTTGCTGAGAGAGGCTGAGCGGTGGACAGCATTGGCTGAGGGATGAGTTGCGCATGTGGCTGAAGAGTGAACGACACTGCTAACTGACGGCACTATGGCTGAAGAGAGAACGACGCTGACGGCGGATCTGACGACGACGGTTGCTAGACAACTGCCGAAGGAGACGACGTTCTTCCTGTTTTTTGCTAGCTCTGATACCAAGTTAAAACAACAAGAATTAATTGTATTAATTATATCTAATTCACCTCACACAGTGGAAGTATATATAAAAAATTACAAGAGTCATGTATAAACTAGAGTTCTATTATAGATAGACAAATATTAATTACAACATATCACACATTAATTACACGACTTGCGCTAACATATCGTTCATTATCTCTAGCATTGTTTGGATTGTGGTTCTAGTAATTCAAGTTATTTCTATTTGATAGCCATTGTGCTTCTAGAATTGCGCTAATTGCGTCTGTTTCTGAACATTTTCTTTTAGTTTTATGATCTGTTTCTGGCTAGAAAAACTCAAGTGCTTTTGTTATCGAAATTGCTTATTGATTTTGACGTGGAAGTGGCTTTCGACGAAGATGATGAAGAGGATCTAGATGGAATCTGCTCTTGGTCGTTGAGATGATGATGATTCCTTGATTCCATAGCCACAGTTACTAGTAGATTGTTAATTATTAGTTGTTGGAGTCTGCTCTTGTTAATTGTTTTTCGTTGTACTATTGAATTTATGTTGTGTTATTTGGTTTGTTGAAGTGTGTTTGTCGTGTTTGTTTTGGGTATTTTGATTGTACAGTGTTGGTTGTTGTGTAAATTAATTGTCTCTATTAAATGAGGTGCTAACAGAATGACTTGTTTTTGTGCGATTTATATAGGGCGATTGATTTTGGGTCTCTCCTTTGAATAGTTGTTTTGGGGAGTAAATTTAGTCGCCTGTATTCTCAGCTGAAATGATTGAGATTGATTGTTTGTTTGTTTAATTTTTTTTTTTCTTCATAATAAATTTAAAAAAATAATAATATTATTGTTGCAGTACTTTTGAAACAAAATTAGAATGACCGGGTAAAAAATACACTGTTGAGCATATGAGATAAGACATAAGTGGGCCTTTGTTTGAAACTAAAGTTCATAAAGTGGGTCATTGACGTAAGAAAAAGACAAATTGAGAATCTGTGGAAAGCTTGACGTTGAAGTAATGGTCTTTATTTAAGGGGATTATTATATATCATAATAATATTAAAAAAAAATTAATTTATCACCATATTTGATATAATTTTATTGGCTTAATTGTACTCATAGGCCTAATGTCTTATGGGCTAGAAGCTGTAACTTCGGTAAATTTTTATATAAAAAATTAATTATTTGTTTATATATTAAAGTAATAATATTATTATAATTATTTTTATTATTATTATTATAATAAAATTATATAAATTATATACTATATTTTTATAATTAATTACACTTAAATATTATTATTATTATATAAAATTATAATTAATTAAATATTATTACGAAAATAATAGAATAAATTGGGACAATATCACCGCCCACATTTTTCTTTTGATAATATATATTATAATATTTTTTATATATTGTAATAAAAAAGGTATAAATATTTAATTTTTATTCAAATTATTATTATAAAAATACACTAACAAACCTAATAAAAACTTCAAAATACAATATGTAATGGCTTAGTAGCGGGCAATTTTTCGTCCAAATTGTTATATTTCAAAAAAATAATAATAATAATCATGAGTAATTTTGTTTGTAATTATAGAATTTGGAGAGATTGGTTATATTTATTATTTTTAATTATTTATTTTGGCAACATCGATATTTCTTTTAAGGAAATCTATTGTAATTTAGGTGGTAAGACTTTCAATTCTTTTACTTAGAATCCGTGTTCGAATCTCACCCCGAATGTGTTTTCTCTTATTAATAAAAAAAATGAGACTTTAATGCCCCTATTTAAAAAAAAATTAGAAAATATAATATATATTTTTAAATAAACAACTATGTTCAACAAAGTATGTATTCATCCACATGTTTAATTAACACACGTTTTTAAGTACTTATAATAATTATATGTCACTACATTTCAAAGCAATTTACCTAAATAAAAACACTATGTCACTACATTCATTGATAAACCAACACTATATCAACCAGACAAGACATAACAATCACTACATAATGCTCATTGTAAACCTACACTACATTAAATACATAAAATTTATAGTGGAATTATCCTACGAGTAAAATCATTTTTGTTGATTCTTTATGAACTTATATGTGACTAAAATCAAACAGACAAGACATGATAACTTAATTTGAAAGTCTTATTGTTTATTAATTGATTTACATAAAAATAATGTGAAGTTCATGTAGTACATGTATTAACTTCAAACCAACTTAGCTTAAGATATAACAAGACATAGTTATGCAAAGCGTTCTTCGTCTAAATATAATCTCTTCCCTTATATGCATGCATAGCAATAAGAATCATGAGAATGATATGTCATTAATCAATCTCATTCTTTTTGACATCGAAAAGAACATACTAGGAAGAAACAAAAATTTCAAACAAGATGAAAATAACTTTCCTTACCTATAACACCAACTAGAATAGAGAAGTTTCAAAGGTTGTAACAAATTAACCATATTTAACAAGACTTCAAATTAGTAGTAGCAAAGTTATCACATTTCTCAAGGTTCAACAATTATAAAAATAAGCTTGCAGTGCATATGATCACACATATAATTAAATTTAAAGCATGTAAGAGAAATTGTACAATTAAGAACAATGATGAAATATGTATGCAATAAATCTCCCTAATTCCTACGACACTCTAAACATAAAGCCAATTTAATAAGAACTAAATAAGTAAGCATGTAATAAAAGAAAATTAAATTTTTTTATTTCTTTTAAATGGCCATACAAAGTGTAAGGTTTATGAGTATTGACAATTTTCGTGGACAAAATGTTTGATTGTAATCTAGCATAAGCCTTCACCGTTTAATTAGATGATACATGATGATGGAGTCACCAAGCTCACAATGCCCATATGACAGGTAAAATATTCTCTCATGCATACATCCTCACACAATTGAGCACTACACTTAGTATGAATCGTAATGAAAAGAAACTATGCACATGTTGGTCGATCGATCTAGTAGTCGATCGATCGAGTATAGACCGACTTCAATCTAGCTGCTCTCGAGTTTGAAAATGCATGGTTAGATCGATCGAGATTTGGATTGATCGATCGAGCATTGACTAGATAGATCGAGCTTTGGCTAGATCGATCAAGCCTGTTTTTCAGTTCTACTACAACTCTTTTTTTTTTTAATTCGGCCAATATGTTACTTTTACTAATTTGACCCCATTTAATGTTAAAAGTAGAATCCTTATATGAGTAGAATTGTTGTGAAAATAGAGTCCTTGTTTGAGTAGAATTATTGTGAAAGCAAAATCCTAATATGAGTAGAATTGTTGTGAAAGCTAAATCCTGATATGAGTAAAGTTGAACTCTATTATTAATTCTCTCTTAGGTCAAATTGAACTTTATATAAACAACTCTTTGTTAGAGACAAAAACCACCACACCGAAATAATATTATCTACATCTGATTAAGTTTTTTAAGGAAAAATCTTCTTCTCTTCATCTATTAATCTTAGGCACTTTCTTGATTTAATTGATCAAACATATTGTGTGGCTATGTTTGAATAATTTATATGCCTAATTACTTTTCATGATATTGAGCTTTACATGACTGCTCTAGAGTTTGTTAGCTGATTTTTTTTTACGTTGTATGTTATTGAATCTGCTAGTTAAGATTTTTCATTGTTGAATCTGCTCTATAACACACTTTGCACTTGTGTTATTTGTGCTAACGTTTTAGGTACTGAGATGACGTGTTCGGTATTTCGTGTGAATCAAAATTAAGGAAGTTGACGAGTTCGATTGATCTTGTGGGACTCAAGTAGATCGGAACGTTGGTTCGGATCCAGACACCTAGCTTGTGGAGGCTGTGAAAGAAGCGACGGCTCGTAAGTAAATTACATAAGGGGGATCTATCTGTGAAGGGTAGTCTAAGACCTGAGGTTGTAATTGAACATTGATTTTCATAGTGGATAGTTCGGTAGTCCGATGGACCGGTGGTTTTCCTCTTAGGTCATTGTTGTGGCCTAGGTTGTTTCTACCTAAAAATCTCGTGTGATATTCTTTAATTCTGCATTTATTTTTACACGCGATTGCATGTCTGGCCGTTGTGTTTAGGTTATATAATTAATATTTGTTAAAATTAAAAATAACCTATTCACTCCCCCTCTAAGTATATTTGGTCTGTAACTAAAAACTTTTACAAAGCAACAAACTTCTTTAATAACAAATAAATACACAACTAATTGAGAATTCATTTGTGCTCAAATTTTGATAATCCATTGTATAATAAGCAAGTGAAATAGAAAACCCATATAGTAGAGGTGCTGATATTCAAGACTCCCTATTTCTATTCATCAACGAAAGCAATAAGATAGGAAACAAGGCTATTCGGTAAGTGGTGAAGTTAATTAAGTAGTTAACTTATTTGTGGAGTATCTCTTCAACATCAGGGAAAATCAAAAATGGCTTTAACAAGAGTGGATGATATTAATTCATGGCATCGTGTAGGATCATTGCCATATATAAGTGAATGTAGCAGCATATAGGATCTCTTCATCTGATTTGTTTAGGATTAATTTCGCAGAGGCATGTTAATTTGTGATTAGATTTGTTTCTTTATCATCTCATATTCTTTGCCAATTTGTTTCATGTTTTTATTTTATATAGTTTCTTATTGCTTAGATTCTTTTTTACTTGCATCAATTAATTATTTGTGTGTTCATGAGTTATTAATTTAATTGTCAAGTTTTCAAGAAGCTATTTTTATTGAATCTGTACTTAATATTTTTGTTCTAGAATTTGCTAGTTGATTCAGATTTAATTCACTATATGTTTTGAATTTGCTAGTTGAGGATTATCTATTATTGAATTCATCTACAACACACACGGACACTTGTGTTTTAGTGCTAATCTATTTTTCAGGTTGTTCCATGGACGAGTTCAATAATTCATGTGACTCAAATTTATTAGAACATCAGTCCAAATCCGTACACCAAGCTTGTGAAGATTGTGAAAAGAGTGACTGCTCGTAAGTAAATTATATTGAGGGCTTTATCTATGAAGGGTAATCTAAGACATAACCTTGTAATTGAACATTTGATTTTCATAGTAGATAGTTAGGTGGTTTGGTAGATTAGTGGCTTGGTATGGCCTAGGTTGTTCTATATAAAAATCTCGTGTGTTATTCTTTATTTTTATACGTGTTTGCATGTCTAGTTACTGTGTTTAAGTTATATTGTTAAAATTTGATAAAATTAAAAATAACATATCCACCCCCTTTAGATTGATTAGATCTGTAACTTAAAACTTACAAGTGGTATTAGAGTCTACTCCAAACTTAAGTATTGTGGGCACTTATGTGACTCTTCCAACTGCATGAACTCTATCTGCGTGAACTCAAAGCTCGTTGTAGGCTCCATCTACATGAACTTGAGGCTTGTTGGTCTCCATCATGCATGAACTTAAGGCTCATTATGGGTTCGATAGGAGTTGAATTATAATGTAAAACACAAAGATAATGACTTCTTAGATTAAAGAGTAGCAAGACATAGTATAGAGCACAAAGATAAGGATTTTTTCGACTAAAAGGGAGCTAGACATAGTGTAAAGTACAAAAATAATGTTTGTCTTTAATTGAGAGGAGCTAAACTATATGATACTTAGTTTGAGAGGGACATTGTTGAAAATATGCAAATAAAATCTCACATTGCTTAAACATAAAATGATTCATGAGTTTATAAAGATTTGTGCTACTCTACCTAATTAGTTAATCTTTTAGAATTAAATCCTAAATTCTTTACATTTTTTTTCCCTTTAACGATTTATGAGAAGACTTAGTGTGTAAATACATGATTTTTTAATAAAGACTCGATATGTTTTTTAAAAAAATCCTCCCCATAAATATTAAAAAAGTTTGGTTCCTGTAAATATTTGTTTTGGTAAAATCATGCAAGTGTGGCACCATTTTTTACTTTGAAACAAAAAAGTGCAACAGAGATTTCTTGTTTTCCTTGATTGTGAGAGTTGAATGCAAGTGGAAACAAGATGGATCACCCCCTCTACACTTGTGAGTTTTTTTTTTTTTTTATTAGCAAAAAACATCATTCACTTTGAATTCAAAGGTCAAAGTGTGCATCAATTTTTACTGGTAAATGCTCTCTCTCGTGCATTATGTTACGGGCTCAGCCGGTATTCAGCCCAGTCAGCACAAAAATTTATTTATTAGCTTCTAACGAACATGTAATCATCTTCTTCTCTTTTATTTTCAATAAATTTTAAGATAAATTTATTAAAATATAAAAAAATAATTGCCATTATTTTTGTAATATTTAAGGTTAGGAAGTAACTACTCTAATTTTATAACAAAACTAATTTTTTAATATAAAATTATAATTTATTTCCTCTTAAATTTATAAAACATAACGATTATATTTCTTAAATTATTTTGATACTAAAAGTTGAAAAATAATTCATAATTTAAACCATAATACAATGTGGATATTTAAAAAAATTATACAATTAAATGTAATTTTAATTAACATTAATAATGCTTATTTTTTTACATGTAATTTATTTTTCTTCTACATTATTTTAATCCACAAAATCTCGTAACTATCAAATATTACTTTTTAATAATCTATTATTTCATTTAATGACATTCTTATTAGTAAAACGATAATGATTCTATTAAATATATATTGAAAAGTTCTTTAAAATATATAATTGTGCATAAATAATGATAATGATTTATATTAAAAATATTGATTATAATTATGATTGATTTTTAAATAAATATGAATTGCATAAATCACAAATCTCTTACACAATATATTGCCATAAAGAGCCAAACAAAGCTAACTTTAATAAATGTTAATCATTATATACTTGTGATGTATCTTTCTGATTTCACACAGGCAACTAGGCTTAGGCTTCTAGTCCCCCACAAAAGTTGAACAGGTTTTCTATGCTTTTAAATTAGCTTGTGGTTCTTCATTGCTGATACGTATACACTTTAAACTACACAAACAAGCCCCGCCAAATGCCTCTCTATCTATCTCCTTTGCAAACAATCAAGTTCTTTTATTTTGGCATTCAGCAATTCAAGGACTTGTATGACAGCGGACTCAACTCATGTCTACGGGTGTATTATTTCTTCACATTTATAAAATACATATAAACTGTTTATTTTTGTTGATGTCAGTCTAATTTTAAGCTTATGTAATGTAATCATACTCATAATCATAATGAAATATAATGTAAATAAAACAGTAATATTATTACAGTGTTTGGTTTAACCACTGTAATCAAAAAAAGAATCAGTATTATTTGGTCACCGTAATGGAATGAAAAACACAATAATATTACATTAATATCTCATGTTCAATGAAGTTTAAATAATTTCATTTTACTATTATTTCCTAAATCAAATAAAATATATTCTTTAAAATTATATAATCATTTTAAATTCAGCAAAAAAAATTTAATCATAACAAAAAAAAAAATCCAACATTTACAATTTCAGCAATTTATAACAACAACTAATAAAATTTAATCAACAATTTCAGAAAAAAATCACAATTTCAACCAAAATTATTTTATTGGCAAAATTATTCGGCCCAATTAAAATGTTAGTGATTCCAGCTTAATCAAATGAAGGCCTTCATTGAACGTAAAAAGTTTTCTAGAACAATGTACACATAAATAGAATTCTAACCTTCCCATAGACAATAAAAACGTAATCACTACTGGAAATAATCTATTATAATCCTACTTATGCACAATGACAATAGCAAATTTTATCAACTGGACAAAAAAAAAAAAACTAAAGTTACCAAGAAATTATGATAAACAAAAGCTCTAGGTTCCCATGAGATCACTTCAACGGTTCAACCCAGTGCTCAGATCTCCCCTCATCTACATCACTTCTATTAAAAGAAACAGATAAGAAATCACAATTCTGGAACAACTAGGCATCCAAATGATAGAAAATAGATAAAAAAAAAAAAAGGAAAAGGAATAATCAAAAGTAAAGATCAACCGGAATCACGTACCTGTCAACAGTCTTCCTTACAATGGAGCTGAGATCATTGGCCTTGTGAGAGACACTAGAACCACTCGGCACCGAGAGAATTCCCAGACAAAGAAGAATAATAGCGACGAAGGTGAAGGTGAAGGTGAATGTGACGAGTAAGGTGAGAACGATTATAGAAGGTGACGTTTTCGGAACAGGGAGGCAGAGGCGGAGGCGGAGGCGGAGGCAGAGGAAGGATATGTAATGTAATGACTTTTTTCTTTGAACTGTACAGTAACTTTTTCTTATTACATGTATTTAATACAACTAAATATTATAATATGTAAAATTAATCATATTTTTTATTTTATTACGACCAATTAAATTTAACCTAAATATTATGCTTCATTACTTGAGCATACCATATCATGACTTAAATATATCTATTATTATTAAGATTTATTATCAAAATTGTTAGAATAAATAAATTTTTTTACCACTAATTTTTTAGAATTGTTAAAAAATATCACAACTTAAATATGTTTATTATTATTATTATTATTATTAAGATTGTTATCAAAATTGTCAAAGTAAATAAATTTTTTACCACCTAATTTTTTTGGTTGTTAAAAAAGTATAACAACTTAAATATGTCTATTATTATTATTAAGATTCGTTATCAAATTGCGAAAATATTTATTTACTCAAATTGTGATTTGTTCTTGAATGAAAAACTTGAGCATAGCTAAAATAATATTAAAGAATTTAGCCCCATTAACAAAAGATTTATCAGAGTTTGATGTGAGCCCATCTATGTAAGGTAGAACGCGCTTGCAAGAGTAAGTTTATTTAAAAAATAAATAAATAATTGCAGAACAGATGTATCTTCTAAAAATAAACAAGTTACTTTAAAAACTAAAAAAAAATTTGGTTCAAAAATTACCTAAATTAACATCATATAGAACTCGTAATAACAAATATAGCACAAATAGTATGAGTTAAGTGTCAATAGGTACTATTTTTATTATTATATGTTTTAAGCATGTTACTTTTGTACTTTTCAAAAACATTTTTTAAAAATTTCAAAAATAAAAAGCTTTCTAAATTTTATAAAAATATAAAAAATTTCATAAATATAAAATTCTCCAAAATTTTTAAAAATAAATAATTTTTCTAAATTATAAATAAATAAAAAATGAAACTTTCTAAAATATAAATTACTCCATAATTTAAAAATATAATATAATGTCATAATAAAACTTTATAAATAAAAATTTTAAAGAATTTCTATAATTAAAACTTTTCAAAATTCCTAAAGTTTCAAAATTCTAAAAATAGAAAGTTGTCCAAAAAATTTAAAAATATTTTTTTTTACAAAATTTTCAAAAAATAAAAGGTTTTTCAAAATTCCTAAAATATAAACATTTCAAAATTTTAGTAATATAATTTTCTTTCAAAATTTAAAAATATAAATTCTTCAAAACTCTTAAAAATATAATAATAACATAAATTTGTAAAATATATAATTACTTTAAATCCTAGTAGAGAGAAAAAAAATTAAAAATTAAAATATATTAATTTTTCAAAAGTTCTAAAAATAAAAAATTGTTAAAATTTTCATAAATATAAAGTTATATATTCATAATTTCTAAAATAGAAATATTTTATAAAAAAAAATTAAAAATAAAAAGATGCAGCCAATTCACGAAAAAGATTGAAGTGGTGTATAAAACCATGTATTTCTAGCCCACAACTAAGTAAATTTATGTATTACTTTTTCTTTCTTTGCAAATTATCAAAAAAAACACATCTAAAACTTATAATTACAAAAATTGTAACTCAATAATATTGAAAAGTGTCCAATTGAATGACGTATAACATTAAAAAATCTAAGCTGTCATATTTCAATTTGAAAGCGTTAAAAAAAATAATGTAACAATTATTTATTTAATAGTAAAAATATATGATATTTATACAAATGTGCTATTTTTATTATTACAACTTTTAAGGTGTTATTTTTTGTTGTTTTTCCTAATTAAAATAAAAAAAAAAATTACTAGTCCTGTATTATTGTGATTAATCTACAATTCAAAGAGTATACATTTTTTACAATGTCATGGGATAAATAAAACAACTAACCATCAATTACTTCCTTTTTGCAATGTCTATGTTGTTGAATAACCAAAACAGAACCATTGACATTAAAATCTGAAGAAGCCAAAAGATCTCCAACTGCTCCAAGCTCAGGACATTCCTCCCAATCACTCATTCCAGTAGTTAAAGGTGAGTGTCCTCTCCCACCTTTCCCTACAATAAACAATGAGTACATGTCTCCAATGTCTCTTAGAGCTGCTACTGTTTCTGCTCCATCATTCACATACTTCTCTACATATCCAACTTGACCTGATGTCACATACCTGTGCACATATACATTAGATAAGCATTTTCACAGCCTGAAATTAAGGATATATTTTATTGTGTTTTTGTTTAAAGTGATTTTGTAAAAAGTGTTTTCAGCAGAAAGGAGCCCATCATTTGCACTTTTTTATTGCTACAAACACTTTTAGAGGATCTCAAATGCAAAAGCAAAAACAAACTCATCCTAAGAACTAGTTTGAAACTTCTCCATTAAATTATAATTGTTTTCAAAATTTTGCGAAACACTATTAAAACATTTATGTGCTTATGAAAGAGAAGTGGGTTATTAAATCCCATCTTAAAATCATTAATAAAATATCTAAATAATTATCTTTAATCCACTTGTTTTGAAAGAATTTATAGAACAAGCGTATATCCAAAGGAGTCCTAATTCGTCCAGTCATATATAAATGGATAGAGTGCTACTTACTGATTGTAAAAGCTGTTTAGGAAGTCATTATCAGCATCATTGCTTCTATCAATACTTGACAAAGACATAAACACTTGAACATCATCTCTTTCTTCAACAAGTTCTTTCCTTGTAGTCCATGTTTCAGTAGACAAAAATCTAATAATGGTTAAATTTATCCTAGCATGACTTGCCATTCTTTGACTCCAAGCTATAGCTTCATGATCATCAGGACCACCAAAGAACAGAGTTGCAACATGTTGAACTGTTGAAGAACCAAATAACTGAGCAAAACCAGGTACACCAGCAAGTCCTCTCTCAACAATAATCCCAATAGAACACGGCGCGTGACGAATAATCTTTTGATTTGTAGTCCTTACACCTTCTCTCCCACTTTCCATTTTCCCATCAATTCTTTGATGTTTATGAAATGGAAGTATAATAATAGCTGCCCTAAGATCTTCAGCAGCATTACACACATCTTCATACAAACTTGCCAAGGTTGACACAGCTTTACTTATAGAGATCTGGATTTTAGTCTCAGCTGTAAAAGCATCTACAGCAGCTAAAATTTCTAACACATCTTCGCCGCCATAACCTTCCTCATCACTAAGCTCATTATCTTCTAACTCATGATATGACACATTTGTTCTTTTTCTTTGGTGTAGTTCAATCAAATGCATCATGTAGTTAACTACTGGTACCTTGTGAGATCCACTTAGTGCTGACATTAATGCAAGTATAGCTGTTACTTGTCTAGGACTATATACACAAGCCAATGTTCTAAGCTCATCTTCTGCTTTCACATACTCTAGTGCTGTGTTTGCATGAGTAGACAATTTTTCTTCTTTTCTCACTATGAATGCCAGAACTACTCCTGATACTACTGTGTTGATCACTATAGCTATTAGCATTAAGTTGTATGCTTCTGTTGATGTTGTCCACTCCTGCCAAAATATTCAAAACTATGTATCTATCAAAACTAAGGTATTGCTTGTTTTTCGAGAGTGAGGGGAAAAAAAAAGTCCCAAAATTGTATGTTTTCGTTGTGCACATAATGTACACGAGTTATGTGCATATTGTGCCCTCAATTTTGGGATTTTTTTTATTGAATCTCCAAAAACGCGTAATTAATTTAGGGTCGAAACTCATTTCAAGGCTAAGATGTATGTCTTTCACAGTATTGTCAGTTATACGTACGCATGTAACTGGATGATTATATTGTGAAATATACATATCTCAGCTGAATCAGAAAAAAGAAGATTATTTATTTAGTGCTTACAATTATAACATTTGCTGTTGGTCCAACAAATAAGAGATCAGCATGGCCTCTCAAGTTGAGTAGAAAACCAAGAACAATCCCTTCTTCTATTGGAATCTTTAAGTAAAGAGCAGTAGCAAGAGTACCAGCAATCTTGCTAACAATGCTAACCAAGATCACAAAAAGAACAACACTTACAGATGTCCACTTACCCAAACGAGTTAAATCAATTTGAAAACCCAAGTAACCAAAATAAATAGGAAGTATAAAATTATGAACAGCATAATTTAGCTTTTGAGTCATTGTTCTAGCTGTTTTACCTTCTTTAGGGAACATCACTCCAAATATAAAACAGCTAACTAAACTAGTACCAGCAAGTAACTCAATAGTCATAGAACTACCGATTAGAACTGCCAAAATGAAGAGAACCTCTGCATTTCTAAGGTACTTTTTGTTCCTGTTATGCTTGTTACACCATTTAGCAACATACTTATTAACCAAAATGACTATTCCCATAATCACAAGACTTAACAAACACCTAGCAAAAGCACCATCCTTGTGAGAAACAATGATCATACTAAACAATCCTAAGCAAGTAATCTCATTGATTAAAGAAGATGCTATTGCTAATCTCCCAATATCTGACGTTGCGAATTTCAGATCACCAGCAACTCGAATAACAACAGGAGATGCAGAATAAGCTATTGTTAGCATAACTATGAGAACTGTTGTTAAAGTTGTATTGTTTTCTGGATGTAATTGAAACTTGAAAAAGAAAGCACCACCTATTCCAAAGAAACAACCTAATATAGCACCACCATATGCTAGAAAACTTGCAACTTTCATGTTTCTCATTATGAAAGATGTGTCCATTTCTAGTCCAATTAGGAACATGAAAAGCATTCGACAAAAGAATCCAAATATTTCATAGAATTGAGCTGCTGAAGATTGAAAGAAGAATTCCCTGATTTTCTGTATATTAGACATGCCTGTTGGCCCTAGCACCAATCCTGCCTGTAGTAATTAGTAACATGAAGTAGTTATGAACATGAGATTTAAGATTACGGTTAAGAAGATCAGGGCCTCGAAGTTTTTTTATTTTTTTATTATTTATTCTGTAGAAGCTTTTTAGAACTAAATGAAAACAAATTTTCGAAAAGTGCTTTCAAACTCAGAAATCACCTTTTTGGTTTGTTTGAAACCACTTCTTATTTTGTTTGAAAGTGGCATCCTCAAAATTTGATAAGCATGAGGTATGTCCATCTTCTAAATTAATTACTAAAACTTCACATTAAAACAAATTTATATCAAACACGACAACGCTTCTCTTTAAATTATTTTTAATCAAAACACTTCATTTCAAACCACTTATCTTAAAATCACTTACATCCAAACAGGCCTTTGTCATTTCTAAATTCATCTAAAAGCAGTTTTTTCATAAATAACTTTTGAAAAAAGGACAAGTTAAAAGTAAAGATATTTATATACTTACAAAAATTTGAGCAATGGGACCAGGTTGGCCCAATGTCTTGAGCATGAGGTGAAAGATGTGAGAAATGACAAGAATGCAAGCAATTTGTATCCCCATGGAGATAAATGGGTTGGTTTTTTCTTTGTCATTGCTAAAACATAACATGCGCTGAGTGGCATCCATGTTTTCATGTCAAAGAACAACAATTAGAAATCAAGATGAAGAAGAAAATGAATTACTATCTGTTTTGTTGGCAATGCTTCAACAATAGGGTTTCAGAAATTTTTTCTAAAAGTTCAGATCTTTTTTGTTTTTCAAGAAGAAAATAGAAAATAGAAGTTTGAGATCCTTATTTATCTGATGGTGAACCCTTGAAAATCTGAAGGTCCTTTTACTTCTTCTTGTCTTATCACTTTTTTTCCCTTGTCTTTTGCAATTTTACTTTATTGTTATTAATAATACTGATTAATCTCACATGTTTAATTACCAAAATAGACTTATTTTGAATTAGATTCTTTCGTCCTATCATATGTAAAACAAAATGCAAATATCTATAAATTTCTCCTAAAATTTAAAAACAGAGAGAGAAAAAAACATAATTTGTGTAGCAGATATTTTCACAAAAGATGCATAAATCTAGTTGTTTAGGATGAAAGAGATTTTGAAGTAATTATTGGATGAATTATTATTGTAAAATTAATTATATTGTAATATTTGTAATGATTTATGTATATTTTATATTCTTTTTTTTTAATTGATATTATTATTATTATATATATATATATATATATATATATATATTTTGAAGTTATGAAAAGAAAAAAAAAAGAGTTTATATGTGAATCCTGAATTATGTTATCATTAAGATATTAAAATTACTTTTGTTAAAGGCAAATTAACTGTACTATGATAATTTCTTCTTCAAGAACTCGTAGCTTCTTACTTTTGCCGTCCTTAATTACAACAAATGAAAGAAACTCATTGGTTTTATCAAATGGGTTGTTTTTCCCATGCGTTATTATATTAGTATTACGGATGTAAGAAGTAAATATATTTAAAAAAGACATAGATTTAAATTCTCTAATTTCAATTATTTTAAGATAAAATATTTTTTTCTCTCCATATCTGACCTCAATTTATCTCCATCTTTTTTATTGTATTCATAATCTTTGTACATCAAACAATTCTTGGACTATAGGCACTACATGCAGTGGCCCTTAACAAGAAACGCGTCGTGCTATATTCAATTCCTATTGAAATAATTACAATAATAATTACTACATAACAAATTAAGTTTGGGAAGCCAAATAGACTGAAATAGTATAGTCTCTATAGCTAGCCAAGATCGATCGCTTGATTTAATAAATGGTGAAGGGAGAGACTTTGGCTTACAAGGAGTAGATGGCAGGCTTGCTGGCTGGTGTTTCAACTGTCATTGTCGGCCACCCCTTGGACACCATCAAGGTAAAGCTCCAAAAACATAATACTGAAAGTACATGGCTGGATCAAGTACAAAACAAGTGTACATTGTACATTGTTTATGAGTGTGTTCGATACCAAATGCTGCATTCACAAGGACTCAAATATGATGCTTCAAGTACTGATCGCAGCAATTTGGTTCAAGTGGGAGTTGGGATTGTGAATGGTGGTCAAGCTTTATGGTCTGTGGTTATGCCATTGGATGTAGCAAAAACTAAAATACAGTCAGCTCAGGATGTAAATTATACAAAGAACACTTTTCGAATTTTGAGATGTATTTACATGAAGGATGGACTTTAAAGGATGCTATTCAGGTTTTGGTCCTACGATTGTTATGGCATTTTCTGCAAATGCAGCTGCTATTGTTACCTGGGAATTGGCAATGAAACTATTTGGCACTCATGAAGCATAGTGATATTGTTGTTTGCATTAATTCACATAACAGTTACCGAGAATTGTACATTTTGTATAATTTAAAATAATTGTACAATCAGGACGATTTAAATTTTTACCAGTGAAATATATATGAATTTTTTTCTTAAATAGAAGCTATGACGGTTCATGACCTCAAAAAGTGAGTTGGAAAACCGAGTCCAGAGAATCTTTTTTCTCTGTAGTTTACAGTTTTAAAAAGTAGTGAAATTAGGAGCTAATTTGAAGTTCAATTCAAGAATTGATGTTTCACTGTAGAGCACTAAAAAGACATCTCAATCAAATCTTTGAGAATATCAAGCAAAAATAGTAAGAAATGAAAGCTAAACTAAATTATATGCAGAGACGCCTGAGAGAGAAAATAGCATTTCTTTTAGTCATTGAAGACCCGCCTAATAATAGATAACTTCTTAAGTAGCCTGAGAGATAATACAAGAAATTAAAAGAGAAAAAAAGACCTCCCATAGAGCAGATCAAAGAAGGAAAAAAAAAAAAAAGAGAGACACACTTCACTCTTTATATATAATCATTCACAATCACATCTATATAGACAAAACTCTCAAGACCCTGAAAATGGGAATTTCTTGTCTAAATCACCATCGCCTTTCTATTATCCTGGGCTCCATGTATATTTTTATGAACTAGAAGTTCTTTTTTCATTTTTTTTGTTCTGTTTTCTGGGAAAGTTCTGTTCTGCTATGTCTCTCTGTTTTTCTATGATTTAAAGCTTTGCTTTTTATTCTTCTTTACTTTTAAGCGGCAACAATAGTTCCAGTACGGAGAGGGTAGTCTTGGTTCTTGTTTGGTGATGTCGATTGATTATGTTCCTTCTTTCTTAAGGCTCTCATCGAAGACATGTTCCAATTATTCTCATGTTCTTCATCTATTTTTATCTGCTCTTCTCTGCATTCAACACTACAGAACGGAATATTACCTCTGCAAATTACCCATCAAAAAAACTCATCAGATTTCTATCAAATATCATTCAAAAAAATATCTTTTTCAGGTTAACTTGAAATATTAAAGTTACAAAAATTGAAAATAAAATAAACCCATCTGGATCTAACATATACTCCAACTAAAAAACGACTTGAAATAATCAAATTCACTTTTGGGTGATAAAATTAATGTTCAAGGCGGTGGAAGCGAAATTGATTCTTTACAGAATAAAAGCTCATATTTTTTTTCTTTTTTTTAAATTCCTCTCCTTTTAGTCTCTCGAGTCTTTCTAGACATCGGTAAGAAAATACAAATCCGATTAAAACTTGTATATATTTACCAAATAGAAAGAAATTTCCATAACATTATAGATTTCTGAAATAGGAAACTCGAATCGGATTTAAAAAAAAAAAAAAAAGCTAAATATCTTTGAAAAGTGAACTGACCTGTACATGAAAATGTCTTTGTTGCTACTAAGCTGTCTCTTGCACAAAAAACAAGCTTTCAAGAAAGGGGACTCTTCAAATCTAGAATCATGAAACCGCCCAGATCTAGGAGAAAAAGCATAGCCAGACATCGAAGAAAGACTTCTGAAACTAGTCCTTCTTGAATAAGCATGAGGCCTAGAGCATAAAGGATGTTGATTTTGATTCCCAGAGAAACCAGCGTCCATATTTCCAACCAATGAAGGTAAGCTACCAACCTCCTCCACAATCCTTGGAATTGAGTCCAGTTATGTTTTCTATTTCTAAAATCTTCAGAACTTGAACCTCACATAAAGATATTTTGAGAGAGAAAGAGAGAGAGAGAGCTGTTAGGAAAAATGAAGAGGAAGTACGTGGTTTTAAAGAAGGTTCGGTGAAGATTGAGTTTGACAGAGAGAGAGAGAAGAGGTTTCTGAAACCGGTCTTGTGAATCCATTGGCTCAACCGCTCAAATATACCCGTATCTCTTAAGTTCATAATTTTATTATGAATAGAAAAATTCTTGAAAAATTTTAAATTTTATTTCGAAATATTTTATTAAATAATTTTATTATAATAAAATAATAAATTTAATTTTTTCATTTAAAATTAAAAAATAGATTCTACAGTTCACATTTCAAATTCTTTACATCTCACTCTCCTAAAAAACAAGAAATTATTTAAAAAAACTTATATATCTTACTACTTCCTTACTCACCTCCACCACCATTTCTATATTTACCATTAATAATTTTAAATACTAACTTAAAATATTAAAAATAAAATATAGATATATAAAATATACAAAAGAAGTGAAATTTTTTGAAAAAATGAGACAAAAAACAATTAAAATAGATATATAAATTATTTTTTTCTGCAAATCGTACAGTAATTTGATAAGCATTATCGAACATATTATATAGATTCAATAAGCATTATCAAACATATCATATATATTCTATAACTCATATCAAACAAAACAGTGAGATTCAATAACCTCTATCGAACCACTATAAATTTGAGTGAGATATATAAGAATAATTTTTACAGGTAATTTTGACATTTTCAATATTATTAATTTTTTTATAAAATTTTTATATTTATTAAAATATCTAAGAGTAAATTTAAAAATTTCTTCAGAATTTCTCTTATCGATTATGCCCTCATAATAGTCAAATAATTACGGACCGTGATATTATTAGTTTATGTGAGTAATGTTTGGGTTGAAAATTATTTCGGATGAGACAATTTTTTTTGGGGATTATAAATTTATAGATAATAAAAAAAAATGGAAAATAAATATTCATATTTTATAATATAAAATAGTGTAAGAATAAATATTATATTTTTTACACTATTTTTTAAAATTATATACATTATTTTAGTAAATATATAAATTTATTTATATTTTTTAATTTTTTTATAAATTAAGATATAAAAAATTTAAACTAATTTTAATTAATATATTATATATTATATATTTTATCTTTAAATTATATATATATATATCAATAATTATTTTATAAATATTACTTAAACTATTTGCTTAAATTTAAAAAAATAAAAGTATATAATTATTTTATAATTTATTCTTATTAATTTAAAATTATATGTAACAAAATTATTCTTATATTTTTATATTTATAAAAAATTATGTATTTATTATTAAATATTTTTATTTTTTTTCATTATATAATATTATTTATTGTCTCAAAATTTTATTTTCTTTCTCATCATAAGATATTTATTATTAAATATATTTTTATATTTTTTAATAAAAATTAATTATTTTAATATTACTTAGATCATCATTCTCTATTTAGAAATTTTCGATATATAATTACAATAATTTTAAGTAAAAATGAATGAAAAATTTAAAATTGTAGACGGTAAATTAAGAAGAGCTTGCTACCCCACCCCACCCTACTCCACCCCATTGACAACCCTAAGTAATCTTAAAAAAAATATAAATTTATACTTATTTTTACACCTAAATTAATTATATTGTGATACGTGACAACAAATTTTTGAAAAATAAATCACTTTTTCATTTTTTATAATAATTTTTTAATGCATCACAATAAAAATAATTTATATGTAAATTTGTGTGACGTTAGTATTTCTCTTATCAATATATATAAAATTATTATCGATATTGAGAGATTTGTTAATTATTAATTTAATATAAAATTAGAAATATAATATAATCATGAGATTGTAGTATTGCTTAGTTGGATCAATTAAATTATTAGCCATCTAGTATATAAATTACTTAGTTATTTAATTAATTTTATTTTTAATTTTTTCAATGAAAAAATATATGTTCACTTTCTTCTAATGTTAAAAAATATATATCATTTTCTTTTAATACTAAAAACATTTATATATATAAAAAAGATTACTCCATCCAAATAAATCATTAAATTATACTATAAGATATTGTATAGGGAGTAAGCCATAGAGGTGTTTTAGATTATGTTATTTATGTAGTTCCTTAGATTATATTATTTAGTCCTTTTGTTTTAAAAAAAAAATCAATTAAAGATAAAAAATATGATTTTAATAATTTTTTAATTAAAATATTTTTTTTAAATTAATATTTTAATATAAAAAATATTAAAATAAAATAATTTGTTCTTAATTAGCCTCTTAAAATAATATTTTCATTAAAAAAATTATTAAAATTATGTATTTTATCCTTAATTATCTCTTTTTTTATAACTAAAAAATTAAATAATATTATTTATAATTTAAGAAATTAAATAATATAAATAATTTAATCTAAGAAAAACTTTCATTACATTTTTTCTATTATATATTTATTAAGTCTTAATAAAAATTGCATTTATAATAAAAGGTCGTGGCGTAGAGTGACGGTTTATATTTATTTGTAGTTTAAGATGAACGACAGGGTTAGTTTTGGAAGTATGTGATGTGAGCATGAGAGTTTTAAACCGTTTTACACTCCGAGGTGGTAGCCTCACTCGCGTATGCACAATTGCACATACTTCGCTTAAAGCAATTTGTGCTAAGTGCCAAGGCCAGTTTTTACTAAGTCGACTTTGGGTGGTCCCACGCTACGATGACCAGGCGTAAACGTCAAAGTTCTATCAACTTTCCAGGACTCCAAGCTAGTTATTTTCTCTCCTCTGATTTAAGAAAGGAACCGCGAGATTTTTTTCTTTTTTCCGTTATACCCGTGGTTAAGTAATAAGAAGCATTAATGGTTGATTTGATCTTTCATAAATCATAATGTTTACGCGTTTTTTCTTTTTTTAATATCAAACACACATAATTTTTTCTTCAAATATGATTCTCAAATACAATTTTATGCGATAAAATACTTTAAAAAATACATCATAATTTTAAAAATAGAGTCAAGACACACATACAGCTATAATTTCATTATATTTGTGTGCGAATAAAATCAATTTTTTTTCAATAGTCCTATATTATAATTTATTTTAATAATTTAATTCAATTAATTAAAATAATAAAATAGTTCAAATAACAAAAACTACAAATCAAGAGAGTTACTACTTCAACGAAAACACAAAATATATCACATGCATATCTCAAAACATGCAAAAAAAAAAAAAAAAAAAAAAAAAGCCAGAAATACAAAATTTACACATTAAAAAAAAAGTTAAACAGTCGGTACACCCAAAAAAGCCAGCCTCCTAACTGGTAAAGGAAAGTGGTCTGGAATAGTAAACCACCACTGTTATCACCACCAACAAACCTAGAACAGCCAAAAATTGCAACCCAAAGAACCAACCCAAACTAAGAAGGAGAGATTTTAGATACTGAAAAGCAATGGAAACTCCTAGCCACCACAAAGCCAAGCACCCCATGCCACAAGAACAAGAATGTCGCCTAAGAGAGAAAAGAAGAAATGAAAAAGGCCACAACCGGCCAAGGAGAAAGAGAAATATACATGAAGAAGGGGTAAACAACCAGACGCAGGAAAGAAGGCCACACAACCCTCCGATGGCAATTTAGGTTGGTTATTTTAGTAGATCCAAAATATTACAAAACCGACCTTATCGATTAAGGTTATAGGTCTACCAAAAATAATAATCAACAAAATTGAACTGATTTATACTTTTATATATTAATATATTTTTTAAATATTATATAATAAATGTTATAAATGATAAATAAAATGAAATATTAATTAATATTATATAAATATACAATATAAAAGTCTTCAACAAATATGTAGTGTGTGAAATTATGATTTTAAAATTGGAATGGTGAGTAGAGGTAGGCATTTTTTTTCAAAATCGACAAACCAACTAGAGTCAAAGTCCAAACCGAGCCTTTTTTTTTAGGTTGGTTGATTTAGTAGGTCCAAAATATTACAAAATCGACCTTGTCGATTATGTTGTAGGTCCTCCAAAAATAAAAATCATCAAAATCGAATTGATTTATACTTTTATATATTAATATTTTTTTTAAATATTATATAATAAATATTATAAAAGATAAATAAAATGAAGTATTAATTAATATTATATAAATATACAATATAAAAGCCTTCAACAAAATATGCGGTGTATGAAATCATGATTTTAAATTTGGAATGGTGAGCAGTAGAGCATCAAACATGAAGAAGTGTCAATAATTAGATATTATTCTCATATGGCATGTATTGATAGCTTTAATTTATTAGGTATTAGATATGAACAAGGGTAATAGTTTTTATAACCGATAGTATCACACCTATATGCTTTAAAAAAATGTTTGTAGAAGTAAAATATTATTTACTCTTTTTATTGTATTTTTTATTATGATAATAATTTTTAAGTAAAATTATAGGTTCAAAATTGCCAAACTAACCTCCCTTAAAATGACATTATAGATTGGTTTGAAAGTGGATTTTAAGGATTATAAGTTGGTTAAAATTTTTATTATATTTTTTATTATAATAATAATTTTAAAAAAAAATTATAGGCTTAAAATTGCCAAATTAACTTTCCTTAAAACGACATTATATATTGATTTGAAAGTTGAATTTTAAGAATTATAGATCGGTTAAAATTTTTAAAATTATTAAGTTAAAATTAATTTATAAAATAACTTAATAATAAATCTATCATTTTAGTATTGTTAGTGTTTTCAAAATGTTAACGCGTGAAATTAATTAATTTGCAATTTCAAATTTATAGCAACTTTTTTTAATTATAGCAGTGGACGTGTTATGCGTTATGTGTATACAGAGGTACAGAGAGATTATGTAAAATCTATTAATTTTATGAATTTATCTCTATATTATTCCAGTAATTTTTAATGTGTTAAAATAGTAATAAAATTGTGTAAGATATTCAATATATTCAAATATATCTAAATAATAATAATAGTAATAATAAAATGATATATAATTATTTATAATCATTATAATAATTTTAAATAAGATGAAATGTTATATATTTAAATTATTGAACAAATTTTAAATAATGAGTTTATTAGAGACACTAAATAACAAATATAATGAGATGAAACAAAACAACTTACTTTACGTCCCTAGGTGTACAATTATCAATTTTTCATCTTCAATTATATGTGTTTTCAAAACATTAAAATACATTAAAAAAAAAACTAATCTCCTTGTAGTGCAATTGCAAAAAAATAAAAATCGTCTTATAGTGCAATTGCAAAATAATATAATAATAACAATCATCTTGTAGTGCAATTGCAAAAGAAAAAAAAATTATAAGCATTTTGTGGCAGAGTCAACCTCATCAACCCCTAGAGTCATGGTCTAAGGAAGGCTTGACCTAAAAAACAATGTCTTTTTAATTTTTAAGATATAATAATAAATTTTACTTTTTAATTTTTATTTTTCTTTCCATTCAAAGAATATTAATAAGTATCATGTACTACCACCACATAAGAAGTTCATAAATAATAAATTTTTGCCTCCACTTAGGTTAGAATTAATGGACATTTGAATGTGAGACTCTCCATTTATCTTAATTATCATTTATAATTATCATATTAACTCTACTTAATTAATTTTATTTTTAGTTAATTAACATTAATTTATTTTCTCAAAATGATCTTAATCATTATTTTGTATTATTAAACATTTACAATAAATTATATAAGGAAATGATATTATTACGGCAAAAACAAAAGGGCTCAAATGAGCTATAGAATTAGGCTTATCGTTTGCTCTCTTTGTCATGGAAAGAGGTACTGTTGAAATCTATTGCTTGTGCTATGCCCAATTATGCTATGCATTGCTTTGTTATACCATTTGGGCTTTGAAGTGATATTGAATACACAATGCAAAAATTTTGATAGTGTTTTATGGTAATTCTCGTAAAACCCTTTGGATGGTATAAAGGAGATTTTGTGACATGCACATGGTTGAGGGATTAGGTTTTAAGGACCTATATGCTTTTAATTTGGCCATGGTGGCCAAACAGTGCAGTATCCAGAATCTTTAATGACCTATTTTTTAAAAGTAGATATTTTTGATGCAGTTCATTCCTTTATGCAAGATTGAGTTCTTCACCATTATAGGCATGAAGGATTTTTTTTGCAGGCAAGACAAATTATTGAAACTTAGCTCTGTTACAAGGTCCACTTCGATCGACACGTTCATGTTTGGAAAGATCTATGAGTGCCTAATATTTCTAGATTTATACCTTAGTCTCCTCAAGTTCCTAGTATTACATGGGTTAGTGACTTACTCTGTGCAATTCCTAGTGGTTGGAATGTCGTTAAAATTAATAGGTCATTTTTTGGTGCAAAGGTGAGATGTATTTTGATAATCTTGTTAAAAATTTAGGTTCGATTGATAAATGGTGTTGACACTTTGATCCTAGTAGGTGGTACACAATTTGCTCTGGGTATCACTTGGTTGTGAAGTTGTGGGTAGGCCTTTGTCTAATTCAAGTTCTTTAAATTGATTTGATCAGTTGCTTTGGAAGTCGGTCTAGAGGGTAAAAGCACCACCGAAGGTTCACTACTTTATATGGAGGTGTTTGCATGATGTATTAGCTGTGCGCCAATCGCATATTTAGCATTGGTGTTCCATTGAGAATAGTTTATGCTCACTTTGTGCCACTACAATAGAGACGGTGACTCATTTGTTGGTTGGGTGTTCTCATGTTCATACTATTCTCACTACTTTATGCTTCTTATTCTCATTTGATCTCTTTGGTCATGGGTCGTTCTTGGATTTTTATCTTGATTTTCTAAATTAGACGCGATCTCGTAGTGATGGGGGACTTGTTGGGCCAAGTGGCTTTTGGATTTTGGTGCATATGGAAGGGTTGCAATGAAGTGTTTTTTCATCATGAGGTCTTTATCCCATTTCAATTATTGAAGGTGTTTAGTGTGATTGGAGATTAGTTATTAAAATTTTTAGCTAACATAGCGGCCTTGTGTTCTTAATTTGTAATACATATTTGCTTGTCTTTCTTTTTCATGCTTGTAGCCTCGTTGTTCTTTCTACTCTTACTTGCATTAATGGTTTAATTAAATAAATTAGTATCCTATTGTTCTTTCTACTCATACTTGCCTAATGGTTTAATTAAATAAATTAGTATCCTATCTGGCCAAAAAATTGATATTATAATAATTAACTTTTGTTCCAGTAGCACTGTTTAATAAATATTGAAAAATTAAAGTTAAAAATAGGTCAAAAATCAATGAATGGATCAGAATAAATACTAAGTCGGAGTAAATAGAGTTTTTTTTTTATTGTCATAATAAAAATACATAAATTATCAATTTTATCTCTATAATTAATTATACTTTAATATCATTAATATAAATAAAATTGTCATTAATAAAAAGCTATTGTAACAATAATAATTTAAGTTATAGCAATATCGTTAACCATTTTGTATTAATATATTAAAAAATGTGCATATTTTTATGTATAAAATAAATTCATAAATGTTAATTAAATGTTTTTACCTGATAAATTGCATATTCTTAAATTCCTAACATGATAAGAATGCTCATACTTTTTTTTTTTCCTCATATATTTTAAGAACTTAATTAAATTAATTGAATTCTAAAAAAATGATTTGTTCAGAAATTATATAATTAGTCGAGATTGTATTAGTCAATCTCTTTTTCAAATTGAATGATTTCAAATCCTTAACCTCAATTTGAAAAAAATAATCATTTAAATTAAGTTTTTAAGTTGTTTTAGTCACACTTACATGATATACATAAAATAAATTTTATTTATCTTAAATTTATTAATTTTTACGATTTATTAAGTTAATAAGAAAATTTTAGTTATAGTTAATAAAAAGTATGAAATAAATATAAATATATTATTGTATATTAAAATAAAATAGTAGTTAAAATAAATTGAATAAAACTTAGCACACGTGTGCTTGTATTTTTACATTCAATGTTTTAATATCTTATATTGAATTATTAAATTAAGCATATTTAAGATTTTATTAAATTTTTATATGTAATATATATAATGGCCTTATAACAAATCTCAGATAAAACCCTGCAATAAGTTCTGCCTAGGGTCGACCCTATTGTGTGAGCATGAGTTTTAAACTAGTCAATATATATGTGAAGGTGTTGTTGAGTATGCAATGTTATTTAAAACAAATGAAGCTAATGGGAGATGAGACGTGGGGAAAAATTGTAATTGAAGTAGAGGGAGGCGCAATAGAATAGTAGAATCTATAACTATTTAGGATGACATCTCAATCTTTTTATGAAAATAATTGAAAAATAAGTTAATTTATCCATTTTTATTATTTTTAATTTAAAATGACTTTCACATATATAAAAAATATCATATATATATATATATATATAAAGTTAAAAATTAAAAAATATTAAAAACAAAATATGTTTTTATATTATAATAAAATTAGAAAAAATGAATTGTTTTAAATTATTTCTCAAATATTATTGCTTGGGATTTTTATCATTTTTCATCCTTATTATATCGAGAGCACTACTAAATACTGTAAACTTGGGAAATGGGAATGTTCAAGCAACGAGAAAACCATCCACCTATGCTTCCTATAAGTCGGCATGCCTTATAAATAGGGTTGATGCAAGTTGGATTAGTTTGAAACAGTTTAAAATTATTTCAATTTAAATTTATCAAATTATAATTTAATTTAAATTTAATTTGAGCTTAAATTTAAACTAAATATAAACGAATTGGTCCAAATTAATCTGAATGATTAATTACATTTTTTTAGATAATAAAACTCAATTAACATTATATGAAACAACAAAAGAGAAAATTATAAATACAAGAGGAAAAAGCTAATTCTTAAAGGAAAGGAAGAAGTACATTTTTAAATTAATTAAATAAAAAGTAAATACGATCAAATTTCACTTAATTCAAAAATTAGAAGTCGTCATATTTTCATAAAAATTAACGGTTAGAATAAAAGTTCTCAAGTTTTAGTAGAATTTTCTCTACCTACTAAACAAAAAAATACAGACTAGTAAAAACTAGTCAATTCAAAAAGTAAATACCATCAAATTCTAGGAAGGGAAGAAATACATTTTTAAATTAATTAAATAAAAAGTAAATACCATCAAATTTCACCAAATTAAAAAATCATGTTTTCATAAAAACTAATAGTTAGAATAAAAAGTTCTCAAGTTCTAGTAGAATTTTCTCTACCTACTAAACAAAAAAATACAGACTATTAAGATTAAATAAAGATACTTATCAAAAAATGAATAAATCAAGTAACTTAAAATATTATATGAGAATAAAATTTTGACTATTACATAACACATGATTCTCAAACAATGGACAAATTGAAAAGAGAATAGTACAATACAGGCTGATAAAAAGTTTGAAGTTTTACTACAAATGCTTAATCGATTTAAAAATATAAACTTCATTATACTAATTGGAATTAAATATGAGTATATTTGTTGTTTGTTTAAAGAATTTGGTATATTTAAATGCTAAAAGAATTAACATAAAAAAATGTACAAAAAAATGAATAAATTACAAGTATTTATTCATTATCAAATTATTTTTCAAAAAGAAAAGTGAAGAAAAATAAATAATATTTCATAAAAGAAAAATACTGAAAGATATGTAATATTATTTTAATTTTAACATAATATTTTCTCTTCTTTTATTTTTTTAATTAAAATTTTATTTTATTTTATTTCATTTCGGGCTAATAGACTGGTTCTAACTTAGCTCAATTTTTTTTGAGTTATTTAAACTGACTTAAAATTAACCTAAATTTAATTTAATTCATGTTCAATTTAAGTTCTTTAATTCAAGTTCAATTTAACAAGAGGCCTCTCTCTTTATTTTAGTTCCAAATCCTCCCTTCTCTTTTTTTATAAAAATTATACATTAGTGATTTTTACTATCAACTAGACTGCCAATTCATGGTTTATTTTTATTTTTTAAAAAGGGTTTTAAAGTCCCCTTCTTTTTATTAATAAAGAGAAAATACACACTCAAGTGTGATTCAAACTTGGATTCCTGGTGGAGGAATCGGAAATCTTACAATCTGAACCACAAAAAATTCTTAATCCAATTCATGGTTTATTTAATAATTAGGTAGTAAGAAATTTGCCCAACTCATGAGAGGGTTGTGCTGTGAGTTTAGAACAAAGCATTGAGTGATTTTTGAATGAAAATTTACTCAAAATAATACCCCTAAAATTTATAATAATAAAAATAACATCCTAATAATAATATTGAACGATATCCAATTAGATTTGTTTAACATTGAATTGGTCAAAATTGCCGTAGTTTAATTTGAAAAGCGTCTAATTGAACAACGTTTATAGAAAAATGATGTAATAGTTTTTTTTTTAATTGTGAATACAAATGGTGATATTTTTGTTATTACAAGTTTTAAAGAGTGATATTTTTATTATTTTTTCTTTTTAATTAAATAAATATTTTTTAAACCTTAAAATAATTTTAAATATTTACTACCATATAATTTTGTTCTCTATTTAATTTACTCTTAAAATTAAACTTTTGTTCAAAAATTTAAATTTAAATTTATTTAAAACTTGTTTAAAAATAGTACCCAAGGTTCAAAAATTTTCTTAAAAACATACATGCTTTTTTGTTATTTCGATAGTTGTCCGCAAGGATTATTAGAGCTCATATAATTTTTTTCTTTTATTTTACAATTTTTTTTTTTGAAATAGTAGAGAGATAATTAAAAAAAAAAAAAAAAAATCTTAAAGTAGTTGTCTCATTTAATATTTTCTTCTTCTTTGAAGTCAAAAGACAGCTAATTTAGTTTATTATAATTAAATGATAGAGACATGATTAAAAAAAGCCAAAATACATTAATTCCTTGGTGCTGCAAGTTGAACCATATACAATGGCACATGGATTTATTGGTATCATATTGTATCCGTGGTCCATTAACACAAACTACTTGTTACATTGGGAATTTCATTTCATTTTATTTTATTGTGAGATTGTCCCTCTCAATTTTCTTTTTCTTTGTTTGGAAGATCCAATCTCCTCCTTAACTTTTTCCAATATTCTACCCTTTTTTTTTTTTTGAAAGCTCAAAGAGCACTAGCGTGTCCCTTGATCAATTGTCCATTCTTAGAATATAAAAATTGACGATACGTTTTGTTTCCCCTCTTTGACAGAAAATTTATGTTACGTGGTTTATTTCTACATTAAACCAAATAATATATTAAAGCTTTCTTTACAATACTTTTTTAATTTAAGAGTCACACGTCATGATCTAATAAAATCTACAACTTTTGCTTCTACAATTATTTTAATTTTTTTCCACCTTGTAATTGACCTTGTAAATCGGTGATTATATCTATAAGTACAGTTTAATCTTTAAAAAATAATTAAAAAAAAAAAAAGTAATAACTGTACAATCAAGAGATGAAAATTACGGGGCTGAGAGAGAAATGAGAAAATAGATACTTCTTACCTTTTAAAAATGTATATTTTAGTTCTTTATTTTTTAAAATATGTATTATAAATCTTTTATCTATCTTTAAAATGCATATAAACTCATTTAATATTAACTATTTTAATTTAATTGTAATTTAAATATGTAAATGTTGTGTAATATTATAAATAATAGATATATTTATTATAAATAAAAATAATTAATAATTATTTTTTTTAAGAAAAAATAAATATTTTTGACAATAAATTTATCCTTATTTATAATGTCATAAAGAACTTACAATAAATTTTTAAAAAAAATTAAAAGTTATAGGGAAAAATGGGGTAGAGCGAATATAATATTATTTATTTATCAATCCAATATAACAACTATTTTTCTGTCAATATATATATATATATAATAGTCAATTTAGCTTGGAGTAGTAAAAATCTTAAAATATCTTCTATTTTAGTGAATAGACAATTCTACCATCAACTCACTTTATAAAGATAAATCACTAAACTACCTATTTCTCACCAACAAAATATCTTTAGTTGGTCCACTCCTATTAAAAGAAATGTGGTTGTTAGATAATAAAAGAAGGTTATAGAAAACAAACACACAACTCTTTACTTGAATGCTATGTTGCTTGTTTAAAAAATAGTATTTTTTTTTACATATTTTAATTCCTAATTTGATGAATTCAAAGAGAATGAATGAGATATTAATAATAATAAACGTACATAACTTATATGATGAATTCAATGAGAATAAAAGAAATCATAACCTTTTGCTTAAATAATAATAATGTTATTATACAATCATAAACGTTATTTGGGAGTAATGTTATTATTTTTGCAGTAACATTATAGTATATATAGATTAACATAATAGATTATTATATTATATATAAACACTCGTGTATTATATCAAATATTTTTTCAACTTTTTTCATTTTATTTATAAGCACTCATAGCGTATACCGTATACCAAATATTCTTTTAACTTTTCTAATAACCGGCAATATGCTATTATTATAGCCTACACTAAACATATATATATATATATATATATATATATATATATATATTATTTTATTATTTCGGTCAATGTTCTTTACATTTATCTTAAAATTTGAATTTTCTTATTTTTTTTTATTATATGTATTAAATTTAACATAAACAGTAATTTAGTATTAAAGTTGTTTTAAATTTTTCTTATTTTGCATCCGTTCAGTTATATATTCTTTGTTTCATTTTAATTAGTGTTATAAACTTTATATTAAATTTAGAAAGAATATTATAATTATTCAATATTTATTGATTATTAGAAAAGAAAAGCAATTTGTATTCTTTTTTAGTCACTAGTATATTCTTAAACACATTATTAACACTTATTGTATTATATTATACATATAATATACATTATTAATTTTATATGTTATTATTATCATCATCATCATAACACCATTTCATTATTATGTTTAACATTCTTTACATTCATCTTAAAATCTGAATTTTTTTATTTGTTCTTCTATTTTTTAGCGACTAATAAAAAAGACTAACATATATTTTGACACAACAATTTTTTTTTTTATGGTACTGCTATTTATTTTGCACTGTTTTAGTACAATTTTTGTACTAAAATTTATTTCTTTAAAAATAATAAAAATAAAATTTTAATACAAAATACGAATTGGACTTTGCTGACTTTTTAAAATATATATATAAGATTAATTTAGTATAACTCAATAAAAATAAGACTAAACTGCTTATTTTTGTAAACAACCAGTCTTTATTACCTTACCCAATTGAACAAATATAATTGATTAAGTTTATTTTAAATTTGAAAAAAAGTGAATTGATCTTGCAATTTATTTCTGTGTCATAGAAAACAAAATATGACGAAGAAGGAGAATAGAAATCTATACTATTTGTTTTCGATGGAGAAATAAATGTTAATTAATTTTTTTTTATTTTAGTCTCAAAAATAATTTCTTAAACTCCCACTTATTGAAAATGTTAGATGTAGTTAGTTATAATAATGGTTACAATCGTTACTAAGTACCAGCCGATACTGTAATGGTTTTGAATTTATTTTGTTTTAACTTTTTTTTAAATCAAATTATATTTAGTTTAATTTGAATCTTTAACTTGAAATGAAAAAAAAAAAAAAGTCTTACTACTATACTACTTTTTATTATTATTATTATTATTATTATTATTATTATTATCTATAAAAAAAAAAAATAGGTACTTCTATAAAAAATGTACTTCAATACTGTTATGGTTTTGAATTTATTTTGTTTTAATTTTTTTTTTAAATCAAATTATATTTAAATTGATTTGAATCTTTAATTTAAAATGAAAAAAAAAAAAAAGTCTTACTATCATACTACTTTTTTATTATTATTATTATTATTATTATCTATAAATTTTATTATTATTATTATTGTTATCTATAAAAAAAAAAAAAAAGGTACTTCTATAAAAAATGTACTTCACATTAGTTTTTGTGATTTTACAAATAAAAATAGAATTAAGGCTTAATTATTCTATTAACTCACAAATTTTTAAAATTATATATATATATATATATAAATTTTTAATTTTTAAATTCTATAATTTAGTACTCAAAATTTTAAAAATTAACACATAAGTCCTTTTTTTTTTTTTTACTACAATATATATTTTTTAATCAAAATTTAGGATTTATGTGTAAAATTTTAAAAGTTTGGAGACTAAATTCTAAAATTTAAAAATTTAGGAACTAGTGTGTGAAATTTTAAAAGTTTGATGATTAAATTGTAGAATTTAAAAGTTTGAAAACTTAAGTATGAATTTAGTAAAACTTTAAGGACCAATAATATAATTTAACCTAGAATTAACGGTAAAGAACTATGTTAACAATTAATTTAAAATTAATATTAAAAATATATACGTTTATCATTAAAGAGACATTTTACATCTATCACGTGCAAGATGAGTGCATAGTTAGCTTGTTTACACTATTTAACACCAACTCATACATTTTTTTTATTCAAAATAAGGGTATTATTTTTATTATTATAAATTTTAGAAGTATTATTTTAGATAATTTTCTTATTTTTTTGATATAGCATACTCATAAACACACTTACAAGAAATAGGATATGAACCTATATTTTTTTACCCACTAAAAACAAATGACATTGCACCAAGCAATTGGCAATATAACAACTACTTAACAAGTGTCAAATTTATTTTTGATATTTGCACATTTAAACATAGAACTTTAATCTTACATTTGCATGTGTTAATAGAAGTCTTTGATATCACTTGTTTCAACTATGGTAATTGTATTAGAATTTGAGGTTATATTTAATTGATAGTAATAAAAATAATAATGAAAATAATTTAAACTATTTTTATGTTTAGTTTAACTGTTAATTTAAAATAAAAGGTACAACATTTCAACAATATCAGGAATAATTATTCCTCCTACACCCCTTAAGAATATATTGCAATATTTTATTTTCTTTACATATTTGTATAATCATTTATTATTTTTATTATTTTATCTTATTTAACAATAAAAATAAAAATTTATTTTCTAATTTTTGTTTATTTATAATTTTATATATATATTACTTTAAGATTTATAATTTTTTAAAATTTTACTATTCAAATAAATATAATAATAATATCATCTCTATTAATTTCATTTTTATTATTATTCTTATTATTATTACGTTCGTTCTCTCTTTTTTTACTTCCAATTTAAATGCATTTTATTACTTCCCCCTCCCCCCCCCCCCCCCCCCCCCCCCAAGTTATTCTATCTATTTTTCTCTTCTTTATATTACATTTGTTTTATATTTTTTTTTAATAAACAATTACACTCACCCATGTCTACGTGCAAACACATGTGCATTGTCAAATGGATAAAATCAATTAAAAATTATTAGTCACTAGTTTAACTGTTTAAGTAATTGAGAAAACAGATATTTCTATGAGTTCGACCGCTGCATCTCCGCCTCTGTGAGAAGAGCCTGCGAACTCCTCCCGCTTCGCTGGTGGCCACTTACCTCTTCTGATTCTGACTCAGACATCACAGTCACAGTTCATCAAAACCCCTCGAAACATTTCGTCAGGCATATGAACTAGAGTTGGTTCTCAGTTTTCCTTAGTCCAGCACTCAATTAGGGTTCCTCATTCATTGCATCATGCATCGCACCATCCCCTGAAGTTCACAATCAGACGATTATTCAGAGTAATTAACATTGTGGATTACCTGTCTAACAGGGAATTATGATCTCGAGCCACTCCATTTAACCACTTGTTCGCACGCCAGCTCCAAACTGCAGTTTAAGAGTCTGTCACCCCGACGTTCCAGTTCTCAAATCTTAAAAGACTACACACTGAACTTGAAATGATTCACCTTTTGTCTATCCGTAGACGGCACACAAACAGAGCAGAGACAGGATCAATTATTTTTTGTGTCGTTACAACTCTCTACTTTCTACTTAGGGAATCGAAATTTCAATTTTTCCCCTACCAATATATAAGGAAACTGCTTATTCCAGATACGTTCACCACAGAATTATACAAAACAAGAGACAAACAACGCTTACACACATTTTATCCCACTTCAACCAACATGTCTCACTCTCTAAACAAACTCAATGTTGATGAGATCAATATACTCGTGGAGGAAACCAAGAACCTCACATGCCTATTACCAGAAATACAAATAGATGAAGATCCTGATGCCGATCAAATTCCCTCCTCACTCAAACTGATTGGCAAAATCCTCTCACGGTCCAGCATCAGGAAGACTCAGGTAATAAGTGCAGCCAGGAAAGCTTGGAATCTCAAAGGCGATGTCTTAATCTCTGTAATGGATTACAACAGAAACATTTTCTCTTTCACTTTCTCAATGGAAGGAGATAGAGATTATGTCTGGGAACAGAGAATATGGCACATTAACAACTCACTGCTGGTTCTACGAACATGGAACAACCAACTCACTATACAAGAGCTCGACTTCAGTACTACCTGCTTCTGGATACAAGCACATGGTTTACATTTTGCAGGGATGAAATCTTCCAACATTGAGAAGCTGGCTAAGGTTGCAGGCAAGCTAGTAGACAAAGAATCAAATGAGCACGATTCAAACACACAAATACCTTCGGTTTCGAGTGGAAATCAATATACATGAACCCCTAGCAGCAGGCTGCATAATTCCCAGGAAGCACGCACAATACCCCAATGATAAGCTATGGGTTGAATTCCGCTATGAAAAACTACCTGAGTTATGTTATAAGTGTGGAATTCTGGATCATTTCACAAAGGAATGTGAACTGGACACTGCAACTACCTATATGGTCCATGATAATCTATTCTCCCCTATCTTTGGGGAGTGGCTGAAGGTCAGTGCCAACCAACCAGCTCCACTAAACAAATTCTGGCTCCTAAACTCTGACTCTGTGATAGGAACACTTTGTGTGACATTTTTAATGTATTTTCTTACTTATTTGGTTACAATTTGATCTTAATTGTGTTACTTTTAACTTAGTTTGTTGAAATGAGTCCATAGATAGCATTGGTGTATAAAAATGAGCAAAAATGAAGTTTTTGAGCTTTTCTTGTTTAATTAACTTTTCCTTTCTTATAAATTCTTAATTCTTTTGTAGGAAATCTGCATTATCATCATCAAATTGGAGAGTTTAGGGCTTGTTACACTTGAAAAGGAAGGAATGGAGGCCAAGAGACAATCAAAAGAAAACTCAAAATTGAAGGAAATCGGAATTTTGATAGATTTCGTAGTCCAACTTCGCGGGGCTCTACCAGACAACTCAGAAGTCCAAAAATCATAAATAAGGTGTCATTGGAAAGCCCTACATGTCTAGTTTCCAGAACCTCAAAGAACTTGATCATATCGATTTTGATGGCTGAGATATTCCCATTTTAGTAATCGAGGTTCAATCTGTCTGAAAACTCCGATTTTGAATTCAATTTAAAAGAGTACACCAAGTCCCACATCGAAATTAGAGAAAAAATTAGTAGAAAATTATCCTATAAAGAGGTATAATGAGTCCCACATTGGAAAAAGAAGAGAAGATAGCCAACCAATTCTCCTATATAAGGAGCAAGGCTCCACCTCTCAAAATCATCTCTTCATTTGCATTAACCTTAGAGTAAAAGATTATTATCAAGATTTCTCAAGGACGTAAGGATCATCATCAAGACTTCTCAAGCTTCAAAAGTGTAATATTTATGTTTATTGTTTTTAATTATTTTTGTTATTGTATTGAAGTTATTTGTTTTGGATTCTTTTATTGGAAATATGATTTATTTGCTATATGTCTTGTTTATTTTCATATTTGATTAAAGCATTAAATTTGATTGTTAATGATATGTAGTTATGAATTCATGAACTATGATTATGTGTAAGAATTTTCACTCTAATTTACATATGTAGTCTTATATGGTTCGAAACATATAGGGTTTATATATCATTGGTAGTTAGTAGTACTACATATGAACGTTTTCTATGTGGTGATGAAAAGTATCATATTGCCTATTAGGATTCTCATAGGGCGATCCTTATGAGGTTCTAATAAAAAGGTGAAACTTGTAAAAGTGTGTGTGAGGATTGCAAGGTAATTATTTATGGTTTGACACCTGTAGTCTTAGCTTGTATTCTAACTATATTCATGAAAGCTTAATGATCTACTTTGATTTTCACATGGTTAGACGTTTCTGCTATGTTTAAGTCAGGTAAAATATCTAGGTAGTGGATGTTTCCTATATCTTAGAGAATTTAGAAGAATATGTTGAGTATTTGAGGTCGTTGCCCTTATTCTCAAGGGTTCGATTCTTATGCATGCTTATGGGATTGAATTCGTTGCTATTAGTCATGACAATCTGATTGAATGCTTGGTTATCTATGGTTGTGTGAATGGAGATGATCACTTGTATATAATTCTTTTTGTTTTTCTTTTAGTTAAAAACCAATTCCAAAACCCCATAAATTCTTGTACACATTATATATTTGTGAATATTTATTATACTAACACTTATTGTAGGTGTCCCTTCAGTCCCCGGTCCCTAACGATCCCTTATTTGTCCATTACTACATTGGTAGGGTTATTGATATGCAAGTAATTGCAGGTCTATCAAATGGCGCCGTTGCCGGGGATTGAAAAATCTCTAACTTTAAGTCTCAATGATTTTTGTGTTGTTATCAGAGTTTTTGCTTTGTATGTTGCATGGTTGTTTCAAATTTTGTAGCATGCTTGCCTAAATTTTGATATCATATGTAAATTGTATCATCTTATTTTTGTTTCTTGTTGTGAGTTTAGATAAATATTTTATTGTTGCAAGTGTGTAAAATCGTATGAGTAGACAAGGGCCCTCTTATTAATATTGGCTTTAACCCTTCATTTGTATCCTACTAAGGACTCTTGAGGTTGAGGGCGGCGTTTATTAACACTTGGAGAACAGTCTAACACATAAGTTGATTTCTTAGCTGAGTAAGGAGCATATATGGGTGGTGTCTAGAAAAGGACCCTTGGTGACAGGTTTTAAATTGGATCTCAGAGATGCTATAGACCGTGCAAAACCACTATGTGGGAGTAGCCAATCGGGGCTTTGACCTCAATTAATTGAGTAGCCTCCGTAGCATAATGAGTCCTCCCTCTCGCTTATTCCTGATCTGGCCATTCATGCTCTCTGAAACAATGGAAAGAAACTTATGTCTAGGTGATGCACAAAAACTTGATAACCAAATTTTGTATTTTATAAAAGCTCGCAAGTGCACGAGTCACTTGTAGTAAGCGACAAGTATACTCCTAAGATCGTCTCTCAAAGGAATTGCTGTGGTTTTCAAAAGAACTAAATGTAATCTAAAACGTAACAATAAAATAAATCCTAAACACTCTAATCAAAGATTGGTTTTGTAAACGATTTCTAAAATTATTAAAATCCTAAAACGATTAAAGAAAATACGTGAAAGTTTTGTTGAAACGATGAGATGAACGAGTGTGGGAAATTAGTTAGTGAACTAAGTATGGATAAATTGGTTTACGTGGTCTCCTCAATCAAGCATATAAAGTGAATTTATTGATTCTTTTTACTAATCCTAGAAAATCCTAAATCAATGGTGGTTTTCCCTTACTTAACTAATTAGCTTCTTTGATCCGAACTGTTAATTAGTTAATTAGCATTAATCTTAGAAAATGTAGTTTAATCACCTAAATTAAGACAAGTCAATGCACTTAATTTAGGTTCATGCTCAAGAATGCCCAATTAAACTTAGATGGCGTTTCTAAAGTTCAATCCCAAAATAGTCTCAAACATTCATAAACTAAATTGGCCAAAAATAATTGATGAATATAGATGTGAAGAGCAATGAACATGAAACAAATCACTCAAATAATAATCAGACCACATAAACAATATCCATTCAAAATCACATCCCTAAAATCCCACACACAAGGATTTAGCTACACATAATCAAACTCAAATCCAGATTTTTCATTGTAAATGACATCAAAAGAATTCTAGTGAGAAGGAGAAAGATTACAAATAAAAATCTACCAATTTTCACTCTTGCAACAAGATCTTTGATGTTGGATGATCACCTATTTCAAGTCTCTTGATGAAGATCCAATTGAATAGCCTTTGATGAAGTAAGTTCTCTCCCAAAATTGTATGAAAAATCTTAATCTGGTACTGTTTACGCACTGTTCACCCTTGTTGTTCTCGTGTGTTTGTTGTGTTGGAGGCTGAAAAATATCTGTTGGAGGTTGGAGATATTCCCTGTGTTTAATTAGGTTTTCGTGTATGTAAGGATTTCCCAAAAAGAGCATGTGCGTGTGTGGTTGGGGAGAATTGCAATCCGCGCGCGCGCGCCGCGGCGCACCTTTTTCCATGCTGCGGCGCACAATGCTTTTCAGAATTTCGAACCAAAACAGAAAGTCCCTCGCCGCGGCACACCTTATTCATGCCGCGGCACACAATGTTTTCATGGAATCCAAATCAAGACAGAAACTTCCCCGCTGCTGCGCACATTTTATATGCCGCGGCGCGACTTGTTGTAGTGCCATGTAAACACCCTTACATAATTTACTGATTCTCGATGTAAGGCTTACGTTCCTAAGCTTTTGTTTGTCCCCCTTACATAGTGAATGACACTCAATGTAAGGCTTACATTCTTTAGCACTTTTGCTTCATTTTTGCTCTCTTTTTTCCACATTTCTTCCCAAACCTACTTTGACCTACAAAACAATAGAATACCCTCCAAAACAAGATTATATCGAAATTAAATGCAAAATAAACACTTAAAAATATAACAAATAGTAGGTCAAAATAATGTTCATCAAATACCCCCAAACCTACATTTTGCTAGTCCTCAAGCAAAACTAAAATTGAAAAGACAAAAATCAAAACTAAAATTGAAGTTAACAAAACTTGTCATGCTTTAGTTTCTTTCCAATTCATAACCAAAAATTTATACACAAATTTATCCAACATTCTAACACATCAAGGTTCACCATTTAGATCAATTTCGCTTCACAAGTCTAAATCCCAATACTAAAAGCATATCAACATTGACTCCCCCAAACTTAGTGTCAGGAATGTGAATTCATTTCAACTCTAATCCTCACAAGAATTACTCTCTAAATCACACCGATCCTATGGGTTCAAACACTCATCAAAGTATATGTGAATAGAAGTTATGTAAAGAAATGAGCTAATAAGTTCGCATATGATTAAACAAGAAAGGCTCAAAAGTGCATAACATCGATCTCATGAAAGGAATCAAATGATAGGATTTATGGAGAAATCACATTACTAATCTCATGCAGCAATTAATATCCTTAAGCAAAAATTTCAAGTGTGCCCTAGAATGAAAATGCTTTGACTTTAAGGGAACTTGTTTCCTATTTCTCGTTTTTTTTTTTATTTCTTTATTTATTTATTTATTTTTTTTGTATTAACCATTCATACTTGGAGAACTTAGGGTCATAATAAACTTATTACCTCTCTCTTTTTTTCTTTTTTTTTTAGACCCACATATATATATAATTTGTGAATGGCTACTTCTTAGCTCTTCTTGTGTTGGGTATAGGAATTCCCCCATATTTTTAAAGTCAAGCACGAATAAAATAGGCAAACACTTCAAACTTTACGTAAGTCATTTAATCTAAGCAATTCAATTAAGCACATGATCCTTCATTATATGTTTAAAATCCTAACATTCAATGCAAAAACTTATAGAGATCATCTAACAATTTGAAATGATATGAAAGGTGTTTTAAAAGAGTAGAAAAATAATTATCTCTCAGAATAAAGCGTTAAGGGCTCAACAATATATTCTCACAAGGTAGTCTCCACTATTCAATTCCTAAACACAGGATTCGGGTTCATCTCAGTTTCAACATCAAAAGCATGAAACACAGATTGCAAATTAAAACCAATCTTTATAACAAACCTTAAATATTTTAAAAATCAGATAAACAATGCACAAAGACTAGTTATTCATCAAAAATTGACCAAAGCATGAAAGTGTTGTTACCAACCAAAAATGCAAAATGCACCCCCAAACCTAAACTAAACATTGTCCTCAAGGTTTTCAACTACGTAATAGTTCAGAAAAGAATTTAGCAATGGCAAATAGAAAACTAAATTAAACTTAACCAAATTAAAAGAAACGATAGATAATACCTAAAACGGTGGGTTGCCTCCCACCAAGCGCCTAGTTTAACGTCTTAGCAAGACGATGCTCATTTTTATCATGGAGGTCTCAATGCATCCTTGAAGTGCTTGCTTCTTTCTCTCCCTTTGCTCTTCTCAAAACAAGGCTTCATGTCACCTGAAAAAGACTTAAGACGAGTATTACATGCATTATAATCTTTTCCAGGATAGAAAAACTCAGAATCCAGGTTTCTAATTTGGGACCACTTGACATGGTCTTTGTAGGCATTGTCTTGAATTGAGTTTGTAATTGTTTCCTTCACCCTCCTATCTGTAGATGAAACAATAGTTTTATGGCATGTATCCTTCTGCAAATGATTGTCAAAAATAGGTAAATCATTAGAATCTGGAACAACACAATTATTAGCAGAAGAAATAGGAGCAGTAAATAAAGGGTTAAATACTTTGAAGTTTATAGTCTCTCCTAAGACTCTCATTGTCAATTTTCCTCTTTGGACATCAATGATTGTATTGGTGGTAGCCATGAATGGCCTACCAAGAATAATAGTGTGTTCATTGTCCTTAGGTATAGTGTCTTCCATTTCCATGACTACAAAGTCGACCGGTACAATTATGCTCTTCACTTGTACCAACAAACCATCAACTATTCCCTTGGGATATCTAATAGATCTATCAGCAAGGTGTAGTGACATATTTGTGGGCTTAAGATCCCTCAAACCTAGTTGCAAGTACACAGAATATGGCATGACATTAATACTTGCCCCTAAGTCTAACATAGCATTCGACACCATCTTATCTCCCAAAGTGATTTTGATATTAAAACTACCTGGATCCTTTAGTTTGGGGCGTAGTTTCTTTTGCAACACTACACTAGCTAGTTCTGAAACTATTACTTTCTCCTCATTCTTATACTTCCTTTTGTTGGAGAGTAGGGTTTTGAGAAATTTTGGATAAGATGGAATGTCCCTAATGATATTCAACAAAGGTAAGTTAATATTAACTTTAGAAAGTGAAGTAAAAGTTTCATGAAATAGCTTATCCTGATCAGTCGCCTTTACGGGATGTGGGAGTGGAATCGAAGGTCTGTATGGATTAGGTGACTTGTGAAGGAATGGACGTTCGGTTAACTCTTCAAGGCTCTCCGTACACTTTATAGAAGGTCTTAGGACTTCAATGTCCTCAGCTTGACTTTCCTTGGGAATTGCATGTTTCCTTCCTGTATCTCCTACATCTATAAACAAATCATCAAAATGTTCAGTAAAATTATCATTTAGGACCTCACCACTTTCAATGACTGTGATAGCATTCAATTGTCTAGGCATCTTCCCTTTATCTTGCTTGTGTAAGTACTCAATCAATTGTCCCACCTGAATCTCTATCCTTTTCATGGAAGCCTCTAAAGAACCTATCCTTTGATCATTCTTTTGATTTATTTCTTGACTCACTTGAATGAAGGAGTTCAAATTGTCCTCCAAACTTGGCTTGTTTGGCAGAGTGAGCTGTGGATTGTTGTTGTTGTTTGGATGGTGTGGAAAATTATTCTGAGTATAGCCTTGATTGTTATTTCCCTTCCAAGAGAAGTTGGGATGATTTCTCCAACCGGGATTATATGTGTTCGAGTATGGATCATACCTTGGCCTCGGTTGGTATCCCTCCATAGCATTAGCTTGCTCGTAACTTGTACCTACATTTTGATCACAAACAAAAGGACAAATATTAGCACCATGTCCGTAAGTACTACAAATACTGCATACCTCTTGAGTTGGTGTGTTCTTGGAGGTGAGGAGCGCGATCTGTTTTGTAAGCTCCGTAATTTGCATTGCCATCTCATTTCCCGGAGTTACCTCATTAACTCCCATCCTCCGTCCTCTAGAGCTCTTTTGTTGGGAATTAGCACCCAATGATGAGTGCTTGAAAAGCACTAATATTTCGTGATTAATTGTGCTTAATTGTTTAATATATAGATTTATTATTATTGTTTATTCAATTAATTTCATAAATCTATCCATTCGGAGTCACGGGTATATTTTAGTGCATTTCAGGTGTTTTTAGCGTCAAATGAGTCAAATGATGAAAACACGCAAAAACGGGACACCTACGGCGCTCGGATCACGAGTTACGGGCAAGACAAGTCAAATATGTAAGCCTTACATAACGAGCCATCACATATGTAAGGGGGTAAGCATGAAGAGAAGGAAAGCAATGTGCGCCGCGGCGAAGAAATCATATGCCGCGGCGAGAGGCTCTCGGGTTGCATGATAGGAATCCAAAAAACATTGCGCGCCGCGGCGAGAAAAAGGTATGCCGCGGCGGGGAGCTCTCGGGTTTTTACACAATTTCCAGAATTTGTGTTGCGCCGCTGCGGGTAAAATGCATGCCGCGGCACGCCTATTCCTAATGCAATCAGGAATCCCTTACATCTATAAATACCCCCTTAGACCCCCTTTACAACAGAACTCGACCAATTCGTACACAACTCTTAGATTTCACAATTTTGCGACCAAGCACTCTATTCAATCAGTTTTGAGAGCGTTGCCACACTCTAACGAAGCAAGAGAAACTATTCTAAGGATTCAAGGAAGCCAACGACGATCGAAGATAAAGCTTACGGAGAAGAATGCTATCCAATCCATAAGCGGTATTTAGATCTAGGATTTTCTTGTTGTTATAGAATTAATTCTTCTTCTCTTTTTGTTAAAGTGTATGATCATATTTTATTTGTCTATGAATATTAATATGAACATGAGCGGCTAGTTTAATTATGGATGTTTAGTTTGTGTTGCCATGTTTGCTAGAATTGTGTATGGTGTATTTTATTTGGAATAAACGAATTACTTTTTGATTAAGAGCATGTTTAGATATTTGATTATGAATTATCATGGGCCCATTTGATGTTCGTAGTTAGGTTGAAAAATCTGAGAATTTAGTTATAGGAACGTCACCTTAACTTTATTCCGAAACACTTAATCAAAGCTTCAATTTAGTGACTTAGTCATAGCATTAATTTGATTGGCATGTTTTCCTTGCGCATAATTTGATTGCTATTTGATTTACCCCCGCCAAAGGCAGTTAATTAGTTAATCAATAAAGAGATTTACCCCCGCCAAAGGCAGTCTCGTAAATAAAAGGAAAGCCGGTAGTTTTGTTTATATAGGACGTTCATGTTATCTCACCATACCTTTTCGATGCAAGCATGGTCAACCAAGCTAAACGTCCATACATTCTCCATTGATATTTGACTTAATTGAATTGATTGTTTACTTGCGATCTTGTTTTCGTTTGATTGTCGTATGATTGTTCTCGTCACAAAAACAAACAACCTTTTTACAGTTTTACTTGCTTTAGAATTCTAGTTACTTAGAGTTTTAGTTTCACTAGAACTCTATTTAATTAGTCTTTTATTTTCATTAGAACTAGATTTGGATTAAAAAGTTAGCTATTTAAAACCACTGCAATTCCTTGAGAGACCGACCTTGGAAGTTGCTTATCACTTTACTACGAGTGGTTTTGTAAACGATTTCTAAAATTATTAAAATCCTAAAACGATTAAAGGAAATACGTGAAAGTTTTGTTGAAACTTTCCCTATATCGTAGCTCACCAATAGTAGTGGATTCTATTGGGCTCGACTTACAACTTGGAATCAATAGGGATATTAACTAAGTTCATTTCATAAAAAAAAAAATTTATTTGTATACTTAAGTTATATCAAATTAAACATGACCTTGTCAAGGGTAGTTGTTCTGTAGTTCCATTGCACAATGAAGTTCTCTGTTCTAGTACCTAAGTGTTAAAGTTAAAACTAAAATAGACATAGGAGCAAAGATCCTTCATCTCATTTCAAAAATGGTTTAAATGTCTAAATAAGGGATCATTGTTTGCTTTTCTTAGTGATTTTCGTTACTAACTTATCTAGTTTTGTAGGTATAACTCTCCATGCCTTATCAAAAGGAGAGGAAGAATCCCTGAACCAGAAGGTATAACTCTTCATGCACACAAGAAGGAACCCACAAGGTGAACTAAGACCTCTGGACAACGAGTTAGAAAGGACAATTCAGAAAATCAAGAGCACACAAAGGCGAGTAGTCACATCTCAAGAAGAAAGTGTTTGTGTGGGTGAGTCTGAGAGGTCAAGGGTACATCAAGAAGAGCACATATTAGTAGAGATTGAAGAAGAAGAAAAGGAGGAGGAACAAGTAGTAATTCAATTTCCAATGGCTCAAACAATTCGAGCTTTATCCAATCCAGTTGGAGGAGGAGCTGCACCTCTTTGTATCACTTATCCTAATCCTGGCAATGGACTTACAGCTGAGATTGAATTGAAGAGTGGATTCTTGCATCATCTACCCAAGTTTCATGGACTCAACAATGAAGATCCAAATTACCATTTGAAAGAGTTTGAGTTCATATGTGGAAGCATGTGCCTTAAGGCAGCTGACCCTAATATTCTAAGGATGAAAGCCTTCCCATTCTCTTTGGAAGGCAAGGCTAGGACATGGTTGTTCGAGCTAGAGTCTAACACTATCAATACTTGGGAGAGGATGAAGGCTGAATTTCTGACCAAGTACTTCCCAGCTTCTAAGGTCACTATCTTGAGGAAGAAAACAAGTGGAATTCAGCAAAGTTTTGATGAAACCTTTTACACTTATTGGGAGAGATTTAAGGCATTGGCGGCAGCATGCCCTAACCATGGATATAGAGAAGATGCTCTCCTCACATATTTCTATGAAGGACTTGACCCTTCCGAAAGGAGTCTCTTAGATGCTGCTGCTCAAGGATCTTTCCTAGATAAGACACCAGCAGATGCTAAGGAACTTTTGGCTCAACGTGCTCTAAATTGTCAACAATATGAGGGAGCCAACTCTACTAGGGATGGTATTAAGGTGAACTCTAACTCTGCCCCTGAAAAGAAGGTGAACGAAATCTCTACCATGTTAGCCCAAATGATGCAAACAAACCAATGAGTCCCCATGGCACAAGCGTGTGGTGTGTGTTCTATACAAGTGCATCCAACAGATCAATGCCCTCAACTAATTCAGAATGGAGGATGGGAGACCTTAAATACTATTGGCTTTCAAGGGAATCAAGGAGGACAAAGGTACAATCCCTTCTCAAACACTTACAATCCAGGGCTTAAAGATCACCCCAACTTTAGATGGTCCAACAATGATAATGTTTTGAACCCTCAACATCAAGGGCAACCCTTCTCACGCCCTTCAGGTTTGTATACAAGGCCTCAGGTACCTTAAACTTTTGGTCCTATAAATTCTACTAAAGTTAACTATGATGATATCTTAAAGTCTCTTGCTCAAGGGCAACAGAGTCTAACAAATGTCACTGAGGCTTTAGCTACAGGTCAGAAATCCCATTCCATTGAACTTACAGATATCAAGAAGCAATTGGGACAAGTAGTGGATTTCATGGGAAAGATTCATGAGACTGGGAAACTACCAAGCCAAACTGAACCCAACCCTATCATAGAACACGCCAAGGTGATGGAAACTCGAAGTGGTAAAGTTTTACAAGATCTTTCAAAAGCCCAGAAGAAATCCCAAGTGACCCTTATTAACGATGATAACATAAAAGCCCGACAGAATGGACTAGAAGTAGACCCTGCTACTTCAAAGGCCGAAACTCAACCACCCAAGACCTCTAGAGTGTCAAAAGGTAATAATGTTAACTGTGAGAATTCAGTTAACACTAACAAGTTTGCTCGTGTTCCCTTTCCCAACAGATTTGCAAAGACCAAGAAGGATGAGTCTGATCAAGCCATTCTCGAAATTTTTAAAAAGGTGGAAGTGAACATGCCCTTGATTGAATGTCTCAAGCAAGTACCTAAGTATGCCAAGTTTCTTAAGGATCTATACACCACAAGGAGGCAAACTCGTGAGAAAGAGGTGGTAAAAATGAATGAAACAGTGTCTGCAATCTTGCAAAGGAAATTGCCTCCTAAGTTGAAGGATCCAGGGAGTTTTTCTGTCCCTTGTGTGATTGGTAACACTAGGTTTGAAAATGTTATGCTAGACTTAGGTGCATCCATCAATGTTATGCCTTATAGTATTTATCAATCTCTAGGTCTAGGAGCATTAAAGAAAGATAAGGTTATCATTCAATTGGCTGATCGATCTAACAAACACCCATTGGGGTATGTAGAAGATGTTCTTGTGCAGGTTAATGAACTCATCTTTCCTGCAGATTTCTACATTCTAGACATGGAAGACTCGCCTATGGAATCAACTCCAATGCTCTTAGGGCGAGCTTTCATGAGAACAGCAAGAACAAAGATTGATGTATATGAAGGATCACTCACCATGGAGTTTGAGGGAGAAATAATAAATTTCAACATCTTCAAAGCTATGAGGTATCCACTTTCTGAGGTTAAACCCTGTTGTTCTGTTGATATGCTAGATGAACTAGCACAAAGGTTCTCTGAAGCCATGAACGAAGATGAGTTGGCAACAATTATCTCTCAAGGAGTTGGATACAATGAGAAAGGTGAAATGACGCCAATAGATGAGTTATTGGAGGACACTGAACCATTTGTGATTGAAACTATAGCCTCCCTTGAGAATCAGCATGTTCGAACTACACCAAGGTATGGCTCTCTATCTTTAGCTGTTCCTGTTTCTACTAACAAGTTGTTGCCTTCAATTGAACAAGCTCCAGAACTTGAACTCAAGCCTCTACCTGACCACTTGAAGTATGCATATTTGGGAGAAAATGATACCTTACCAGTCATTGTGTCGTCAAAATTGGAGAATAGACAAGAAGCAAAGCTCGTGGAAGTGTTAAAGAAGTATAAAACTACAATTGGTTGGACCTTGGCAGATATCAAGGGAATTAGTCCAACAACTTGTGTCCACAGAATTTTACTAGAAGATGGCGCCAAGCCTACCATAGAGGCCCAAAGACGTCTCCATCCCCCTATGATGGAGGTAGTGAAGAAGGAGATTATCAAGCTCTTAGATTGCGGAGTCATTTACCCTATCTCTGACAGCAAATGGGTCTCTCCGATTCAAGTTGTTCCTAAGAAAAGTGGTGTGACTGTTGTAAAGAATGTTGATAATGAGCTTGTTCCTCAAAGAGTCGTTACTGGATTTCGTATTTGCATTGATTATAGGAAGCTCAATGCCACCACAAGGAAGGACCACTTTTCCTTACCCTTCATTGATCAGATGCTCGAAAGGTTAGCTGGTTTTCCTTTCTATTGTTTCTTGGATGGTTATAGTGGTTATAATCAGATTTGTATCTCTCAAGAAGATCAAGAGAAGACCACTTTCACTAGCCCTTTCGGTACGTTTGCCTATCGTCGTATGCCCTTTGGTTTGTGCAATGCCCCAGGTACATTTCAACGTTGTATGCTATCCATTTTCTCTGACTACGTTGAAAGCATTATTGAAGTCTTTATGGACGACTTTAGTGTTTTTGGTAAGAATTTTGATGCATGTTTGGAGAATTTGGAACTCATTCTCAAGAGATGTATTGAAACTAACCTTGTTTAAATTGGGAAAAGTGCCACTTCATGGTGACACAAGGGATTGTTCTAGGCCATATAGTGTCTGCTAGAGGGATTGAGGTAGATAAGGCTAAAGTTGATATTGTGTGTCACTTACCCTCCCCCACAACTGTGAGGAAAGTTCGTTCCTTTCTTGGTCATGCAGGTTTCTACAGGAGGTTTATCAAGGATTTTTCTAAGATAGCCAGACCCTTGTGTTCACTACTTCAGAAGGACGTAGCTTTTGTGTTTGATAAAAAGTGCAAGGAAGCTTTTGAGAATCTCAAAGAGTTATTGACAACTGCTCTTATCATGTGCCCTCCAGATTGGTCATTACCCTTTGAATTGATGTGTGACGCCTCAGACTATGCTATTGGCGCAGTTTTGGGACAAAGGAAGGACAAGAAGCCCTATGCTATCTATTATGCCACCAGGACTCTTAATGATGCACAATTAAATTATTCAACAACATAAAAAGAGCTCCTTGCTATTGTTTTTGCTTTAGATAAATTTCGTTCTTATTTGTTGCAAACTAAAGTTACTATTTACACTGACCATGTAGCACTTAAATACCTCATGACAAAGAAGGATTCAAAGCCAAGGCTAATCAGATGGGTGCTTCTACTTCAAGAGTTCGATTTTGAGATCAAGGATAAGAAAGGAAGTGAAAACGTCGTGGTTGATCACTTAAGTAGAATTACTCATGAGGGAGAAGCCCTACCATTGCAAGAATCATTCCCAGATGAACAACTCTTTAGGATTGAGGTAATAGATCCTTGGTATGCAGACATTGTCAATTATATTGTAACTAAGGAATTCCCTGCTAATTTACCTCATGCTAGTAGAGAGAGACTTAAGTCTCAAGCTAGGCATTATATGTGGGATGAACCCTATTTGTGGAAACATTGTGCTGATCAAATAATTAGGAGATGTGTCCATGATCCTGAACAAAGATCCATACTTGCATTTTGCCATTCTGAATCTTGTGGTGGCCATTTTAGAGCTCGTAGGACAGCCCTTAAGGTGCTAGATAGTGGATTTTATTGGCCTACCATTTTTAGGGATGCATATAAATATTGCATGACGTGTGATCGATGTCAAAGGATAGGAAATATTCGTCCACGAGATCAAATGCCTCTGCATAATGTGAGTGCTGTGGAAATTTTTGATATATAGGGAATTGATTTCATGGGACCTTTCCCTTCCTCAAATGGTTTCATGTATATTTTGTTAGCTGTGGATTATGTCTCAAAGTGGGTGGAAGCAAAAGCCACTCGGACTAATGATTCTAAAGTTGTTGCAGGATTTTTGAGGACTAACATATTTAGCAGGTTTGGAATGCCTCGAGTGCTCATTAGTGATGGTGGTTCTCACTTCTGTAATCGGACGATTGAAGCTTTGCTTAAGAAATATCACGTCACCCATAAGGTTGGAACGCCTCATCATCCACAAACTAGTGGACAAGCTGAAGTTTCAAATCGAGAAATCAAGAGAATTTTGGAAAAGACTGTCGGGCCAACACGAAACGATTGGAGTTTCAGACTTGATGATGCATTATGGGCGTATCGGACAGCTTACAAAACACCAATTGGGATGTCTCCATTCAGAGTGGTTTATGGGAAAACTTGTCATCTACCAGTTGAGCTTGAACATAAAGCATGGTGGGCAGTGAAGAAATTTAATGTGGATATTGATGAAGCAGGTCTGCATAGAAAGCTTCAGCTGAATGAGCTTGAGGAGATAAGAAATGAAGCCTATGACTCTGCATGGTTGTACAAGGAACGGACTAAGGCATTTCATGATAAGATGATTAGAAGAAAGTTTTCACCATAGGACAGAAAGTCCTCCTCTACCATTCCAGACTTAAACTTTTTCCTAGTAAGTTGCGTTCTAGATGGATTGGACCATTTGTTGTTACTAATGTTTTTCCCCATGGAGCAGTGCAGATAAAGAGTACAACAACAGGAAATGAGTTCAAGGTGAATGGCCATCGATTGAAACCTTACTATGAGAGTTTTGAGGAGCAAGCTGTGGAGGAAATGAATCTCAAAAACCCGCCACCCATTTAATAAGTGCGAATGAAGAGTCTAGGCTGAAGACTATAAACATTAAGCGCTACTTGGGAGGCAACCCCATTCATTCAGAAGCTGTGGAGGAGCCATCAAAAGCAGATTGGCAATTCTATCTCTCTACTTCTTTTGATTGAACTATATATGTTATTCAATTATTTTATTTGTTTTTTTTTTTTTTTGTGTTTGTTTTATTGTGAATACCTTCACCATTTTTATATTCAATATAACATGCTTTATTCTGTTACATTGAGGACAATGTAGAGTTTAGGTGTGGGGGAGGGATTTACATGTTGATATGTTTTTAATTAATCTTTTAACAAAATCTATAAAAAAAAAAAATTTATTCCTTGCTTTTTAGGTTAGTTTTGAGTCTATTTGTTTTGTTTTGAGTCCTAGGATGCCCTTAACTGTCTAGGATGAGCATATCTTTGAAATTATGGTTGAAAGATGAACACAAGATCAAAATGATTTCTACATGCTATTCTTTGGTTAATTGGGAATCATATGACTTGTAGAAGATGAGGAGTTGAACTTTGGTATAGATTTTGAGCATGCTAAGACTTGTTTTGATTCATATGGACACTTATGTGAGCTTTTGAGCCTATATATGCATTCTTTTTGAGAGTTGATATAAAATCATAAATTCTTTGGCTATAATCTATTGTTAAACCTCATTGTTCCTTCAAATTTAATCAATTGCATGTCATAGAATTACAATAGACTAGAGAGTTTACTAGAACTTGTTTTTGTGATTTTCAAAGCTTTGAATCATAATATGCCTTGATTTTGGAAAGGATAAAGGCACCTAGGATATCCACCTTTGCTAAATTACCATGTGTCTCCATTTGTGTTCACAAGATGCACACCCGTTAGTTTTAACCCCATTGAGCTTTACATGTGAAGAACCTTTGTTTCATTAACCTTAATATCTCTCTACCATGAGTTTAGTGTAGTATACCTCTACCCTGATCAAGTAAGGCGTAACTTTATTACTTTGTGGAGATGTGTTATAAAACAAGTGTGGGGGTGTTAAAAGAAAAGGCAAAAAGAAAAAGAAAATTCATTGTGGGCCTTGAAGTTTAAAAAAGAAACAGAAAAGAAAAGTATTCATGAAAAAAAAATAGTGGGATCAGATTGTATCATCTAAATGAAAGCTATGTCCTAATTTCCGACGTATGTTTGTTCCCACATTTAAGAATGATGTCTGTGCCTAACATGATGAAATCTTGCCCTTAATGGTGTTATAAGATGGCTTATATGTGCTCTGCTAGATCTTTGAATTCTTTATCCATTCATTTCATAAAACCCTAGCCTAGCCCTATTACAACCCTTATTAAGTCCTTTCTGATCCTTAAAATGGGCAACCCTTGATCTGTTGGAGATTATTCACAGAAATGAGCATATGGTTAAGGTCTATTTGTGCACGTAATTGATATCCTTCATGAGGTTTATTAAAGTTTTTATTTTTATATTTTTTCACTAAAGTGATTTTGTTCCTTATATATGTGAGTTATTTGTTGCCTTACAATTTGTTCTCTCACATATCATTGAGTGAAAAGCTTTTTAGCATGGACCTTACATCTAAGTGAAAATAGAGTGCATACCTTGGTGAGGATAAATCTAAACTTGTCTGAAACATGTTGAGCTCCATTGATTCACCATTGTTCTACCATGTCTTACTTGCTCATATGAGGATCATGCATGTCAATTAAACTCTCGAATTTCTTGTTTTTGATTTTTGATTAAGTGTTAAAATCTTGATTCCATAAGAGTATGAATTTTGAGACAAATGTTAAAGGCAACAAAGTTAGTTTATTAGTATTTTTTATTTTTGAGTCTGTTAGTAAATGAAGGTCTTGGTTGATATTTTGCTAAGGGACTAGCAAAAGCTAAGTGTGGGGGAATTTGATAGGAACACTTTGTGTGACATTTTTAATGTATTTCCTTACTTATTTGGTTACACTTTGATCTTAATTGTGTTACTTTTAATTTAGTTTGTTGAAATGAGTCCATAGATAGCATTGGTGTATAAAAATGAGCAAAAATGAAGTTTTTGAGCTTTTCTTGTTTAATTAACTTTTCCTTTCTTATAAATTCTTAATTCTTTTGTAGGGAATCTGCATTATCATCATCAAATTGGAGAGTTTAGGGCTTGTTACACTTGAAAAGGAAGGAATGGAGGCCAAGAGACAATCAAAAGAAAACTCAAAATTGAAGGAAATCGGAATTTTGACAGATTTCGTAGTCCAACTTTGCGGGGCTCTACCAGACAACTCAGAAGTCCAAAAATCATAAATAAGGTGTCATTGGAAAGCCCTACATGTCTAGTTTCCAGAACCTCCAAGAACTTGATCATATCGATTTTGATGGCTGAGATATTCCCGTTTAAGTAATCGAGGTTCAATCTGTCCGAAAACTCCGATTTTGAATTCAATTTAAAAGAGTACACCAAGTCCCACATCGAAATTAGAGTAAAAATTAGTAGAAAATTATCCTATAAAGAGGTATAATGAGTCCCACATTGGAAAAAGAAGAGAAGATAGCCAACCAATTCTCCTATATAAGGAGCAAGGCTCCACCTCTCAAAATCATCTCTTCATTTGCATTAACCTTAGAGTAAAAGATTATTATCAAGATTTCTCAAGGACGTAAGGATCATCATCAAGAATTCTCAAGCTTCAAAAGTGTAATATTTATGTTTATTGTTTTTAATTATTTTTGTTATTGTATTGAAGTTATTTGTTTTGGATTCTTTTATTGGAAATATGATTTATTTGCTATATGTCTTGTTTATTTTCATATTTGATTAAAGCATTAAATTTGATTGTTAATGATATGTAGTTATGAATTCATGAACTATGATTATGTGTAAGAATTTTCACTCTAATTTACATATGTAGTCTTATATGGTTCGAAACATATAGGGTTTATATCTCATTGGTAGTTAGTAGTACTACATATGAACATTTTCTATGTGGTGATGAAAAGTATCATATTGCCTATTAGGATTCTCATAGGGCGATCCTTATGAGGTTCTAATAAAAAGGTGAAACTTGTAAAAGTGTGTGTGAGGATTGTAAGGTAATTATTTATGGTTTGACACCCGTAGTCTTAGCTTGTATTCGAACTATATTCATGAAAGCTTAATGATCTACTTTGATTTTCACATGGTTAGACGTTTCTGCTATGTTTAAGTCGGGTAAAATATCTAGGTAGTGGATGTTTCCTATATCTTAGAGAATTTAGAAGAATATGTTGAGTATTTGAGGTCGTTGCCCTTATTCTCAAGGGTTCGATTCTTATGCATGCTTATGGGATTGAATTCGTTGCTATTAGTCATGACAATTTGATTGAATGCTTGGTTATCTATGGTTGTGTGAATGGAGATGATCACTTGTATATAATTTTTTTGTTTTTCTTTTAGTTAAAAACCAATTCCAAAATCCCATAAATTCTTGTACACATTATATATTTGTGAATATTTATTATACTAACACTTATTGTAGGTGTCCCTTCAGTCCCTGGTCCCTAACGATCCCTTATTTGTCCATTACTACATTGATAGGGTTATTGATATGCAAGTAATTGTAGGTCTATCACTCTAAACTGACTCCACCCACTGGCTCCAAAAGACTTGGTAAACAGAACATCTCCAACGCACTGGCTCCACACTCCATCAAATATCAACACAAAACCGGCTCATCCCATTCAGTGACTCAAAATGAATCTTTCTCAAAAAAAATTGACAGATTGCATGGTGAAGTACATGAACTTCTACAAATGACTCAGGACTTGGATCTAATACATTTTGCTGCTGCTTATGAAGAATGGTACTCAGCAGGTTATACCACAGACAATGATCTCAATCTGAAATGCAAATTACTAGCTCAGGCCATAGGGTACCGCTTAGACTTTAACATACAGGAACCACCAACGAGACTCACAACCACGAGAATATTCCAATTGGCTGAATACGCGCACAATGGTGTGCAGTTTAATGCTTCAGATCATCTGTCACAGATTACCTTTGCCCTATTCCAATATCAACTCTTACAACACAGGGTTGAGAGAAAAGTCTCTAGGAGGGCCATCAAGACCCCAACAGACAACACGACAAATTCTGGCCCTTCAAAACGCAAGGCAACAGAGGACACTCAAGTGGCATGCAAAAAACTATTTTTAAGCAATTCTGATATCAACTTTGGTTCTGAATCTTTACTGTGTTTAAATGATTTTTTTAAAACTGGAATGGATAATGTGCAGGATACAGGCTCAGGCACAGGGAGAGACCAACTTGTTACTCGAAATGGTGACACAACTCCAACTCCAACGTTGGAGCATGCTGACAACTTTCAAACTGGTACTGGGAATCATACAGCCCAGGGTAAAACTGATGGTGGGGAGGCAACCTCTAACTTGCCCCCCGAGCAACCATGATACTTCTCAGTTGGAATGGCCGAGGGCTGGTCCGACCTAGTGCCAAGCGCGAGCTACGCTTTTTGGTTAAAAAACAAAAACCAAACATTCTTTGATTAATGGAAACGAAGGCTCAAGAACTACAAGCTTCTCAGTTACAAACTACATTAGTAGGCTTTAACAATAGTCTTATTATACCCGCAGTAGGTCTACGAGGTGGCTATTGTTTGTTTTGGACAGAAAATGTAAACTTAATTGTCAATTTTGTGGGAAGTGATGTGATAAATTTAGTACTCGTAAGTGTACGAATCACTCGTAGAAAAGTGACAAGCAACTTCCAAGGTCGGTCTCTCAAGGAATTGCAGTGGTTCTAAATAACTATCTTCTTAATCTAAATAGAGTTCTAACAAAAATAAAACACTAATTAAATAGAGTTCTAGTTAAACTAAAACTCTAAGTAACTAGAATCCTAAAGCAACTAAAATACTAATTAAATAGAGTTCTAGTAAAACTAAAACTCTAAATAACTAGAATTCTAAATCTAATAAAATTGTAAACAAGTTGGAATTGTGACGAGATCAATGATACGAACAATTAACGAAAACAATATTGCAAGTTCACAATCAATTCAAATAGATTTGAAGATCAATGGAGGATGTATGGACGTTTAGCTTGGTTGACCATGCTTGCATCGAAAAGGTATGGTGAAACAACATGAACGTTCTAAATAAACAATATTACCGGCTTTCCTTTTAATTACGAGACTGCCTTTGGTCGGGATAAATCTCTTTGTTGATTAACTAATTAACTGCCTTCGGTCGGGATAAATCAAATAGCAATCAAATTATGCGCAAGGAAATAAATGTCAATCAAACTAATGCTATAACTAAGTCACTAATTTGAAACTTTGATTAAGTGTTTCGGAATTAAGTTAAGGTGATGTTCCTATAACTAGATTCTAAGATCTTTCAACCTAACTACGAATCTCAAATTGGCCCATGATAATTCATAATTAAATATCTAAACATGCTCTTAATCAAAAGGTAATTCATTTATATTAAATTAATTAAAAAACACCATACACAATTCCAGCAAACATGGCAACACAAACTAAACATCCATAATAAAATTAGCCGCTCATGTTCATATTAATATTCATAGACAAATAAAATATGATCATACACTTCAATGAAAGAAGAAAAAAATAGAATTCTATAACAACAAGAAAAACCTAAATCTAAATACCGCTTATGGATGGGATAGCGTTCTTCTCCAAAAGCTTTATCTTCGATCGTCGACGGCTTCCTTGGATCCTTAGAATGGTTTCTCTCGCTTCGTTGAGTGTGGCAAAGCTCCCAAAATTGAATGAATCTCTTGTTTGGTTGCAAAATTGTAAAGTGTAAAGTTGTATCAAAATTGTTCAAGTTGTATGTAAGGGGGAGTTTAAGGGGATATTTATAGATGTAAGGGATTCCACAAATCTTGATTGCATTAGGAATAGGCACGCTGCGGCACACATTTTTTCCGCCGCGGCGCAACACAAATTCTGAAAATAATGTCAAAACCCGAGAGCTCCCCGCCGCGGCATGACTTTTCCTCGCCCCGGCGCGTGTTGCCTTCCTTTTCTTCATGTTTACCCCCTTACATATGTGATGGCTCGTTATGTAAGGCTTACATATTTGTCTCGTTTAGCCCGTAACTCGTGATCCGAGAGCCATAAGTGTTCCGTCTTTGCGTGTTTTCATTATTTGACTCATTTGACGCTAAAAATACCTAAAATGCACTAAAACATACCCGTGATTCCGAATGGATAGATTTATGAAATTAATCGAATAAACAACAAATAATAAATCTATTTCTAAACAATTAAGTGCAATAAACTACGAAATATTAGTGCTTTTTGAGCACTCATCAGGAAGCTCTTTTGTAATCGCAGATTTAAACTCTGCGTTTGGACCAAATGAAATAATACACATCATATTTACTTATATCCCTCCATATCAAAGAGAAAAAAAACAAGTTTGGATGGATATTTCTGAAAGGATTCCCACTTTGAATAACTCTTGGTCTTTAATTGGAGATTTAAATGATATCACTCAAGACTCTGAAAAATGTGGAGGATTACCATTCAACGTCCACCCGACCAATGAACTGACCCATTTCATAGATAAACAAGGTGCAGTCGACTTGGGTAGTGTGGGTTATAAATATACTTGGTGTAACAAAAGACAACAAGACCACAGGATACTCCAAAAACTGGACAGGGCTATCTCCTCGGTTCAATGGTTCAATGGTTAAATGTCTTCCCAAAAGCATTGGTAACCAACTTACCCACCTATACTTCAGACCACAACCCAATAGTCCTGAACTTTAATGGTACATATGAAAAATACCTACAGAGACCTTTCAGATTTTATGAGATGTGGACTCTAGATGCTAGCTGTGAAACACTGATCAAGCAAACTTAGAAATCGCACAAAGGCCAGCATTCAAATGTCACAGTCACACTTAGCTCGTTGGCCAACACCTTAATCAAATGGAACAAACAACATTTTGGATTCATTCCCGAAAAAATAAAGAGACTGGAATCTCAACTCAAGGACATTTAACACGGATTTCCTACAGAGGATATCAAGGATAAGGAACGATTGGTATGTACCTTACTGGACGAACAATATGCCAGATGGGATTCACTGTGGAAGCAAAAGTCCATAGAACTTTGGATAAAATAGGGTTATAGAAATACTCAATTCTTTCACACTTCGACTTTATTGAGGAGGAAATCGAACTTTATCCCTTGTTTAAAGCTAAACACTGGACGAACAACTTAGTACAGGAAAGAAATTGGTGCTGAATTCATAAACCACCTCAAAAGCTCCTTCTCTTCGGACAATCCTACATTAAACCCTGACTTAAGCAACTTATTCTCAACTGTGGTCACAACGGAAGAAAACTCCAGTCTCATAGATATCCTGACTCATACAAAAATTAAGAAAGCACTATGGGAAATGGGGGATTATAAATCCCCAGGACCAGATGGGTTCTCCGCCGGCTTCTACAAAAAATACTGGCACATTGTAGGTGAAACCATTGTTGAGGAGATACAACACTTCTTCCTAACAGGTACATTAAAGGACGGTTGGAACCACACGTTCATCACCTTAATCCCAAAAATACCAAGTCCTATGAAATGCAAGGACTTCAAACCCATTAGTCTTTGCAATGTCAACTATAAAATTATCTCCAGACTCTTAGTTAACAGATTACGGGCAATTCTACAAAAGCACATATCCCCTTTTCAATCAGCTTTTCTCTCTGGTCGATGGATAGCAGAAAATACCATACTAGCCCAAGAGGTTGCCCACACTATATCCAAAAAATCAACAGGTAATGGTGGTCTAATGTGTGTTAAAGTTGATATGGAAAAAGCATATGACAGGGTGGAATGGAACTTCCTTATGAAGATATTAGAGTTATGGGGTTTCTCAGGAAAATTTAGGCATTTAATTCTGCAATGCATATCAACCTCTTCTATTTCAATCTTGCTAAATAGCTCACCTTTCGGTTGATTTCAACCAACAAGAGGACTTAGGCAGGGGGATCCGCTATCCCCATGTCTTTTTCTCATAATATCAAAATGCCTATCCAGAATGATTATGAAAGCAGAATAAACGGGAACAATTCATGGTATCAAAATTGCAAGAAGTGCTCCACCCATTTCTCACTTAATGTATGCAGATGATGTAGTAATTTTTTTGAGAGGTAACCTTTTAAATACCAATAGCATCAAAACCATCTTGCAGACATATGGCAGCTGGTCTAGACAAAAAGTGAATCTATTGAAATCTGTCATCTTCTTCTCCAAAAACATGCATCCTACGCTTCAATCTACAATCTGCAATGCACTCCAAATTCAGAAAGCAGAAGGTAGCATAAAGTACTTAGGCAATTCCCTTCCTCTCAATCGATCAAAAAAAGAAAATTTTCATGACTTACTACAGAAACTCAAATGCAAACTCCAAAGTTGGAAAGCAAAACTTCTTTCACAAGCCGGTAAAGCCACTCTAATCGGCTCCGTCCTACAGTACATACCCACATATGCTCTAAGTACTTTTAAACTCCCTTCAAGTATTTGGGTAGAAGCTTACTCCATCATCAGAAAGTTTTGGTGGAACAAAGACACTAATGTAACACATTATTTCTCTCCTATCAGCTGGACTCAACTTTGTCAACCAAAAGAAGCAGGTGGTTTGGGCTTCCGCCATCTAAAAGATTTCAACCAAGCAATGTTGTCCAAACTCGCATGGGATATCTTTAAGTCCCCAAATAAACTCTGGGTTAAAATCATCAGTGCAAAATATATCAAAGATCTTGAGTTTTCAACAGTACTCCCACGCACTTCAAACTCTTATATTTGGAAAGATATACTATGGGGTAAAGAATTAATCATCCAAGGGAGCTATTGGAAATTAGGACATGGACGATCCATCAACATATGGACACAACCTTGGATCCCTGGCTTACCACAGCAAAAACTCCCCCACTCCATTTGTCACAACCCCCAAGGCTATATTTTCACTCCTGCAGACCTTTGCCACTGGAATCCCAATCTGCAATGGGATATGTCAAAGGTTAATAACATCTTTCTAGCATATGTTGCCAATTTTATACAGGCACTCCCCCCTTACACCAGGTACTCCGAATATCCTAACTTGGTTTGGAACAGGTAAAAGGAATTTCTCAGTCAAAGATGCCTATCTCACTCTGATAAAAAACAAAGGAGTTCATGATTGCCAGAGTTACTGGAAATTACTCTGGAAAGCAAAAATACATGAACGACACAAAATTTTCCTTTGGAAAATACTGAGAAATGCTCTTAGTACAAAAAAGAGGATAGCTCAATTCACTCCTATCACAGATTTAAGCTTCACTCTTTGCCACAAAGAAATGGAAGATGTAGAACATCTATTTATCCGATGTGAAATATTACAATCTTGGTGGAAACATTGGAACTGGAACTTACTGTGGGAATTCACACACTCACTTGATATTTTCTCTTACATCAAGTTCATATTACAACCTCCCAAGATTCTCCTTCCGGTTGACTGTCCCACTGAGATTTTCACTTTGACAGCAGTTATTATGCTTGAACAGATTTGGTTTACCAGAAACCAAATAGTTTTTAATACAGGGACACTTGAAGGAACCAAAGCCATCAATTCAATAGTCAGAAGAGTTGAAGAATTCAAAACCTGTCTAATTCCACAAAAGCAAGCTGACAACCAAAATTCACAGGATCAAATTTTCATTCCTATTCCAAATCAATGGCAACTGCCTCCCTCAGATGCGGTAAAATATAATTTTGATGCAGCCTGGAATCATGGGAGAGCAATAATTGGATTTGTGATATCTGACACAAATGGCAACATCGTTGAAACTTGGACGGATCAAAGATACACTGCTAGTGCGGATGTTGCGGAAACTCTAGCATTAGAAGCGGCGTTTACCCATACTTTAACAATTAAACACAAAGCAATATATATGGAGGGTGATGCCAAATTTATAATACAAGCCCTAATGGAAGATGCGCATGAAGCAATATCAAACATAGCTGCAACTATCATTCAGAAACTAAAGCTTTGGCTACCACTGTTCTCCATGATCTCTATTCGATGGATTCCACGTCAATTGAATGATCGAGCTCACAATTTGGTTAAACCAACTACAGCAGATGCATTGATCTCAGCATCATTACAAGAATCCTCTATCATTCAACACTCCACCCCCCTCCCCTACAATCCCCACCCATAGGCTCTCGCCTATTCCCACTAGCAAAAAAAAAAAAAAGTAATTGAGAAAACAAAAAAAAAAATTGAGGCTAGATTATTATTTGGAATTTCAAGAAATTATTTATTACTCTTAAAATAAATAATATTATGATATTTTAAGACAATAAAATTTAATATTATTATAATTTTTAAAAAAAATAATACAAATAATTAATATTTATTAAAAAAATAATATAATTGGTGAAAAATTCTGAAAGTAAATGAATAAACACCATTAAGACTTTCTGTTACAATTTGTAATATCTCCGAACGATCCCAAAATATGAGTTTGGCAAATTTTATGAGACGCATGGGAATATTATCTCTTATATTTCTGAGTTTTGACATATTGTCAATAATACCTTTAATTTTTGTAAAAATATCTTTGATATCTTTAAGGTTTAGGCTTTATATCAAAGATGCTCTTGATAACTAACAATATTAATTTTTACATCTATTAAAAAATTTCTCTTAAATTTCTCTTAATTTCTCGAAAATAGTTTTTACAAATATTTTAAATTTCTCGAAAATAGAATTTTATTTCTCTTATTGTATTAGGTTGAGTAATATTTATTTTAATTATTATTTAATTTTCTAATTAGACTCTAATACTAATCTTGAGTTGATTTTTAGTTAACTATTTTTAATAATGAATTTTAAAAGCTTCAGCTGACTTATCGTCATATATGTTCTTTAAATAAATAAAATTCTTCTTCATTATCTTGACAATTTTTTTGTGTAAAATAATTCCTTAAAATTTTTCTACGGAATAGTCTATTAGATATAAAATACTATAAATATAATATGTATAAAAATCTAAAAGAGTTTCAAATCTTTTAAAATTTTCTAAACAAATTTCATAACTTTCATTTTCAAAATATTGTTCTCAAAATTTTAAATATTTTCTTTCTAAATCTTTGATTTTTATCATAATTTTGTTTTATTTTCTCTTGCTTTTGTTTATACAATTTTTTCCTTGTTCATCTTACTATTTATTAATTTGTAAATGAAATAAACAAATATTAAAGCATTCAATATTCTTAATTAACTTAGGGTTATAATTATCATACTTGAATTTAATAGCCCTACCACGATCTTCCCTTTCTCTATTCTTTTTCTTTTATTACACCTGATATACCTTAGATTGCTTTAATCCTTGATACCCATTTAGTAATATAGAATTTCTTCCATCCGTACATATTATAGTATCTAAAATTGGACTTTTAAATAAGTAAGAAAAGAGTGACTTCACTTCATTTAGTTATATTATAATAATTATTACAATCCAAAGCCAACTAAGAATCTTGAAGAAATCTTTAATTGCTCATTTCTTGAAAATAAATAATTACTAGATTATACATAGGGTGGAGATGAATGACTTAAGCTTTCTATTCCTAAGTCCTTTGCCTTCTCCGTATGCTTTCAAATAGAAATAAGGGCTTCTTTTAAAACATAAGGAATCTCTTTTACAAAATAAAGTAAAGATGTGAGTTCTACATATTTATTTTTCATGTTTTCTATTGATGGTCTTCTTTTATTATTTATTTTTTGTCGTTTTCTGCCGACAATTTTGATGATATAGATGATAACGTATCTTCATCTTCTCGATTATTGATGCAAAAAATGTATTTGTGATCCTTATTTATTTTTCTAGCATAGAAGCAAAAAAAATCTTTCTTATTTCTTAACAAATTTTTAGGTTATTGTTGTTGACATTTACCTCAAATTTGCTAATCTTTTTCACCATCTACTTTGGTGAGAGCTATATTACTCCTCCATATGAATATATCTAATTTTTTCTGTATCTTCTTGTAAATTTTTTTATAATTTATTCATAATTATTTTTTTGTTAATTAATGGTATTTTAAATCTTTCTTTTGCATTTGTTATAATAACAATACTCATTTTTTTGTTATTTATTCCATAATAAACTATTTCTTTTCTGTGATATATTTTTCTTATTTTTAAAAATGATGATTTTTTAAATTCATCATTTTTCTTAAGATTTAATTTTAATTTTTGAATTTATTCAATTTCTTTTTTCTAAGTATCATTTCTTGTAAAAAAAATATTCTAAAATATCTTGTGTTTCATTTTCTATTATGTCTTAATTTTCTGTTTGATTTTATATTATTTATATTATTTTACTATTTATTTTTGTTATCTTTAATTTTCGTTTAATTTGAAGAATATTTATGATATTTACAAAATATTAGGAGTATTTATGAATTTATATTAAATTTTAAAAATATTATTGATATATATCTAGACTCATGTGGATAAACCATACGAACTTAATTTAAAGAACTATAATGATTCATTTTTTTTAAAGCCTTTAGTGTTGTTTATTAATTACTTAATTTAAAAAAAATGTTATTTTAGGTTTATTTGTGTTAGGTATAAAATAACTTATGTCACATAGTATGATAAAAATTTATTGATCATAATCAATAATATAATTTATCTATACATGCAAGTAATTGTCATCTGATATATCTTTCTTTATATATATATATATATACATATTATATATATTCACTCATAATTTTAAAACATATATTCACATATACAACATATCAATATTCTTTTTTTCTTCACTTTTTTCTTTTAAATTACAGAGAAAGATTTTGATATTTTATTTTATTGTCATTATTAGAATTGGCTTAAATATTGGAAGACAAAAGGCTACTACAATCTGTAGTAGTCCGAGGTCCTAACTAGTATTCCTTATTCACAAGTCCAAAACAAAGAAAAATGCACCTCTTTTAATATTAACAAAAAGGGCATTAACAATGAAAAAGTCACACTAAAATATTTATTTTAAATAATAAGTCAAGTCAAGAATTTTTTTAACTTTACACACACACACACACACATATATATATATATAGAAAAACATACTATATCTAAAATTTTAAACAAAAAAGTGATTAAATGAATAGATAAGTTATATTTATCTATACTATATTTAAAAATTTAAATAAAAATTATTAAAAAAAAAAAAAGAATTCTTAAAATTTATAATAATAAAAATAGCATCACAATAACATTTAACAATGTTTAATTGGACAACGTTTAATATTTAATGGATCTAAATTATTACAATTTAATTATAACAATGTTTAATTGAACGGTGTTCAAAGAAATGATGTAACAATCATTTTTTAATTGTGAAAATATATGATTTGAATATAAGTGATACTATTTTTATTATTACAAGCTTTGAATGGTGTTATTTTTTAAAATTTAAATCAAGCATATTATTTTTTGCACAAATTTTTTTCTATATTTCAAACTATTATTATCAAATTAAAGACTCTAAATATGATAATGTAATAAATATCATATTTAATAATGACTCTAATAATATCATGATAACTACTTATAATAACTTTAAATACTATTTTACTTTTACAATTAATTTAGAAGCATAATAAATTTATTTTATATTTATTTTAAATATATTATATAAATTAACTAAAATAAATTAAAATAAATAAAATAATATACATATAATATATATATGTGTGTGTGTGTGTGTCATTACTCATTTATATATATTTTTATGAACAACAGATTGCTTAATAAGTAAGTTAATATAGAGTTATTGGTTTAAATAGTATTATTTTTGATAAATTAATTAATTATTTTTAACTAACAATAATTCACTCCAAAATTCATGTATCAAACTATTTAACCAATAGACTAAAATATTTTTTATGTTAAAACTTTAATAAAATAGCAAAAATGTAATACTTTACCACATTTCCAACCACCCCCAATCTCGTCAGTGATTTTACTGAAATTTCGGTGATCTTACTGGAGCTCTTACCACCTTATTGACAAATTCATTGGAGCTTAGCGATCTATAGAAGGTGATGTAATATTTTACATCTTAATATAAGAAAATGTAATATATTACAACCAAACATAAAAATAAATACAACAAATTACATACAAATATAGATGTTTATAAAACATATTACATAGAAATATAATGGTGAATGTAACTTATTAAATACAAAAATATAAGTATATTTAATACATTATATATAAAGATAGAGACGAAAGTATATTCAATTTCATTACATAACATTAAATGAATTTTAATAAAAAAAAATGAAATAATATTCAAAAAAATAAAGAATATGAAAATATTAAATAAAACTATTAAAAGCTAACAATAAAATATAAAAACGAAAATAGAGAAACTAAAAAAAAAAAATAAGAGTTCTTTTTTATAAGTTAGCCCTTGGTAAAGGGGTAAGAGGCCTTTTCAATCTTTTTTGATTTCACATTCTCATTTAAAGATAAAAAACAAAAAGAGATGGAGAAAAGCCGGTTTTACATATTAGATTACAAAAATGATAAAATTTAAGTAACATTAAAAAATAATCATTATACATACAAAGATAAAGTTGATATAATATGCTATATATAAATATAAAGACAAAAGTTATATCTTATATACAAAATTAAAAGTGAATATAACATATTATATTTAAATATAAGATATATAATATATTATATTAAATATGTATGCTTGATGCTTCATTAGTTTATTGATGTTTGGACTTAAAATTATCTTATAAAAATGCACTTGTCAAACTATTTAAGAAAAAAATGTTATTTAGTTAGAAAATGTGTTATCTGAAAAATAAAAGATCTAAAATAGTGAATATTTATATCTAATAACAAAAGGATAAAAATAGCATGTTTAGAAAATATAAAATACATATTTAAAAAAGTAAAATTATTATTTTACTTAAAATATCTCTCTACTAATTAAAATTAATGGAGTAAATCGATTAAAATTATAATTAATGAAGAAATATTATAAGTAAAGTAATAATTTTATTTTTTAAAATATATATATATTTTTCTATAGATAGTTGCTATATCATTCATTTATTTCGAAGAAGGCACTATTCTCGTTAATATAAGTCCATTAGAAAGATGTTCACTTATGATGGGCCAACCAATTCAAGGCTCAATCTTGATTCTCTTAAAGACTCCTTGATCATCTGATTATGAGGTACTGAGCTCGTCTTTGTAATGGGCTCCTTATTAGTCCATTCATTTTCAAAATGTCATATCCAGTTTTTTTTCGAGGGAATTAGGGCACAAATATATTTTACCAAAAATAATTTATACAAGTGTTAGTAAAGTAAGAATAATATATTAAAATTATCTTTAATTATACAATAAAATGTGTATTTTAATACTAATTATTATTATTTATATTATTTTGTTACTTTTATACATTATCATGATATATATATAGTCTTTAACTCCATCACATCTACCCCTCCTTTTCCAAAAAAATAGAAGAAGATAATTTTTTCATCTTATACACATATTTTTATTTAATATTTTAATAATATCAAAATTGATATTTTTATTTTCATTTTCATTATATATATATATATATATATATATATGGAACAAAATTGTACCAAATTGTTAGAAGAATTGTCTCATATTGATAAAAGATTATAATATAAAAGAGTTTATAAGAAATATGAGTATCTCTACTCATTGGGTTAACCTTTTGAGATTAGAGTACTCATGTTTCTTGTAACCTTTCACATGGTATCAGAACTTTAGTCGATAAATGGGCTAAATACTTTGGGTTTTACCTCGAAGAAAAAAAATGAATGGGCCTTGCGAAAGAAAAAAAAATAAGTGACTTGAATAGAATATAATATAGTAAATAGTTTAAAAATACAAAGTGATGAACTTTTCAAGAGACAATAACCCACACTTTGAAGGGGATATTAGAAGAATTGTCACACATTGATAAAGGACTATAATATAAAAGAGTTTATAAGAAATATGAGTATTTCTATTCATTGGGTTAACTTTTTGATATTAGAGTACTCATATTTTTTATAAACTCTTTTATATTATAGTATTTTATCAATGTGGGACAATTTATTTAACAAACTCGATAAAATAGGGGACTAAGAAAAAAATTGTGTAAAAATGCAGTATAGAAAGGAAATTAATTAACTTGTGCAACCTTTAATATATATATGTTTTTTTTTTCTTCCTTTTCTGCTGAAGTAAAAAGGAAGACTAAATGAAAAGTCTATGATGAAAGAGCTACCAATAGTTTGGTGGGCATTAATTTCAGATTCTTTAAGTTATGGTCTCTTTCATTTTCATTTCAGGCACAACAACACAAAATTCCAAGTTTTGTTGTGTCGTGCTGTGTGTGTTTTGAATTGACTTGCAAAGTTGAAGTTGGACCCATAACTTTGATTGATTGATGAAAATTCATAGTCCTTGCAAATTTGATCAGTGTGCTAGTTTTCACTAATGTCCAGCCTAGTTTGGTACATTGCTTTCACTAACTTGAACTACACAACAAGCTTAATTAATTACTACATCATTTTAATTAGCTAACCTTGTGAATACTCCCACACTCCACGCAATATTTCCCTCAAAAAAATGAAATATATATAGAGAGAGCTATGTAGCTTACTTTGTATAGAGCTACAATGGTAAAAATAGCAATTCATTTAGTTTAATTTTATGGTATACTTTTTGAAGTTTAGAGTTTAATTATCTTAATTTAAGGTTTAAATTTTCATATAAACGTTGTGCTACATAAATGCACTCATGGTTTCTTATTTATGTCAATTAGAGTAGTTTAGTTTATTTATTATTTTTTGTACCAGATTAGTCTTCTTATTATGAAAAAGTGGCAGCACAAAAATAAATAATTAAATTTTTATTTTTATTTATTTATCAATTTTGTAGTTATTATTGTCTAATTAAAAGAAAATATGTGGAATTATAACTCAATAACAATTGAAAAAATATGATAAAAAACTAAAAATAAAACTAAAAAATTAATAATTTATTCTTTTATTGTCACTTATTCAAATAAAAGGACTAAATTCCGAAAAATAATACTAATATGACTAAATAGCTTTTTTTTGACATAATTAAGAGACATGTGCTATCACCCTTATCTTAAAATTATTTACTTTTTATATTTTTTATATCCACATTTATAATACATATAGTTAACAATTTTGTTCAAAACACTATAATATAGGGAATGAATTTAAATTTATTATATATATATATATATATATATATATATATGCGCTGTGGCGCGAACATATAATTATTATTTAAAAAAAAAAAAATCATTAATCAATTACCATAGATAGTTGAAAGTTGAGCTCAACCAGTAGGTATTGGTTAACAAAAGAAGGTGCATCTGTCTCCACTTGCAATATTAGATTTGGGATTTATTAAAAAAGAAAAAAAAAAAAAAAAAGTCATATTAAAATGGCAACAAATAACGTTTAATTTCCTCCTTCTGCTCTGCCTTAATAAAATTTTCAATACCTTGCAACCAAGGTAATTACTAGCTCCATCAAAGTTGGACCTTAATTTGATCACCACATCCAATTTTTTTTTTTTTTCCCACCACTTGTTCTAGCTATTTTCATGAATATATAACATTGTCTTTTAGGAAAGATAAAAAATAACATAATAAAAAAGAGAAAGTTTATAGAACTATCTGTCCCCATATTGCTCACAGACTTATTTCCTGCAGAGACCTTTTTTCTTGGTTTGGTGAGCCATTAATTGAGACAATATGGGCTATTTTAAACAATTACCTTTGCATTTTGTCCTGATTTTATAGTCAGATACCACCGTAGATAGTTATAAATATAACTTTTTGATATTTAATTAGGATTAATACTTTAGAATTTTTTATATTAATGGGTACTGCTAATAAGGATGTAGATTTAGGCGAGATGGGTTAATCTAAGTTTAAAATTTTGAGTTCGGGTTAAGTGTATTGTTAAATCGTGTATATCTTTTAACCGAATTAGATTAAAATTTTGAGTTTGGGTTAAGTATATTGTCCAGCCTTACAACATTTGAGAAAGTTTTGGGTCTGAATTTTTAAAATTTTGAATTGATTTAAATTTATGCTCGAGTTTAAATTATGTAATATATTATAAAATAATAATATATTATATTTAAATATCTATGTATTTTATAGAATTTAAACTTAATTTGTATTTTAGGTTAAATTCGGGTGAAACGTGTAATATAAGGGTGTGTTTACTAATCACGAAAGAGAATAAAAGGAAAATGAGTTATTCTGATTCTTATGTTTGTTTTTTAAAATTATGGTGAAAAATGAATAAGGATTTTACAAATTTGGGAGTCATTTTCATTGATTATTTCCCTACTCTCTAGTCTCTATTAGTACTGATTTTCTTTCCCAAATTTACAATATGTAATTACAAAAATATCCCTTATTTTAATATTTTGTTTTATTTTATATTTTTTGTTATTACTTTTAAAAGGACCTTTATAGTTATTTAGTAAACATAAATAAAATGAATGAATTCTACATTCTCTTTCCTTCTCCTTTCAATTCATGTTCGTTTCTATTCTGATTGATTCTCATTACAAATTAATAAACATACCCTAAATGTTCGACTCTAACTCCAACCTTAAATTATTTAGGTTATGTTGAGTCGGACTTTCTCAAACTTAATTAGATTTCAAGACGAATCGAATAAAACTAGATCACACGGAACTAAATTTACATCCTTACTAGATAGCTTGATCCATAAATTAGGAGAGAAATTAAATGTTTAATTTTTCTTTCCTATGAGAAAGTTGAATAATTTTGTTTCCAGAATTTGAATTTATTAATTTGGAACGAGCTCTGTTTCAACAATAATTTCATGGTCATCTTCAATTTTCTGGACATTGTTTAAGATCAATCAGAATAGATCTTTCATTTTCAACCCTTCTCTCAGAGCTACATATAGGTTTGTATGTTCATAAATATGTTAGATATATATTGTTCAAGGTATATCATTTAGAACATATGTTTAATACATGATTTTAACGTTTATTTTATAATATATATTTTATATTTATATTAACAAAAATATATTGCATTAGAAAATAAATATGAAATGAAACCATTTTAATTTTTAATTTCTAATTCATTAGTTTTGAATTTTTTTTTTTTAAATAAAATTTGTTTGATAATCAATTTCTAACTAGTTTCAATTTTAAAATGTAAAAAATGAAAAATGAATATTGCTTATTTCAATAATATTCATAATTTTTAATTTTGACTTTCTACGATCAAAAATTTAATTTAAAACTTATTTTTGATAAACTTTCAATAAATTTTAGCTCTCATGATTGAGTATAATTGAGTTATTAATTTTTAGTGTCAAAAAATAAAAACTAGATGTAAAAAAAAAAAAATAGAAATTCAATTCAAAAACTGACTTGTTTTTTTAATTTAAAATTTTAAAAAATAGAAATAAATAATGAGTTATCAAATATATTTAATTTTAAAATTCATAATATTAAAAAATAAGAATAAAGAAATGAAATTGTTTTCAAACTAAACCACGGTGAAAATGAAAAATTGTGAGTTGTAAGTAATATTATTGCTATTAGTGTGTGAACTCATTCAATACTCAATATTCAATATCATGGAGAGAGAATCTTTGCAGACATATATATATACAGAAAAATGACTAGCCAATAAAAAGTGATGAAGCATGTGAATAATGACTTTAGCTAAAGCCTTAAAATCTTGTTTTGTACTGGAACAGTCCATTATTTATATATGCTCTCAAAACAAGACAGAGCTGAGTGTTCAACTACTACTACTACTACTTTTAAGAACACAAGGATGAGTATCGATCATCACTTGCATGCCGGCCCTATTGAATAATGTAGTACTAGGCAATAAACAAGGACAATGAGTTGTGTTGTGCGTTGTGGCCATGTGATCATATTCAGAAGTATCTACCTAGCATTAGAATGTACATGATCAGAAATTAGAGATAAATAATTTGCATGTTGTACATTTCTCATATATTAATTATATAGAATGGGATTATTGGCACAATTATTTTTGTTTATGATCGATATATTTAATGTCAATTTTTTAAATTGATAATAATTCATTTTTAATATATTAATTAAATTACTTCTAAGAGTGTTTAATTTTATAAACTTTTAAAATTGACATTAAAAAAAGTTTGGCGAAATTATTTATTAAAATTATATAATATATTTATAAAGTCAAATTTATTGGGAGTATATTACGTTACTTGTTTAATATGAATGGTTGAAACTTGAGAGTATATCATTACTCACCATGGAGTAATGTTTATTTTCTTTCTAGATTCTCCTTGAAACTTGACTTTAGATTGAAGAAAGATATCAAATTACAAAGCATATATATATATATATATATATATAGAAATAATGAAAACAATTTCCTGGTAATCAGGTGACCTAATGTAGCTTAATTGACTTTATAAAATTAGATCTATAAGCTTACATTTTAGATATGTTGGGTTTGTTGTTGTTTTATGTCCAAGGATTGCAGAGTTATTATGTAATTTCTTGCATGTTCATTACTTTTTAGTTTATCGATATGTCATTTTCTTAGGTTTAATTTGTTCAGTCTGTGATTTGCTACTTGTTGGGTAGAGATTTGGATTTCTAGACAAACACTACAAGTAAACATCAATTTTATATATTTCTCTAAGAATATTCATTGTACCAATAGTTAAGTGGGAAGACTTCAAAAGCAACATAAGAAAGCTTAATCTTCTCCATTACGTTCAATTTCTTTGCCAATTTTAATTGTGCATATTACAACTTGATATTTTTTCTTAGATATATATATGTTTAATCGAGTTTGGTTATATGATTATTAATTATATGAATGAAATTCTTAATTTTTATAAAATTAAAAAATAAAATAAAAATTATGAGTGGAATCTCCCATAAAAGAAAATGTAAGATACAATGAAATAATTTTATATTCCATAATAACCCTTTTTCGATGATAAATGTTAAAATGTATGTGCATTTTTGTAGAAAAGAAAAATGTGATATTTGGTTCTGAATATTTCACTGAATTGATTTGCTTTCTACAGATTACATGAATTTATAATAGAAATAAAATGACAGAAAAGGATAATAATTAAATACAATGATTTCTACCATATTAAGAATGATCTCTACCATATTAACATTTTAAGTACTTTCCTATTTCAAAATGAATCTCAACACTCCCCCTCAAGTTGGTGCATACATGTCCCACATGCCCAACTTGTCTAAAAACTTTAAGAACACTCGATTTGAGACTGCTTTGGTGAGAATGTCAGCTAACTAATCTTCTGAACGAATCTTTGGTAATTCAACAATCTTTCCATCCAACTTTTCCTTGATAAAAAATCTGTCTACCTCAACGTGCTTTGTACGATCATGTTGAACTGGATTATGTGCAATATCACATGCTGCTTTATTGTCTCAAAATATTTGGACAGGTTGTTTAGTAGGCAAATCCAAATCTTGTAAGAGTAGTCTTAGCCATAGTGTCTCACAAAGTACATTTGCTAAACCTCTAAATTCAGCTTTTGCACTTGAGCGAGCTACAACATTTTGTTTCTTGCTTCTCCATGTCACAAGATTACCTCCTACAAAGGTGAAGTAGCCAGAAGCAGATCGTCTGTCACCTTTATTACCAGCCCAATCAGCATCAGTGTATGCTTCTATACTCTGATAGTTTGTGTTTTTGGTGAACAATACTCATTTTCTAGGAGCAGACTTTAAATATCTCAAAATGCGAGTAACTGTATTCATATGTTGTTCTCCAGGATTATGCATAAATTGGCTGACAATACTTAAAGCATAAGCCAAATCTGGTCTAGTATGAGATAAATACATCAACCTCCCAACAAGTCTTTGGTATCTTTCTTTGTTAACTGGTACCTGGTTGGATTCAACACACAATTTTAGACCTTCTTCTACTGGTGTATCAACTGGTTGACACGCTGACATACCAGTCTCTTGTAGTAGGTCCAAGGCATATTTTCTTTGAGATAAAAAGATTCCATCCTTGGATCGAGAAACCTCGATCTCAAGAAAATACTTTAAGAGGCCAAGGTCTTTCATTTCAAATTCTTTAGACAAATAACTTTGAAGAGCTTTTCTTTCTTCAGGATCATTTCCTGTTACGATCATATCATCTACATATACAATAAGTATAGTGATCTTACCATGCTGTTTCTTTAGAAATAAAGTATGGTCTGAATTGCTCTGCTGATAGCCAAATTCTTTCATAGACTTTGTGAACCTGCCAAACCATGCTCTTGGAGATTGCTTTAATCCATAGTGATTTTTTTAATCTGCACACTTTTCCATTATGAATTTCTGACATCTTACTTCCTGGTGGGAGATCCATGTAGACTTCTTCAGATAAACCTCCATGTAGAAAAGCATTCTTTACGTCGAACTGATTTAATGGCCAATCCAGATTTGCAGCTAGGGATAATATGACTCGAACTGTGTTCATTTTTGCTACAGGTGCAAAAGTCTCTATATAGTCAATCCCATATGTTTGAGTGTATCCTTTTGCCACCAATCTTGCTTTATAATATTCAATTGTACCATCTGCTTGGTACTTCACTGTAAAAATCCATCGACATCCAACAACTTTCTTTATTGGTTGGCGATCAAGAAGTTCCCAAGTCTTGTTCATTTGTAAGGATCTCAGCTCCTCATTCATAACAGCTTTCCACTTTGGGTCAGCTAAAGCTTCCTGCACACTATTAGGAATAGATACAACATATAATTGATTCACAAATGACATGTTTGATTTTGACAAACGATGGTTAGACACATAGTGACTCATGGGATATTTTACTTTGCTAGAAAGTTCGGGTTCATATGTGGGTTTAGGAATACCTCTTGTGTTACGTTGTGGTAACTGTCTTCTGTTTGGCTCAAGAACAACTTCAGTAAATGATTGGTGTGATATATCGACAGGAGATGGAGCCATACTATCCAATGGCTCGATTTCAGGCTGAGAAGTACTCAGTTCATCAATAAGATGTTCATCACTGATGTCTTCAGTTATTTGGTTCTCATTAACATTTTGATCTAATGTCGTACCACTTGAATTTAATTCATATATTGCTTGGTTTGGTGGGTGATTTTTTTTTTTTTTTGATTTACAGAATCTTAATTGGCTCTGATACCATGTAGAAAAGAAGAATGTGATATTTGGTTCTGAATATTTCACTGAATTGATTTGCTTTGTACAGATTACATGAATTTATAATAGAAATAAAATGACAGAAAAGGATAATAATTAAATACAATGATTTCTACCATATCGAGAATTATCTCTACCATATTAACATTTTAAGTACTTTCCTATTTCAAAATGAATCTTAACAATTTTATCACGCACATGCATCAAATTACTGTAGAAACAAACTTTTTCTCTCTCTTTTTTTAACCTAAATATGAAAACATTTAACTGAGTAGTAGTTCTTCCATGGCAGTGTGAAACTAATATGAAATTCGCATATATTTCTATAAAAAAAAAACGTCAAAATGACGTAGGAGTCTAAAATCAAAACTGAATATAAATTAGAATTGAAGAGCAGGAACTCGTCGGCCCCCTATCTCATTGATAATAGCTTCAGTAGAAGCAATATAAAGAAAACAAAATAACAATCATCAGCAAAATTATGTGTAATGAGGCTAAAAATTCTCATTTTTACGTGCATAATCACTTTTAAATTCTAGGTACTTATTAATTCACATATGTTTAGATGGTCATAGATATATGGGCTAAATTTATATAGATTAAGATTATCACGACTATAGACATGAAGATGATAATTATTTGAGTAACTTTGATTAATAATCTATGAATTTATTTTGGTTTTAATGAGACATAGAAAATTATGGGAATAGAATTGAAAAAGTTGAATTCTTATACTTGTCTTAATTGTGTTGAAAATTTTTATGTTTAATTTCAATTGGTTGAATTTTACATTTAAATTTTACCTTCAAAAATTATATTGATTAAATAGAGCAAAAAATATACAAAATTATCTCAAATTTTTGAGGTTTAACTCGTGCTTAAGTGTACTTTATTATTTTTGCATTTACCGTATGATTGCGAAAACTCCTTTCCATTCAAAGACATAAATTTGGTTTTCCCTTGTTAATTTCTTTTATATCAAATTGTCATGGTCTTCCTTGGGGAATTTGACACTTTTCCATATCTACTTGCCGATGGAAAATGGCACTTTACATATTTCTTGAACTTTCACCTCATTTACCTTCTTTGTCCACCCAATTTTTTAAATGCCTAGTTGTCGGCAGTTGTAAGGTCTTTATGAGTGCTAGTGCACAATGTTTTCCGTACTACTACTTTCTATAATCACATCATATATTTTCTTGTGGACAGTGCACCTTGTATTGAACAATGCCTTTGATTAGCTTCAGTTTTCTTAGGTGACAGTAGAAGTTTTTGTACAATATAGAACATGGCCCTTTCACCTTCATCTACCATAACAAGTTCTGCATCCTCCAAATAAGTTTCAGTGCTCGTCATGTACTGTTCATCATCAGAGCTAATCTCTTCTACCAAGTTGGTAGCCTTGAGTTGAGGACACTTATTGGAGAAATGGCCAACTTGGTGGCAATAGTAACATTTGATTGGTGGAGGTTTAACATATGGGTTGGCCTTTTGGGGTATAGTATTTTGGACTTTGGGGGGTTATGTTTAGTGGAAGTTTGTGGTGAGGTGGGCTTATTTGTGTGCTTGTCTATTTCTTTTTGGGGTTCATAGTAAGGCTTTTTGATAGGGGTGGGTTTCTTTGTCCAAGTTAGTTGATTTTTAGCTTTCAAAGCTAAACTATTAGCTTGGCTTACAGTCCGCAGATATTGAGTTAGTTCCAGCCTGTTACTAATTAGTAATTGGGGAGCTCAACCCTTGAACATATCTAGAAACCTTTTGAGGTTCGGTTTCCTAAGTATTTAACTCAAAAACCTAATTTGTGAAACTCTACAGTGTATTCAGTCACCATGCGAGCGCCTTGTCAACACCGATGGTATTGCTAATACATCAGCTACAAATAATCAACAAGTAGGAATTGCTAAATCATTTGTTTCCATGACTGGATTGGAAGGTTTCCAAACAAACTCCTCTTATTTTGGTTATGATCGTACCACTTCCCTTGAGTTTGTACTCTACTAGCTTGACTCACTTTAGCCTCGAGCATTTTAGTATAGTCCAAAAATTTATCAAAAGAATTAATCCAGTCCAAGAACTCCTCAATACACATATATGCCCAGCAAAATAAGGTAAATCAACACTCAGCTTAAAATTACCTTGTTTTGAATAACGACGAGGTGAGAGCTGCTCATAATGCCCATCTTCAAATAGTGAGAGTGGAGCAACTAGGGTCATCGTCAGAGTTGGAAGAGTCCTAGTGATTGGCAAGAGTGAATAAATAAACAATTTGAAGAAACCATAGGAAGAAATGAATGATTTCTTCTATATATTTTCTTGCATTAATATATTATTTATATAAAAAAATATTAATTATTATTACAACTAGTAGTTTACAGCTACTTGGTATCGACAAATCAATTTTAGTATATGCCGTGCTGTCTAAATGAATGTCAGTAGATATAGATACAGTGTTTGTTGAATTCAACAAAAAAATTCTATCACCTGACTCGGATGAGTCATTAATGGGGTTGTTTGAGGGTTGTAAGTTTTGAGAAACTGGGCAACTAACGTTGCTACGTATTTTCGCGCTAGTTCTTTCCTTCTCGCCTAAATTTTTTCAAAATAACAATCATCATCAGGTTCACACGAAAGAGGTGCTTGGCGTATATGCCCCGCTTTACAAACCAAAATACATGGAAAAGCTTTAGTAAGAGTCATTTTGATAAAACAGACTTTAGGGAAATAAAGAAATAAAAACAATAAGCTAGAAAATCAGAAACGACAATGAGCTATTATGCTTCTGCATCAGAAAATGTAGGAAAATAATAAATACAAGTAATATAGATAGAATAAAAGAATTTATTTATTAATTTAGCTTTACAGAAAAGAAATGCCACTACTCACATGGCCATTTACATTACCTCTACGCAAGTATGCAATTCACTCAAGAAAGAAGAAAAAAGAAATTGGTCTTGAGTAGGCTATTAATTTTAAAAATATTTTCCAAAGGAAAAAGGTCAGTCAAATGAAGTAAAAAAAAAAAAAAATTGAAATCCAAAGAACAGAATGTAATTCTTAACAAATTTTTATTTCATATTATTTTATTTATATGATATTAGTGAAACTCCTTTTTTAAAGTAACACCATCGTACTTGTACCATCACTACTTCACTCTCGTAGGATTAGGCCTTTACTTTCAAAGCTGGGCTTGATATTGGGATTTTGGGCCCTAAGGGAGAAAGACTTCAACACTAGAATTTCTCACGCAGAGGCAGAGAGGGCAAGCCTGTGCCACTTGGTCACATTCTGTACAGAGACATAGATGCCGACACGGCAATAACACAACCGACGCAACTCCCTTCCGACAACCTTTACAAATCGGTCTTGAAACTAAAACTCGGTCCGGGTCGATATAAACCGACTCAGCGTCCTCCGCTTGACCTTCTTGGCCCACGGCGCAAGCTAACCCATCCTCCACTCCCCTTCTATCCTGTGCCATCCCACCGGTCATTATGGCCTGTTGCAATTGGGCTTGCAGAGAAGCCGCCGTCGCCTCCTGTGCCCTAGCCTTAGCTTGCCAAACCTGCACCTCCACGCTAATTTGCGCCGCGCGTGCTTCTAAGTCGGCATTCCTACGAGTTGCTTTCTCGACCACTGCTGCTTTCTCTCTCAATCTTCTCGCTATTGATTCCTCCGCTGCGCCTAGTAGCGCACGATAGTGTCTCTGCCTCTTCTCTGCTAATGTGCGCCGTAGTTGCTCTTCCTGTTTGCAAAGAATTTTGAAATTTAAAAAGGAGAAAAGAAAGAAAAAACCATTTGGGCAGGGAGGAAATGTAATAATCTATACCTGGGCTTGAAGGAATTGGTCAACTTCGTCTCGTTGTTGTTTCATTTGGGAGGCAAAGTCTTCTGGTAATAGAGATAACAAAGGAGAGGAGATACTGATATGTTTTTGTTGTTGATGGTGATGGTGATTCTGGTTCAATTTTTGATATTGTTGTTGTTGTTGGTCTCCGAATGATAAGCGCAGGCCTGTGGAGACTACATTGGGTTGCTGATTATGGCGCTGACAAAGGTCAATGAGTTGTGAAGGTTGAGATTGTTGCTGCAAAGAGAATACGGGATTGATTGGAGTTGTAGTAACAGAGGCAGCTGAAGCTTCTCTTCCCCTTTTTCGTGGATTAGTAGTACTAATACCTCCTGTAATTGAACAGAGACAGCATATACCAATTTTCAGTATCAATCTTGTGTTTCAATATCTGAAATTGATTTCAATGACGAGAAAGCTGAGCTGGGTAGCCATCAAAATTCGGACTTTTGGAAGAAAACGAATAAAATTTGGGATGAAATGAATAGGTAGTTACCATCACCACCATTGTTGTTGAAAATCATATTAGATTGTTCGTGAAATCCTCCTCCTGGTTGCTGTTGTAACGAATAAACATGACTTTCTTGCCCGTTTCTGCAAATTATAAATGAGAAAGGATTAGATAATATCTAGATTTAAAATGGGCCAAATCAATAAGGGGATTAGAACAGAACCATAGTGGAAAGAAAGAATTAGACACGCACCTGTTTAGAAGGAGTACATTTGAAGGGTATTGAGCTTGCACAGCCATTAATGGAAGAAGCAGATTGTCAAGATATATAGAATTAATTGAAAAGGAGATTACTTAATAGAGAGAAACAGAATACGAATCCGAACTCCCAAAAGTAAATAAACTATATCTGTTGAGAGGAAGCTACCATCAGTATCATCACCATTTTTAACCTTCTGTCTCCTATAATAATTCTCAAACCACTCTTTTGGACTTTACTTTTTCATCTCTTTGGTTTTGCCTTGTTGTTCACTACACTTTACTTTATGAGTTTGTGATATTGTATGTATCAATCACCCTCCTAGAAAGTAAAGAGGAAGAATAGGGGAAGAGAAAAATGCGATTGAAACGAATCAGTCCAAGAGAGACACACCCTTATTATTCTGCCCTCTTCTCTCTTTTAACCTTTGCTTTCTCTTCTTCTTCGCGTTGGGTCAGCTTTTCTTAAGAGCTAGATAATCCTCGTGTTTGATTTCTGAAAACAATATTTAAGACCGATTGACATTTATGACTTATAATTACATAATTATTTTTATAATTTTTAATTTTTTTATAAAAATAATTATTTATATATTTGATAAAAAAAAATATTTAATGATTTTCAAGCCAAAAAAAAATAAAAGCTAATCTCGGTAAGATTTTTGTTTTTTAATTATTTTTAAATAACTTTAAAAATAAAAAAAATAACTTTTTTTACAAATTTTAAATTTTTAATCATTTTTTAAAAATATTTATATGTACAAAATTTATAATATTTTATATAAAAATATTTGGTAAAAAATGACAAAAAATATATAAATAAAAAATCTAATTCAAAATTTTTATTTTTAAAAATTTATGAATAATCTCATATTTTGATAGTAATTAATTAAAAATATAAAAAATAAAAATAAAAACTTTACCAAACATATTAATTAAAAATTTATTTAAAAAAAAATTAAAAATTAAGAATTAAAATTGTTATTAATTTTTAAACTACATGCATTTTTTTTCACTTATATTTACTTTATATTCAATTATACAACTTTATACCTATTATTATTGCATCAATTATCAAAGTAAACATGTAATAAAAAGATTTAGTTCTTATTAAAAAAAATGAGTGTACACGAATTATGACTTTTTTCCTTCTTATTTACTAAAGTAAATTACTAAAAATATTAATAAATGTTTGTTTGTGGAAAAAAGATAAAAGAAAAAGATGACAGAGGCATGTTTTGACAAGTTTTTGGCAAGCTTTCTTTCAATATCTAAATGCACTACTTTCGATTTCCTTTTTCTTTCTTTTTTTATATGGAAACTTTTGAATTCAAAGCCATCAAAAATAAAAATTTTATTGAAAATTTATTATATTATTAATTAAAAGAGTTAAGTTTATTTTCTTTCATTTTTTTTTATTTAGATATTATTAATGTATTTTTATTTTGAAGGAAATGAAATTTATCAATTCTAAAAAAAAAGAGTATATTTATATCAAAATTTCACCTAATCAAAATAAAATAAAATAAAATTTGCCTATATATGTTTAATGAATTATTATTATTTTTTTTTTTTATAATTTCCACACAAAATTGTGTTCATATTGATAATATCTTCTAGATTTACCCGGTATTTTATAAAATTAAACTATGAATATTCTTTTAATCCTTGACTGTTAAACTTTGTTTTTAATTAACAAATTAGATATCGCTGTTGTTGATACTTGAGCGTACAGGTCTCTTTGCCACTGGGATTGTTTTTATGTGTCCCACGCTTCTCACACCAGCTTCCACCACCTATCTATCTATCTTTCTTTCTTTCTTTTTCTCATAATTTCAAAATCTAATTTTTGTATATATATAATAACAATGATTCCAAAATTATATGTTTTGTTATATATAATTAGTATATATTTTTACATGTTTATTGTACGTTATTTTAAACCGTATATAAATTAAATATGTATATTTTATATATATATATAATTAGAACAATTTAATTATATATAAATTAATATATTATTATGGAACTAAAAGAAAAAATTGGATAAAAAAAGAGAACCCATCACGAGATGTATACTCTGTTATTATTTGATAACAGCAATATTGATTATTAATGACATAAGAACTAAGGATTTGCCTCTAAAATCCAAGAGGGGAAAAAGGGAAAGCATCGGCTCGACCCTTTAACTCCCACTAATTTTTAATCTCTAGTTTATGGTTGGAAATAAAAGATAAACTTTGTCTTGGTTATGAAGATTCTAAGTACTCTAGAGATTTCTAAACAGGTATCTTTGCTCCTCTTTCCTTTTCTTAGGAAATGGGAAAATAGATCACATTGTTTGGTCCTTCACCTAATTGCATGGCTGTTGTACTCATAAATTTAAGAATTTAAATTATTTAATCTATCACTATGTCAAATGGCTTAGGTATATGTCAAATATTTGTTCAATAAACCAGATCAATCCAATTTATTAGTGGAACAAAATTTGATGTAAACACTCCAAAACCGTTTTCGAACATAAACTTTTCGATTATAATTTTAATTTATGAATTATAATTAAATAATTAATTTTATATTTTTTTATTTTTTTTTAAATAATCAATAATATGTTTGATAATAATTTTTATTTAATGATTTCTAATAGATTTCTCTCATTTTCTTTCTATTACTCTTTTTTAAATCTCAACCATCAAGAGATGTTGTAAATACTATTATGTAGTTCGTTTTAGACCTTTTAATTTGGAAAATGCCCTACAATTATTAAAGAAAAGTGATTTTCTTTTTTTCCTTTTTTTTCACCCCAATAAATACTATGTGTGAATATACTTCTTATAAATACTTATTTTTTTTAGTTTTATTATGCATTGAATGAATGTTATTACCTTTAGATAATTTCTTCAATCACATTAGAAATGATAATTTATGAGATTCATACATACTTATTTAAAAATTGATCCAAATCTAACAAATTTATTTATGGGTGGATCACAATTGGGTATTTGGGTTGAGCTAATCTTTTTTTAATCAAAATCATATCATATTTAATAGGCTAAATTATATTATTGGTCCTTAAATTTTAGTTAAATTCATTCTTATGTCTACAAATTTTTAAATTTTATAATTTAGTCCTCAAATTTTTAAAATTTAACACATATGACTCTAAACTTTTAAGTTTTACAATTTAGTCTCTAAATTTTTAAAAATTTACGCATAGGTCCTAAAATTTTGATTCAAAATCATATATTTTAATACTCAAGATAGGACCTGTGTGTAAATTTTAAAAATTTGGAAACTAAATCATAGGATTTAAAAGTTTAATTAATATTTTAAAAATTTGGAGACTAAATTATAGAATTTAAAATTTTGTAAACTTAAGTGTGAATTTAATTAAAGTTTTTGAACCGATGGAGTAGTTAAGCCTATCAAATATCAATCAAGTAATAAATATTATTTTTATGGAAAAAAAATGATGATAAAAATGCATAATAAATTCTATCAGGTTTTTCTTTAGCATTCATGTAAGATTAAATTGAGTCAGGTTTTTTCTATCTTAAATAGTAATAAAAATAGCTGTCATGTTGTATTTCATTTATTTATTTATTTAATATTGAGTCAATAATAAATAAATAAATTATTTATTTTTAAAAAAAATTCATGCAAACCACTTGCAAACCTTTTTAACATTAATTTTTAACTTTATGATAATAAAATAACTTAAATATTTATATTTAAAAATCATACTTTTTTTTTTATATAAAATATAAAGAAGTTTTGAGCAATAATAGTTATTTCTTGATAATTAATACTAATATATATTTATCAAATTTGAATCATTAATTCATGCATAATAATTATTATTTGATAATTAATATATTATATATAATAATTTTGATGTTTTTAAAAAATTGAAGTCGGTAGAGTTTGCTGTCAATTTTTTTTATTCTTTTGAAAAGAAAAACTATATGCCTTCGTAACATGCTAGCCTGATCATGAAATTTTGGTACATCTTATAATATAGATAAATTTAAATACTTTATGCTTAAACTTAATTACTTTTTTTTTTCTTCTTAAATTTAATTGAATTTATCTCTTTCTCCTAATGTATCTAAACACTACATGCTGTTGCAACTTGCATGCATGAAAAATCTCGTGACTATGTGTATATATTCTCAGCTGACTTCAAGTATAATTTGTAAAGCCTTATATTTTCCCGACAATATTCTTATTCAAATTTCTCTGCCTTCAAATATTTTTTGATAAAAAAATTTATTTTATATATTTGATTAACTCAATAAAAGGATTGTAGCTTTTTGTTAGTTTTATTCAATAAGTAAAGCACATAATTTTTATAATTTTTTAATTAACTATTTTCATAAAATTAATATTAAATTTATATTTTAATCATTAATTAATAAATTGTGTTAAATTCTATCATGTAAACTTATAAAGTTATTTTAAATCATTTACTATCACAATAGTAACTTAAATAAAATTAATATTTTAAAAATATCATTACAAATTTAATAATATGATAAAAAAAATAATAAAATTTAATTTAATTTAATAATTAATAGTTAAAATAACATTTTAGCATTAATTTTTTAAAGAATCATGATTTATATATGCCATTAAAAAATTTCATAATTTATTCACTCTATTAATATAAGCTACCGCCTATAACAACCTTGACATTTTTTTTTTAATTTAATTCGAACAAAACTTCAACTAGTTGTTCGGGGAAAAAAGTTGTTATCGAGTCAATACAAAACAGGTCAGGTCAAACGCTGTCCGTTGGTAATTTTCTCCTTTCAATCGTACAACTTTGAGCATTGAGCTATACTTTCAAATCGTGTCCTTGAATTGCTTTTGGCATTATCTCTATTCAAGTTAAATTATTACTAAAAATATATAAATTTATATTAATTATATTATAATATATAATAAAAATAATTTTTTAATAATTTTATCGAATATTATAATATATTTGAGATAAATATAAATTTATGTAATATTAATATTTTTTTTAAATAAAAAATAAAAATTGAACTTGTGTTTGTGGTTTTAATGAAAACTAACTTGGAGCGTCATTAATTACCTTCTAGTCGTTTGGGTCAAATATATTTTTGTGACTTCCAAAATCTTTCAAAGGAAAGTTAACCGTTATTTGTCATGTAAACTCTCAACATTGTCAATTTAATCGGTAGACTTTTATAAATTATGATAGTTGGTAATAGTTTTGTTGGCATGATGATTTCATTAGACAAAAAACTTGTATTTCCTTTATATAAATGTCAATAATAGAACATTTTAAATATTTATTAGAAAGTTAATAATATATCGTAGATTGCAATAAACCACATTAGTTAATTTATCATTGTAACAAATAACAAGAAAGTATCATTAAAAGTTATATTTGTACAAGGAAAATGAGCAATTGATTAATTGATAAATGTTTATTTCAAATAATATTATACAATTTATATATACTGATATCAAACACTTAACGCCGGACTTAAAGCACCTTACAACAAAATTGTAGTACTATTGTGCTATTACAACACGAACATAAGTGGTAATTGTTGTAGACTTGTAGTGACAAAATAAAATTTTCTATTATGGGTAAATGTTAACATTATAATAAATTTTAGGCTTTTAGATTTATCACAAAAAAAAATATATATATATATATATATATATATATATATCAAAAACTAACACAAAAAAATATATATATTCAAATATTATTAAATTTGAATATCTTTAATTTTTAACTTGTTTTATTTTTAATTTTCATCCAAAACTTGAATAATATTTAAAATTTTGATATTTTTTTTTTTACATATAACTAACACAAAATTTTCAATTTATTTTAGATAAATATACTTTTATAAATATAAGAATAAACGTTAATCACATGCAGCGATAGATTTATGATTTATATTCGAGGGGCAACATATATACACTAAAAAAATAATATTATGTATTTTTAAGTTATTATTTATTTTTAATTAAAAAATATATAATTTGTATCTTATTTTAATAAAAATATGTATAAATTATTAAATTTATAGTGAATTATTGAGTATGAAAAACTTAAAATATAAAATAAAGGTAAGCACAATTATATTTTATTTAATATAATTTATTTATAATATCATAAATATTATACTTAAAATTTTACTAAGAAGATATGCTCCTCCTAGATCTTAAGCACATCCCCTGATCACATGCATTTAATCATATTTCAAAATGTCTTACGATAATTACGCATATATTTAACATAATTATAAACATGAATAGGATATATGTTATTTATTTATTTTTGGTCAAAGGATACATGTTATTGACATTATAAAAATTTAATCATAAATATCCTTATTTTTTTCTTTTAATATTTATAGAAAAACATAATAATTTTTATTTTCCCCCTCCTTTGTACTATATATACTTTTATTTATTTTTTTAATAAAAAAAATTCTCACTTAAAAGAGAAAGAGTCACCGATTTTTATCCCAAAATAATCGATCTCATTAAAATTTAATAATATTAGCTATAATCTATTCCATTCTCGTATGATGAAATTGAGTGACTTAGTAAGCATTACATTTTTTTTTTTTTTATTGAACTTACAATTTTAAACATGTCGATGAATTGGGGTACTAATTCAACCATAATATATATTGTTTCTTGTGACTGGTATTATATGTCATGAACATTAATAAGAAACAAAGGCTCCAAATGTACTTTCATGTTTGCACATAGTCTCTTAATTTTCTTGTGCTACCAACAATCTCATAATTTATAACACCAACACCTACCACCCTATTTCAGTGACATCGGCATAAGTGCATTTTTCCCAAAAACAAAAAAAATCTAATTATGTATAAAAAATATATATGAATTGGACTACATGCTCGTCCACTAATTGAATACACACATATATATATATATATATATATATATGGTCGGACAGTAATAGTTGACTACTCATTTGCTTGGTTTGATTAAGGTAATGGCTCAGGCTAACCAGTTTTATCTTCTTCTTTTTTTTAACATGAAGTACTGCTTTTCAATTTTATTATTATTAGTATTTTAGCTAATAATAGTGCACATCAGTTTTTAGTGCATCGCTCTTTTCTTTTCTTTTCTTTTCTTTTTGTTATATTTTCCCAATCGTATATAAATTTCTTGTCAGTGGACAGTGGTGGTGGTATGGAATCATCAAATTAATGCATCCTCTCGTTCTTGTATATCTTATTGTTTGAAAAAAATAAATGTTCCTAATTAATTATAAAGTAATATTAAGGAGCATAATTTTAAAAGTTATGTTTGATGTTATTATTCGATTTAAATTATTAAATTTAAAAAAATAATAATAATAAAATTAATAATTATGATAGAATAGTAATATAAAATATCACTCCATATTCTTACAAAGCATTTTCATGGTTGTTATTTTAACAAAGTGGTAGCTAGTTTTGTTTTTAAAAAAAAAATCTATTATATTTATTTACTTTGCATCTTATAAGTTAATTTGAAGTACTAGTGTACCGCATAGATGTTAATGAATTGGATAAAACTTATTGTTAAAATTTAATTAAGGTTTCAAGATACGAAATAATATTGCTCTTCTTAAGACGCTATTTGCCCCCACCAATTCGGTAATGCATTAGAGTTCAGCAAATAAGCCTCCAGGATACAATGAAGCTTTTATTATCTGCAATATGCACTAACGAAGACAATCTAAAACACTTTTAACTTTGAATAGCACTCAAGATATATATATATAATGTTCTAATATTGCAGTTATTAGAACACTATTTTGTATATTAAAATAGTATGAATATTTTAAACTTTAAATTATTTTGTATGGAGAGAAAATTGCTTTGTAGAGAAATTGTGTTTTCCTTTTGGCTTTTGGATGAATTTGATGCCATGTGATCCATTGGTATTTATAGAATGATTTGCACCTATTCATTTGGGTTGCATTTCTTCATTTCTAGTCGTCAAATCTTGATCTAATGGTCAGATTTCAAGTAACACAACTCTTTTTGGCCAAGAGTCATGTCTTATTATCAATTAAGGGTCCAGATTGCATCCCATTCATTGTATGGCTCAAATTGCACCTCTTTTGACAAGTCAAAGTTCGGTCAAATCTTAGTCAATGTGGTCAACCGTCGGTCAACATAGTCAACCATCGATCAACCGTCGGTCAACCACCGATCAACCATCGGTCAACACTGATCAACCATCGGTCAACATCTTTGAACAATCATGAATCAACCATCATGACTATTCATCACAATCTATGGTCATGAATCAACCATCATGACTTTTAATCACAACTAATGGTTGTGAATCAACCATTATGTCTCTTTGTAGATCCAAAGACCCAAATAAATGGGTGCAAATGAAAGGTCATGCTCTTATCACATCTTATTGTTTTACCATCACATCTCTTCAAATTCTTTATAAAGCATTTTCAAGTGTCTCACTTTTCCAATGTGGGACTCTAAATTTATTTTGAAATTCTCTTCAACAATCCCCCACCATTTTCAAAATGAAATACAATTTTAAAAACTCTTATCTCGAGTATGCTCCAAAAAACTATACATAAATAAATGTATCTTTTGGACTTGAACCTTTAGTGAAAATAAATCAAAGTTAATCAAGGTTATATGGTAGGCAAGCCTTTGAACCAATAACCTTATTTGCTTAACCGGACATGTCTCACATATAATCCCTCTTCATTTATAATGTTCTTTTATTCGTTGACACATGGATAGGCCTTGTGTCTTATATCCTGGTTTTTCATGAATGCTCTAGTAGCCAGCCAAGCTACATAGAAGACAGCACCATCTCCAACACTCACATAGGTAAACTTATCAAGGATACCCACGTAACTAAAGTATCCCACATAAAATTATGTTATAAGTTCATTAAAAGCTAAATAGCTTATCCTCTTCATTTCATTACGTGTACCAAGTACATCCACCTCTGGGACACCTTTTTATATATTATTGTGCTTGCAATCACAAACATATGATGTACTTTGACTCATTGAACCCAAAATCTTGATGTTTCAAGTATTGGGTTGAGTTTCCATCATTGGTGATTTATTTTTTTACATTGGCTTCAGTCCCATCCCCTTTGATGTTTTTATAACTAAATTTCTTGCAAGGCCTTTTGTTAAAGGGTCCGCCAAGTTTTCACTTGACTTGAAATAATCAATGGTAATTACTCAATTTGTGAGCAATTGTCTCACATAACTATGTCTTAAGCCAATGTGCCTAGATTTACCATTATACATGTGGCTATAGGCCTTCGAAAGAGTAGCCTCACTATCACAATGAATAGACACAGGTGGCATAGGTTTGGGCCATATATGAATCTCTAATAATAGATTCCTTAACCATTTTGCTTCTTTACTACAAGAAGCCAATGCTATAAATTCAACTGCCATGGTAGAATCTGCTATACAAGTTTGCTTTTTAGATCCCCAAGTTATAGCTCCTCCTCCAAGTGTAAATATCCATCCTCTTGTGGATGTATGATCTTCTCGATCAGTTATCCAACTAGCATCAGTAAACCCTTTTAACACTAAAGGATCACCTGTGTAATGTATACGATAATCTATAGTACCTTTTAAATATTTTAATATTCTATACACTGCTTGCCAATGTAATTGACTAGGATTACTAGTATACCTACTCAATCTTCCAACAGCAAAGGCTATATCTAGTCTAGTTAATGTAAGACCATTTGCATTTCTTATTGTCTTAATTCCCAAAATCACATCTGCAAGCCCCATGTCTTTCATATCAAAATTAGATGACAAAAATGATTTGATAGCTTTAATACTTTTTAAGTCAGTTCCAAAAATCAATATGTCATCTACATAAAGACATATAATCACACATTTATTTTCATAAAATTTGCTATAAACACATTTGTTAGATTCATGAATTCTGAATCCATTAGAGACAATTACTTTGTCAAATTTCTCATGCCATTGTTTAGGTGCTTGTTTGAGACCATATAAAGACTTGATAAGTTTGCAAACTTTTTGCTCTTGTCCTTGCACAACAAACCCTTCAGGCTGCTCTATGTAAATTTCTTCATCAAGCTCTCCATTAAGAAAAGCTATTTTAACATCCATTTGATGAATCTCAAGGCCACTAATGGCTGCCAATGCAGCCAATGCTCTAATAGTAGCAGTCCTAGCAACTGGTGCATAGGTATCAAAATAATCAAGGCCTTCTTTTTGGTTATAGCCTTTTGCTACTAATCTTGCCTTAAATCTATCAATTGATCCATCAATCTTCTTTTTCTTTGTGAAGATCCATTTACAACCAATAGGTTTAGACCCTGGTGGTAGGTCTACCAATTTCCAAGTCTTATTCCCCATAATGGAATCCATTTCATCATTTATGACTTCTTTTCAAAATGCAGAATCTTGGGACTTCATAGCATCCTTATATGTGAGAGGATTTGACTCAACTATCTCTTGTGAAACATAAGTTTGTTTCATATGTGAGTTTCTAGTTCCTTCAACTAAATATACTACAAAGTCAGGCCCAAAGGATTTTTCTTCTGTAATCCTTTTACTTTTCTTCTGCTCAGGAGAATCCTCAATGACATTTCTCTTTTGAGATATTCTATCATCTTTCTTTTGAGATGAATTTTTATCTTTATATTGTGAGGTCTCTATCATTTGTTGAGGTGGTTCAAGATTTGAAACAATTTTTGGTATAGTAGAGAATCTATTTTCATAAAATATGACATCTCTTGATTCAATCACTGAATTAATCTCAATAGAGTTATTAGGTTCTACTACTAGAAACCTGTAGACTTTGCTATGTTCAGCATAACCTAAAAAGATACACTCAATTCATTTTTCTCTTAATTTCTTTATCTTAGGTTCAGGTAGTCTCATTATAGCGCGACATCTCCAAACCTTAAGATAGTGTAAATTAGGCTTCCTTTTCTTCCATAACTCATATAGGGTTGTCTTTAAGCTTTTACTTGTCATTCTATTCAGAATGTGACAAGCTGTTAACAATGCTTCTCCCCAAAAACCCTTACTAAGGCTAAAATTGCATAACATAGCATTTATCATTTCTGTAAGAGTTCTATTTTTCCTTTCTGCTATCCCATTTTGTTGGGGATTATAAGGTGCAGAAAATTCATGTATGATGCCAACATTTTCACAGTAGTCAGGGAAATGATATTCACCCCTCGATCACTTCTTAGACACTTTATTTTAATGTCACATAAATTCTCTACTTCTGCCTTATAAGCTTTAAATTTATCCAATACCTCATCTTTTGTACGCATCAAATATACATAGCAATACTTAGAGTAATCATCAATAAATGTAACAAAATAATGTTTACCACCTCTAGAAGGAGTACTATGTATGTCACAAACATCACTATGTACTAATTGTAATAAAGATGATGTTCTTTCTACTTTAGGAAAAGATGTTTTTGTAATTTTTGTTAAGGCACAAATTTTACATTTTTCATGCATATTATGCTCATACTTAAGAATTAAATCTAAATTAGCTATATCATTTAGACGTCTATTATTTACATGTCCTAAACGATAGTGCCATAAAGATAATGAATCAACAATATAACCAGAACAATCATTTATTTTATTAATAATATTAAGTTTAAACATACCCTCATACAAATAACCATTTCCTACAAACATTCCCCTTTTAGAAAGTACAAACTTATTAGATTCAAATACAAGTTTGAAACCATTCTTATTAAGTAGGCTTCCAGAAACAAGATTCTTTCTAACTTCTGGTACATGATACACATCAGTTAGAGTCAGAGTTTTCCCAGAAGTGAACTCAACTTGAACATTTCCTTTGCCTTTAATAGTAGCAGTGGAGGAGTTCCCCATGTAGATAACAGAACCATCATTAAGGGCTTCATAGGTGGAAAATATGTTTTTATCTTTGCATACGTGCTTAGTTATCTTCAGTAAGAAATACTTCATTGATCGTGGCCACAAAGTTAACACTTGTTTTGCCAGTATTCTTTCCTTTTTTCAAGAGACGACAATCTCTCTTAAAATGACCAGGCTTACCACAATTAAAACATGGGCCCTTCCTTTTCTTGTTTCTTTTGTACTTTGAGTCAATCTTTCTTTTCTTGTTATTGTCGCCCGAGGGAGTTTCATCCCTTTTCCTTTTGCGACTATTTCCATTTCCTTCATCCAGCATAAGTACTTTAGAGAATTGGTCATCCAAATTACTTATTCTCATTTCCTCCTCAATATGGAGATGACAACCCAATTCTTCCAATGACATATCTTCTTTCTTATGCTTAAGACTCTTTTGGTAGTCTTTCCATGAAGGGGAAAGTTTATCAATAATAGAAGATGCAACAATTGTTTCATCCATTTTCATATTATGTTGTTGAAATTGATTATAAATATGACATATTTCATGGAATTGCTCTACTACTTTTCTATTATCAATCATGTGATATTGAAAAAATTTAGAAGCTAGAAATTTCTTACTTGTAGCATCTTCAAACATATATTTTGCTTCTAAAGCGTCCCATATTTCTTTAGCAGTAGATTTGTTGTAGTATTGATCAAAGAATGTGTCAGACATGGCATTGCAAATATGTCCCTTGCACATATAATCACCTTGCTCCCATTTTTGTCTTCTTCGAGCATCTCCTATTGGTTCATTTTCATTTTCATTAGGTTTTGGTGTGGTGAGAACATACACCACATTCAAACTTGCTAATAGAAAATGTAGTTTCTTTTGCCAACGACGAAAGTTTTCTCCATAAAATCTCTCCAACTTGACAAAATCAACAACAAATTCACGAAATGAAAATGATGGTGCAATTATGCAGAAATAGTGTCTTAAGATTGTTAATGAATTGGGTAGAACTTGCTATTAAAATTTAATTAAGGCTTCAAGGCACGAAATAATATAGCTCTCCTTAAAACGCTATTTGCCCCCACTAATTCGGTGATGCACTACGGTTCAGCAAATACGCCTCCAGGATACAATGAAGTTTTTATTATCTGCGGTATGTACTAACGAAGACAATCTAGAACACTTTCAACTTTGAAGAACACTCAAGATATATATATAATGTTGTATGGAAAGGAAATTGCTTTGTAGAGAAATTGTGTTTTCTTTTTGGCTTTTGGATGGATTTGATGCCATGTGATCCATTGGTATTTATAGAATGATTTGCACCTATTCATTTAGGTTGCATTTCTTTATTTCTAGCCGTCAAATCTTGATCTAATGGTCAGATCTCAAGTAACACAACTCTTATTGGCCAAGAGTTATGTCTTATTATCAATTAAGGGTCCAGATTGCATCCCATTCATTGTATAGTTCATATTGCAACTCTCACTACTACAATTTGGGCAATATAGGACGGCTTATAATTTAGAGTGAGAAACAAATAGGACGGTCTCAAGTATATGGCCGTCCTATAAGAAATATAGGACGGCTATTACGGAAAAAATTAGGCGGAACTTTATAGGACGGCTATTAGCCGTTTTAAAAAAAATTCTTTTAGGACGGCCAGTAGCCGTCCTATAAAATTCTTATAGGACGGTCAGTGGCCGTCCTATAAGTCCTATAAAATTCTTATAGGACGGTCAGTGGTTACTATATAAGACGGCTATTAGCCGTCCTATATAGTTTCAATACTGGATAAACACAAAAAAAAAAAAAAAAAAATTCTTTTAGGGCGGCCAGTAGCCGTCCTATAAAATTCTTATAGGACGGTCAGTGGCCGTCCTATAAGTCCTATAAAATTCTTATAGGACGGTCAGTGGCCGTCCTATAAGAATTTTATAGGACGGCTACTGGCCGCCCTAAAAGAATTTTTTTTTTTTTTTTTTTTCTGTGTTCGTCCTAAAAGAATTTATAAGAACGAGTGTAATTTTTTTTACTTATATATCTTTCTCCTCGCAAGTGAACCTAACTCATTTTAAGTTAAAAAAATTTCAATCCCTCATCCTCCATCCTCTCCTCCTCTTTCTCACCACTCTTTCATCTCCTCCTCTTTCTGACCACTCCTTCCTCGCCTCCTCTTTCTCACCAGGATACTCATCCTTATTCCCATCCCCTTCAATATCACCACTAACAATAATTTATTTTTGCTAGCAGATCTGGTAGCATGTGAAGGCTTTGATTATTTATTGTGCACTTATTATTTATTTTATTCTCCACTTTGGGTTGATATTTGTATTTTGCTCGACTTTAATAATTATTTTTTTCTTTAAATAGTTAGACATTTGATTTCTTTGTTTCCTTTTGCTCACTCTGATCATTCTCCTTTCTTGATTTTTGTTTGCCATTTTTTCGTCCATCTTTGACCATTTTCTTTGCATTTCTGTTATGAGAGTATTAATGATAGTTGGCTTGTTAGTTTCTTATTGTGAATCTATGGGTTAAATTTTGATTATCAGGTTGAGTCCTAAAAAGAAAGAGGGAATTGAAAAACTAAAGCGGGAAAAGAAAAATTGAAAGCCGCGCCAATTTTTTTTGAACCATATATATGTATATGTGATGTAAATTATGGATATTTTTGGAATGAAATTTATTCTGAAATCATGTTTCTAGAATAAAATTAATTTATATATGTTATACATAGATTTCAGTACTGAACGATCACAGAAAAAAAAAAAAAAAAAAAAAAAAAAAAACCAATTTCTTTTAGGGCGGTCAGTAGCCGTCCTAAAAGAATTTTATAGGACGGCTACTGGCCGCCCTAAAAGAATTTTTTTTTTTTTTTTTTTTTTTTATGGCCGTCCTAAAAGAATTTTATAAGACGGTCAGTGGCCGTCTTAAAGGAAACTATAAAAATTTTTTATAAGACGCTCCGTGAACGTCCTATTTTTTTCGATTCTTTTAGGACGGGACTTTATAGGACGGCCACTGGCTGTCCTATAAAGCCAAATTTGTAGTAGTGTCTTTTGACAAGTTAAAGTTCGGTCAAACCTTGTTCAACGAGGTCAACCATCAGTCAACCACCTATCAACCATCGGTCAACATCTTTGAACAATCATGAATAAAGTATCATGACTGTTCATCACAATCAATGGTCATGAATCAACCATCATGATTTTTAATCACAACCAATGGTTGTGAATCAACCATTATGTCTCTTTGTAGATCCAAAGGCTCAAAATAAATGGGTGCAAATGAAAGGCCATCCTCTCATCACATCTTATTGTTTTACCATCACATCTCTTCAAATCCTTTATAAAGCATTTTTAAGTGTCTCACTTTTCTAATATGGGACTCTAAATTTATTTTGAAATTCTCTTCAACAATATATGTGTAATCTAGTTTAGACATAGGTTAATTACATCATGTACGTTATAACTTAATTTAATTTATTTAAATTTTATGTAAATTACGTTTAGTTCAATTTACTTTTAAATAAGTTTATTCGAAGAGTTTACTATTTGTTTAAATTTATGAAAATAAAAATAATTATAATTTTTCTTCAAAATATTTACAATGTGTTTAATAACAAACATCATATTCACAAGTAGTTAAAAATAAAAAATCAGAAGGCAGATATTTAGTGTGGTTCTCGTAATAGAATTATAGTCATTATTTTTTATCATTTCATTGATGAACTTGCTATTTGAGCCTAATAGGTAAAATTTAAGCTCATTAAATAAATCTTAAATAAGCTATATTGAGGTAGAGCTGCTCATTTGATATTTGCTTATACCACGTCAACAATGAATAATTTCTTGCTGAGGTGGTCTTTAATTTACTTTAGGCTCAAGCTTTTATTAATTTTCATATAAGATAAATTCTAATATTACGTAAAATTATACATATTTTTATACATAAATTATTTATATTATAATATATGGCATAATTATTTTAAAAAATATATAAATAATTTTTTGAAAAAAATAATTTTTTTTTAATATATTATAATATAATTAATTTAAATATTAAAATAAATATAAATGTACTCTTTCTTTAGAATTTTTTGCTTCACTAAATATGGGCTCATATTCATTTTTCTCTGGTGTTTTCAAAATCGGAAGTGTGACAAAGTAGTTTAGGTCATTTTCTTGATAATAAAACACAATTTTAAGTTTTGGTCCTACTTTTTTTTTTCCCCCACTTTTTGGTCATACGTTGAAGATTTGAGATGTTATGCACATTACAAAGTGATACCATTCCAAGTAGAGCTGTCAAAATGGGTTGATTGTGTCCAACTGTTATAGCCTTAATTCAGATTCAATTTATCTATTAAATAGAATAAAAAATATAATTCTGATTCAACATATTAAATAGATAAATTGATCTATTTTAACTAATTTAATTTATTTAAATATATCAAGAAACATATATTATATTTTATAATTTAAAAAAAATTGACATATTTTTTCAAGCATTAATATATACTTTTGTAAATTGTTAATATAATAAACTCTAAACTCCTTAAAATTAAATTAATTTACCAATTTTTTAAATAAAATTGTTAAAAAATTAACTAATATAAAATAAAAATAATATACATAATTATAAATATTATGATACATTAAAGCGAAAATGTTAAAGTCTTAAACATTAACAAAAATATATAAATATTATAAGTTCTTTATAAGTAAGAATATGTTTAAGTCTAAAATAAAAAATCAAAACACATAAAATTAAACTAAATAACATATTATTATAAATTCATAAACAATACAAAAAATAAAAGATTTTATAAATTTGAATATTATCCCAAGAATGCTTCAAAGTTCAAATATACAAAAATAATTACATTAGAAATAATTATTTACATAAACTAGTAATTTTAGTCATTTAATCGAATTTTTTATACAGATCACAAGTTATTTAAATTATATATTTTAAAAATATTTAGTTACATATTACACGATAATTAGTATGTGCATAATTTTGAATACAAATTTTTGGTCTTGCACGTTCTTTTAATCAACCCCCTCCCCTCAAACAAAAAACTTATCATGAATTATTTAATTAAGTTCATATACAAATTATGAATTATCCAAATTATTCTATTATGATATAATTTTTAAAATTAGTTAAATAAGACGACCTATTTCTCTACCCAAATTTACCATTACTCAAATTATAGTTTATGTGTCAAAATCTCTTAAATAGTATCCAAATCTTTAAAATTGTTTGAAAATAAGTCAAATTTTCATATTCATAACAAAAAAATTATAATATCAGAACAATTTTTTTTACTTTTAGAAACATTAGAGCATTAAATTATGAATAAAAAAGTTTAAATTGCTCTAGCATTAGGATTTTCTACTATGAAAATAACAACTTTCTAATTTTATTTCTTCACTATCAATATTTTTCTTTGCCTTTTAATATAGCTAAAAAAAATTATAACACAAAAATTTACAATCATACTAATAATGGTGTAATATCTAGTCAAATAATTTTGAAAATGAAAAATGTTATTCATTTTTTAAAAAAAGTTTGGCCATATGTCACACTAGGGTGTCCAAAATTCGGACCAAATCAATTAAAATCGAACCGAAACAAACGGTTTTGTAAATTAAACTGTCCAATTTGATTTTTGTTTTTTCAAGCCGTTTTACAAACGATTCAGTTAGATTATACGAATTTTTAAACTGAATCAGACCGTTACTTATAATTATTTTTAATATATATTCATTAAAAAAATCAAAAATATATATATTAATTATATTTCTTCTCATAATCAAAGTATGTAACATTAACTCCAAACTTATTTTTAATATATTATTCATGGATTAATGTATTATTGTATTTTGTTATAAAATTTACGAAAATATTTAGCTCTAGATTGTAATTGATTCTATGATTATTTTTAAGATGTTATGTGATTTATATAGAATGTAATATGATTTATATTTTTGGTATATATTAATTAACTTGTTTAAATTTAAAGATTTTTTTTCTTTATGTTATTTTCAAGTTTTAACAAGTTTAGAGGAAAAAAAAATTTAAATGAAAACAAAAAAAAATCGTTAATCAAATCGGATTTAACCGTTTGATTTTAATAGTTTTATTAGCCAAACGGCTTGAGTCTATTTGATTAAAGTAATATATTTGGTTCAATTTAATTATTTTTTTGGGTTAAAAAGGGGACCGAATCGGACCATAAATACTCATATGCCATATTATAATTAATGTGAGTGTAATTGTAAATGCAAAATTTTGTAACCCTAATATGATGCTATAAATATATAAATTTACATTAATATTATTATGGTGTGATATTTAATCAAATAATTTTAAAAATAAAAAAAATAATATATTTTTCAAAAATATTTAATTATATATTACACGATAATTGATAATTAGTACGTGTTTAAATTTGAATACAAATTTTTGGTCTTGCACGTTATTTTTTCAAACAAAAACATTTCACAGCAAAGACAACCAAGTTGGTATAAAAAAAAAAAAATACAAAACAAAATAGTTGAACTAAACAAATTAATATAATTCCAATCTAAATATCAATATATGATTGACCCACTATTAATTAAAGTCTCACGGACACTTTTTAAATGTAATTTCACATTTTTAAGTATTTGTTAATAAAGGTTGCAATATTATCATAATTCATAAATTTATTAATGTGATAATTTATTTAATAATAATTCTAATAAAGTAACAAAATGTTTTTTTTAATACATTAAATATATTTTAAAAAAAATTATTGATGTCCAGAGATTAATAATGGAAAAAACCCTATTTAAATTGATTCTGTACATTTTTTTACCTTACGTGACATTTAAATAGTTTTATTATTTTTTCTCTTCAATAAATATGCATTAAAAATGGTGTGTGATTTTTCGCCATAAATAGCAAAGTTGTTAACGGTGTCATTTTACTATAATTGAAATTAATAATATTTAAAATATAATTAATCTGAAAGAAGTAAAGAGCTAAAGAAAGGCAAAAGTCTCGAATGGGTTGTAGTAGGAATACAATATTAATTTGGCCACCTCAATTCAAATTTCAAAGCCAAAAGCCATATATGTTGTCAGAATTTTTCTTTCCTTTGCCTCCACGTTAATTGCTTTGATGCATCTAATTGATTGGTACCCTTTTCTTTCACTCATGCTATATTATTAATTCATGACTTCTCATATCCCGATTTCAAATTCACCTCCCTCTTTTCTAACTTCTTCAACTACCAAACTTTAATTTAATACCCCAAAAAAAAAAAAAAAAACCTACCTAACTTTAATTAAAAATTTCAAAAAAATTGAAAATTAATACATGCAAGACGGTGGAAGAGAAGGAGATGATGATGAAAGAAGATTCAAATCATGTTAAATTAGAGATTTCAAATTTGGAAATATTGCGTGAGGTTTTTAAAAATATGTGAATATATCTTATAAATTAAAAATTATGTATTCACGTCTCTTATTATTATTATTATTTGCAAATACTTTTTTTTTTTTTTGGAAAAAGTTTGAAATATTTACAAGAGGTGGTATGATTTTATTTTCAAATTTGTGGGTTTTTCTTTGTTTAGAAATCTGAAGGAGGTATTTTGTAATAATTGACCTTTTTAAATTTCCTTTAGGTCAATAATGTTACATGAAATATATGCAACCCCACCACAGATCCCAAAATACTATGTATATTGTACTAAAACTTCACAAAGTTGATTGGTCCTTCTCGGAGTAGAAAATGAATTAAGCATTTTATATTTGAATTTTTCACAAAGTGTTTGTATTTAGGTTAGTTTAGCCAAACAAATTGATGGGTTTATATCTATCTTTACAAAAATATTTTATTTTTGTAACACATATTTTAAAAACAAATAAACCTTTATTATAATTTTTTTTAATTTTATCCCAATATTAATGTATCTTGTGCGATTTTTTTTTTTTTTTTACAAATATTACTAGATGTATACTAAAAATATATTTAATAACATATTGGTAATATACACATATTTTATTAATAAATATTATTAGCAATTTTTATTAAATATTTGTCACAAAATTTAAATAATCTTATATTATATTAAATTATTAATAATAATCTATATCTTTGTATTTATATATCTATATTATCTATAAAAATTTGAATCAAGCTTAATTTTTTGAGAAAAAATTGTCCCTATATTTTACTTCTGATAATGACTCTAATCATATAATGATTACCATGTTTAATAAGAATTATAAATATTATTTTACGTTCATAATATTTGAAAGTATAAGAAAATTAATTCCTTATTTATATCAAACTAATTAAAAATACATGTTTTGCACATAAATTATTTTATTTATTTTTTTTTGTTAATTTCAAAAAAATATTTTAAATAAATACGAAATTAATTTTTTATGCGTCCAAATTAATAGGGAAGGTAAAATAATATTTAAAAAACTTATTGAATGTAATAATTAAAGAGTACTTATTTAATGGAAATACATGAAATATAATTCTAAAAGGGACAACTATTGTCAATTTTTTAATATATAGAGATAATTTTTTTCAAAAACTTAGGCGTAATTCAGACATTTATATATAGTATATATAGATACGTTAAAAAGTTAATTAAAAAAATAATATAAGTAAAATAATTTACGTACATAGACATTTTTAACTAGTAATTTTTTTTATTTTGTTTAAATAAGTTATTTAACTAATTTTATTTTCAATTTTCTCAGTAAAAAAATGTATGTTTATTTTTTTATAACATTATAAAACATATTTTTATTTACGTTACAAAAAAAATAAATATAAATTTTTTTTTAAGAAAAATTAAAAATGAAATTTTATGTATACAATTAATTTTTTTCTTTTTTACAAAAATGAAAGAAGCAAATCATTGGGCCCACTATAATTATTTTGGGCCAACAATAGGATGATAGTAGGAAATTTTAGATCGATTTAGCTTAAATATACATAAAATATTAAAATAGAAAAAATTAGCAGGTTATTTAACCAAAAATATAGAGTTTAAACAAAATTTATAATGTGACTTACCAAAAATATCCTTGAATTTATTAACAACTAGAACAAAAGGAAAAAACAACAAATGCTGTAAAAAAAAAAAAAAAAAAAAGGCAATATTATAAATATATAGCTTATAAACAGTAAAAATTAGAAAAAAAAATGAGATAAGAGTGATTAGGCCTCTATTATGAGTGTTTAATTCGATAGTAGGAGCTGGTTTACCCGAGCCATTTATTTGGTATTTCTGAGAGAAATAAAAGCGGTCCCAAAACTTGAGTAAAGGAAAGAAATAAAAAGGATTGGATCATAGTTCACGCTAACGTGATAATCTAAATAAATAAAAACATGTGAGAGATAATAGTAAAAACTATATATAATAAAAAAATTTGTATTTTTTTTTTTTATTTTATATCTTTCATTACTCTCTTCTATATCAAAATTAACTTGGATCATATATTAATATGATTTACAAACCAACAATTTTTTTTAAAAATGAGCTGGTGTAATCCTTTTTTTCTATTTTTATTTTATAGCGGCTCCTTTAAAATATAAAAAATACAAGTAAGAAATTTATATTAAAAGAAAATATTAGTGAAATAGAATTATGTTAGATTATTTCCCTAATTTTTTATATTTTGCCTAGTCGTTGTAAGTATCCTCCACAATTATTAAGAAAAAAATAAATAAATAAGTGTAAAAAAAAAATGAAATTTATACGTTTTTTGTTTTTATGGGTGACATACATCAACAACAAAAAAATTGTCAAAAAAAAATAAAATAAACTTATTGGATAAACAGTGCCATATTATCAAAAATTATAGGCAATTAGTCAATAAATTATGCTGGATCACGGTAACTCACAGATGTGTTTTCATACAATTATGTGCAGAAAAATCCTAAATTACACTCAGTGCAGCAATCAAACTTGCTCTTTCGTGCATATTAACCTAGTTGTGGCATCAACTCGTCCAACCCATTGTGAGTACATCAAAATTTGAGCTAAACATCTTTGCATAAAAAAATGTTTAGCTCAATTTTTTTCAGAAGCCATCTGTTTTTCAGAAGATAATAAAATAGATGACCACAGAAATTATGTGCTTAAACCATTTACATTTGTTTAAACTCTCATTTCCTTTTCTTAGCATAAAAAATATAAATAAAATCATTCCCTTACACGCTTATTCTGAGATGTCCAGAATAAAGATAGGTAATTAAGTTTAGAAAAAGAGTTAGTTACGTACATAATCGAATCCTACCATTTATGGATTCTCCTCTTTCTCTTCGATTCTTCCCAAATAATAATATTTTTGGCTTTAAAAAATCAATTAAATGACTGTCAAAGTAAAACCTAACTACCCTAATTTTGTTTTGGTGAAGCTAATTAAAGTAACTTGAAGTTTGAGGCTTTGAGCTTTTTGAGAACACTCTTGTTTTCAAAATCACTATTTTTTTCTTTAGGAAAACAAAAAGGGCAGTGTTTGTGGATAGAATTATAAGTTGCTTGCTACTCATTCTACATGATTATTTCTTGAAATTGTGTATAACTGGTTACTAGCTAACCATCACATTGAAAAGTGAAGAGTGAAGATTGGGTGCGATCATACTAGCCCTAAAACACTCGAAAATTTCTTGTAATTAAGGTGGTAAGACTCACAATTCCTTATTAGGAACTAAAATTCGAATCTCACCCAAGTGTGTAAGTGTGGTTTTTACTATTAATAAAAGAAAAAAAAAAAAAAAAAAAAGAGAGAGAGACTTTAATTCTCCTTAATTTTAAAAGAAAAAAGAAAGTGAAAGTGAAGATATGGAAAGTAAGAGATAATTAATCCAGGTATTTGATAAGATAAAATCAAAGATTTCTTTAATTAATTTGGTAGTTGATAAGATAAGAGAGACTGATGGGGACAAAATTAAACCAAGTTTTGTGGCCTTCGTTTAATCAACTTTTTAAACTGGAGTTATTATATTTATGATGTTGTTGAACTGCACGATACTTAATTTGGCGTACATGCTTCTCCTTTGTCTTCGTTTTTCAGGGCAAATTAGGGCGCTTATATGGTCCTTAATAATTGGGTTCAAATTTTTTGCCTTACATAAAATCAAACATTCTTCGAACTCATAATTTTAGGAAAGCGAGTATCTTATACTTGGAAAGAAGAAAAATTCTTATTCATAACCGTAAATTTGAATCCTTCAAAAAATTTGAAGTGAAAATTGTGAGCGAAAATAAAAAATTCAACCATTTGAATCCAAAATGAATACATTTTCAACATAATTTATTGAATATTTTAGCGGTTTCAAATAGATTATTAGATTTTATTGGACTAAAAAATTCACAATTTGATAGGTAGGGATTTAATAGTGGATGAACATCCACTCTAATCCAATCTCAAACACCATAACCAAAATTAATCTTTATTTATATTTTTTTACCCTAATCTTTTTGTATACTTATTACTATCTATTAAAATATATCTTAATTTTTTCTTCTAAAATTTATAGACTTATTGTAATACTAGTTTTTGGACGACTCGTGCGTAAGCATTTTTTTTTTTTTTTTTTTTCTTTTTTAGAACAAATGCTTAAGCATGAGTTGGTGATTAATATTTGACAAAAAAAAATAATAATATTAATTGTCGAGCAACATTTATTATTGCTAGGAAATTCTTTATTTTGTTAATGGAAATAGTAAGTCTTTGAATATAAATTTTTAGGTTGTTTTTATTATAATAAGATGAACAGTTGATGTTAAAAATTTCATAAAATCGTTTGCAGGAATACTCTTAAAATAAATAATAGTTAGCTAATTTGTTACATTAGTGAAAATAAATATATTTCAATTCACATACAACTCATTTATTCAAAAGATTTAACTTTGATTTAATCTTCTTCAAAAACACGTGTTTTTATGTTATGAAAAAACGACATATGAGAAGAAAATATGGCAGGAACAAATGTTTTTTAACTTGTAAGAAAAAAAAAACATATTTATATTTTTTTTTAGTGGTTAGAATTGAAACTTTATGTATAAAAGGATTTTATGATTTAATTAAACTAAATAAATAAATAATAGTAACTATTTTATGAGTAATATAATCTAAACGGATACAAACATGAGTGGTTTGATATAATATTGACAAAATTTCAATGAATTTTATTTAAAAATAAATCAAAAATAATAAAATAAATAAACTTATTTAATAAAATATTTTTATTATTATTTAAGAAGTTAATCACATGATTGAATATTTTTATTATTATTTAATAAATATTTTTATTATTATTTAAGAAGTTAATATTATACATGTGATAAACACAACTTGATGGAACTTAACAAGTATTTTTTGTTTAAAAATAATTATTTTAATTGACTATTTTTTAATTGAAAAGAGAAATAATATGACACAAAAATAATTAGTTTAATACAAATATAATTTACTTATAAGCCATAAATGAATTGCTTAAATTAACTCGGGTAAATGCAAAGTAAAATAATTATTTATAAAAAATATATATATTTATTATATGAGTATTTTATTTTTATTGGGAGTAAAAGAATGAGAAAAAAAAAAAGTAAAAAGAAGAAAAAGAATAATAAAAAAAAAAATAAAAGATAGAACGACGAAAACGAGGGCTTTTAACATATAAGATACGAACTCAAAATGAATTTCTTATTTGCCAAATTAAATATTAATGAAAAAATGAGTAAAAATTAAACAAATAGTATTGTAGCTAGCCATTTAAGAGTGAGAATTAAATGATATTTTCTTCTACTTCATAATTAAATATGAATAAATTTGATATTAAATTACAATTTTTAGTTTGAAAGGGACCATGTGAATGTGAGGTTACATTATATTAATATTTGATTTAAATTTGGGTTTATCTCATCCTCGATATAAAGATTGAAGCTTCGCCTAACTACCCAGATCCAGATGTGTCATTGTTTTGTTTGAGTCATTGTCGTGTACATGTATGTATATATATATATGAGACAAATCTTAAATTTCATCATCTATTAAGTATAATAATTAGGTGGTTTTGGCAATTGGCTTACCCACTTTATTAACTTGATTTTTTTTCAGATTTTTTGACTAATTTGAAAAGGAAACTTGATTCAAATTATTAATTAAATTTTGCAAGTTTGAAATTAATTTGTTATATGCGTGGAATTGTATGAAATTAAAATTAGTATTTAGACTTGAATGAAGGAAGAATATATAAAACAAGTTAATAAATTTATATAAATATATGAGTAATTTCTGACATAACAATATAAATTATATATTTTATATGTCCACTTGAAAGAATAAATGATTTATTTAATTATCTGGCTTCACTTTTATTATATAGTGTGAATATATATAGTTTTTTGTTTTTAACGAGCACGTCTTTTGTGAATTCTTCGAAATTAAATTAGTGTGAAAATTTACTTAATGTGAGTTGACAAGGAAATAGTAATATATAGATGAGTAGTTCTATTATTGTTGATAACTTTAATTTGTAAACCCCTTAATTTGTAAAGGCCTGGCATTTTCAATAAGTGGCATCAATCAAGGCTTTGTCTGTCTCTACAAAATACACAATTATAGACAAACCATGATTCTTGGCTACACACATATCACATATATATGCTGTATGCCAAAAATCACGGAAAATAATGCTTTCCTATATATAGTTTTTTTTTTTTTTTTAATGCTTGATATATTATTTCTCATATAATTCTTTTTTTCTTAAAAATTATCAAAAATAACACACTTAAAATATATAATAACAAAATTAGTACCCCAATAATATTGAACGTTCGACATTAAATAAGTCTAAATTACAATCGTTCAATTCCAATTGAACGGGTGTTTAAAGAAAAATGATATATCAATCATTTTTTTAATTATAAAAATATAAATTTGAATACAATAGGTATTATTTTTGTTATTTTTCGTTTTTTCTTTTCTAAATAACTACCAAGTAATTAAAATTCCAATCTTAAATTTTAATTATTATTAATTAATTAATTAATTTTTTCCTTAAATCATCTTCACCAATATAATTATTTTATAGCTTTTCCAACGTGTATTCGTTTATATATGTATATATTAAACAAAATAAATTAGATTTAGGCAAATTGAGAGCATATGAGATTGTGTATATATCAACATTTGGAGGGAACTTAATCAGCAAGGAAATTAATTAAAGTAGATAAATTATTTTCATTTTGTTTTCTAATGAAATCTATAATTTATTGGTTCCTTTATATAATGTATGGTCTAATGATTTAGTACCATATTGAATCTAGATAAGTGAGAAAGAATCATGATTAAGATCAACACGTTGAGCCACCGCCCATTATAATGGGGTTGATAAAAATGCAAAAGGCTCTTAAAAGGTGACGTTGAAATGAGTAGAGCCATTGAAAATTGAATGCATTGACAGCCTTGTTTCAAGGAAAATTAAAATGCCCTTGAAAGTTTTATTTCCACCAACAAATTTGTCGTGGGTTTGATTTGAGAACTATACTATATAGGAGAATAAATAAAATAAAATAAAATAAAATAAAACCTACCTATAAAGCTTAATGGTTCAGAAAAGCTTTGGTTGAAAAAATCAAAAGATGGAATTTCCATGTCTTAATGTTAAGTGCCTTTCCAAACTAAATAACATTCTTTTCATCAAGGGGGCCAGCAAACCCACTAAGACATTGTTTCAGAGACAAATAATGATGGATTAAACGTTTGCCTGCATAACCACAATCATATATACATATACTAGTAAAATGTAAACGCTTAACAAGTATTATATTTTATTTTTATTTTTAGTTTTAGTTTTTTTTTTTTTTTTTTTTTTTTTTTGTGTAATATTAAAATATATATTTATTGATTTGTTTAATAAATAAAGTACTAAAAACTTAACAATTATTTAATTATAAAAAAAAATTATGAGGTGCACCAATATCAAAACTCATTTTAACATACTCAAACTTAAAAAAAAAAAAATAATAATAATAATTAATAGAATTAATCATCATAAAATAAAATAATATGGAGCATCAAAAAATTTGCATTATAAATATAAAAAGATAAATTTCAATTATAAAGTAATCAATGTTCATGTAATATAAAAAGTAAATTCTCGTAATAGAAAAAATAAATAAAATTATAGTATAATGTATTGATTAAATAAATCAAATCAATAATAGTGAAAATTTTCATTATTAAATTTGAATGATTTTATCCAATTTTTTCTTTAATTATATTACTTCTACTATTTTGAAAAAAAATATGTATTTTAGCTTATCTAAGACTTCTAATATAAAATTAAACAATAAATAAAGATCTTATAATATTATCTTTTATCTTTCTAATATTTTACCTTATTTGTGTCATTTTTTTTATTTTTAACCAATTATTTTATAAAAAAATAAAAATAAAAACATTTAATCATTATCATTGGATATATAAAATAAATAGTAATGATAATTTTTTATTAAATAAAAAATTTGAGGATAAAATTGTTGAAAATAAAAATTAATTTTTTTAACTCATTATTTTAAGAGAAAAAGAAAAAAGAAAAAATTGAATTCAAATATATAATAATAAATTTTAGGCTATGCAGGACTTTTTGTAAAAAAAGATAAATCATAAATAAGACTCTTATAATTTTATTTTTATAATTAAATAAATAATAACGATAATTATGTAATTAAGGTGAAAATTAAATTAAATTAATTTTTTAAACCATTATTTAAAAAAATGAATTCAAATGTAAAATTATATATTTTATGTTATGTAGAACACTTTGTATAAAAAAGTAACTATCTTATCTTTATAATAAGATAATGTAATCATTATTATTAAATAAATAAAATAAATAATAATGATAATTTTGTAATTAAAGCAAAAAATAAATGAAAATGAAATTTTTTTTCCACCCATTATTTTAAAAGAAGAAGAAAAAAATTAATTCAAACGTACATTTATGTATTTTAGAATATGTAAGACATTTTGTAAATAAAAAAAAATCATAAATAAGACTATGATCATCTTGTCTTTATAATAAGATAATATAATTATTATTATTAAATTAATTAATTAAATAATAATTATAACTTTGTAATTAAAACAAAAATTCGATGACAAAATCGTCCAAAATATCAAATGACACATAGATAAATATATATAGTAATAAGATATATATAAAAATTATTATTTATTAAATAACAACTACATATTCTTCTATAAACATAAACCATAATCCTAAATTTTAAGATCTATAATAAATTCGCCATAAATTAAAAAAAAATCATAAATATTGCCTAATATATATATATATATATATTCTAAGCTTTGAATTAAAAGAATTTGTAATTATTATCTAACATATCATTCATAAATATATATTTAACTAATGAATCAGACTCAAATTTTATTAATAATTCTTTTTCAATAAGAATAAAAAACAAAAAGCAAAAAAAAATGAAGAAGAAGAAGAAATCAATGTTTTATAAGGTTAAGCTTATAGAGAAGACTAAGACATGAAATAATTTCTTTTCTTTTTTTCTTTTTTTTTTTCTTTTTTTGGCTAAGGTGATGATATTATTGAAAACTACAAACTTCGAATTGCTGTTTCTTGCGAGGTTGAAATTGAGTTTGGTAATCTTCTAGCTTTTCTAAAGATACTAAATTCAATTTCTAAAAAAAAAATTGTAAATTTCTTAACACATAATTCTTATGTGACTTTTTAAAGGGGTAATTTTGGAATATTAATTTTTTTTAGTAAAAAAGTTTTTAAAAAAAATCAATTTTTGATATAAAAATGACACAAAAATGTAAATTTTTTATATAAAAAAAAAATATGGTCACTTTTTTTTTTTATAATTTATTTATTTATTTCATTTTTTAACAAAATTTTAGAAAAAGAATTGAAATTTCAAAATTATCCCCTTAAAAAATTATATGAGAACCATGTGTTAAAATATTGATTTTTTTTTTTTTTGAACAATTGAATTTAAATATACTTTTTTTAAAAGATAAGAGACCTAGAGTGTAACATTTAATATATATATATATATATATATATATATATATATATTTTATAAAAGTAAAAAATTTGTAGAGTATCAAACTGGTAATATGAAAGAAAAAGGAAAAAAAAAAACTTATGATTATATTTGTCTTCGCAAATTGAAAAGAAAAAAAAACATGGCCTTCTTCGAAAGATCTCACCGGCTGTCGATCCATTTAGCCCAAAGTGCCTGCCATAGGCAAGCATCCTTCGATTCTTTATTTTCCCGGTGAATTGCTTAAATATCAAAGATTTATATAAAAAAGCTTTTTAAATTAAAATGGTGAATTTTATTTATATAATATATATAATTTTTATCAAAATATTCCTTTATCTGAGTATTTGTAAAAACCTTGTCATTTCCGTGTTTCCTTCGAAGCTTATGGAACTTGAACATTCACATTTTGTATGTACAGGTTACATACACATTTATTTTGTATGTAACCTGTACATTCACATTTTGTACGTACAGGTCATGTGAATGTACAGGTTACATACAAATTTATTTTGTATGTAAATTTGTATGTAACATGTACATACAAATTTGTATGCAAATTTATTTTGTATGTAAATTTGTATGTAACATGTACATACAAATTTGTATGTAACCTATACATTCACATTTTGTAAGCTGTTCAAAACAACAATAACATACAAACAATACAATACATTTCATGTGAATGTACAGGTTACATACAAAATAAATTTGTATGTAACCTGTACATTCACATTTTGCAGGAAGAACAGTTTGTATGTACAGGTAACCTGTACATACAAAATGTGAATGTACAAATTACATACAAAATAAATGTGTATGTAACCTGTACATACAAAATGTGAATGTACAAGTTCCATAAGCTGTTCTTCTTCTTCTTCCAATGGGTGATTGGAATTAAACTAAATACTTCTTTGCAGACATAGTCGAAAGCTTGAGAATAAAATCCAGGTGATATTGCAAATAAATAAAAGGAACCTCAGTTTGATAACAGCAATAACATACAAACAGTACAATGCATTTCATGTGAATGTACAGGTTACATATAAAATAAATTTGTATGTAACCTGTACATTTACATGACTTCATCTTCATCTGCTCGACTCTTTCCTACTTTATTAAGTTTTTTTTTTCTTTCAGTTCAATATATTAAGCTCTGTTTTCATTTTCATCTTCAAGAATAGTTTGATTCTACGAGATAATTGTTTTTGTAGATGAAGATTCTAAACAATGTGAGCACAAAAGCTTATACGATAAAAAAGAAGAAGAGAAATTATCTTTTTTAATGGTGTCAGTACCAAGAGAGTGAAAAATTAGGAATTTAAAGGCAAAAATCATCGATGTCGAAGGATAGAGGGAGCGTATAAGGGGAATAATAAGAAAAATATATGTGCAATTCTTGTTTCAACAAGAGGCATAGAAAAATCTAATAATTAAGGGCACAAACATAAAATATGGCACCCAAAACGAAGTCGTAAAACTATTTTTATTAAAATGAACGAAAACTACAATATGCATAAAACATTTTAATAATATTTTTTTTATGTTCTTTTTAAAATTTGAAGCCGTACCGAATCCAATGGATACCCTTTATAACATATTTAATTGGTAGAATAAAAACATTATAAAAATAAAAATAATAATATAAATAAAATTTGGTGAAAATAATAATAATAATATTATTATATTTATTTAAGTAATAAAATTAAAATAATGATAAATATTAAAATAATATTTATAAAATTATAAATAAAGTAAATTTAAAAAATAAACTTTTTATTTTTAAATAAAAGAAAAAAATAATAAATTATTCTACAAATATGTGGAAAAAAAACATTTCAATATATTTTTGAGATGTAAGAGAAGAAGAAAGATTCTTAATAATATTAAAATAATTAAATTAAATATAAAAATAATTTAAATTATTTTTATTATTATCATTATTTGACCTTAAATTTGAAGCTTAGGAGGTTAAAAATTAATTAATAATTAATAACTATGAGTCAGTTTTGGCAATATTGACCGAGAGAGCAAACTTTGTGTACAACCAGAGTCTGTACACTCTGTACTGGCCCTTTGATCTCTCTCTGAAAAGTATACAGCAACTAACGACCTATAGTCTCTCCATATAGCTTTGACTAACAGGGGAAAGGAATCGAGGATACGTAACAAAAATCAATTTAAAATCAGAATAAAAATCAATAAAAATAATGAGAAAAAGGAAAAAAATTATTCTATTTTCACATATTTACTAAAAATTGCACTGAATCAAAGTAAAAATATTTACTAAAAAATAAAAGTAAAAATTAAAAGTAAAAATAATTACAAAATTGTACATTATGAACTTAAAGAAGGAAAACAATATCAAGAGAATGTGAGAAATCAATTAGTGAAAATCATCTAAAATTTGTGAGACTCTATTCTTTTTTCTCTTTATTTTTAGAAAGTAAGTATGAAAATAAAAAATGACTTCATTTTTACTTATTCTCTTTCCTTATTAATAAACATACCACCAAGATTCGACTAATTTGATATATAATTTCTTGTGACCATGATTACTCTAGAAAACGTAACTGAATTAAACATAAGCAAATAAAATTCTGAGTGCAACATTATCTGACCAATTGAACCGTGAAACTTTTCTTAGTTAAGATTCCGAGAGTATGCTTTAAGACTTTCAAAGTCGTTTTGCAAAGGCACGGATTCACTCCAGTCTTGTGCTTCGAATCTGCAGAATGCAGTGAAAACTTTCAATAAAATGGAAACCATGTCTCTGTTTTTTATATTAGAATGAGTACATAAATTAACTCTATGAATATCGTTATGGACAAAAAGTAAAATGAATTCGAGGATAAAATTACCAGAGGCAGGTGGAAAAATAGAGAAAAGTTACACGAAGCAGCAATGAAATCTCTTTTAAACCTAGGACCTGTTCTAACTTCTAAGTTGCTAGTCTAATGTCTTAACCCTCATGTCAATTCTTACCTCTAGTCATAGAGCTCCTATCTGGTCAAGTGAAGAGAAATGTGCATTGACATTTGCAAGAGTTTCTTCATCAATTTCAGTTGTCGTAACCATTCTTGGCAATGAATAATTCAATTCTTTTTTGGCTTCTAAATTCTTTTTCATACTATGGTTGGCACCTTCAGATTTTGACTGACTTGACTGCATATGATGATTGAAGAGCTGAGTTTTTACCTCCAAGCAAGATATTAGATCCTCCTCATTTCGAGCTTTGTTTAGCTTTTCAATAAGATCACTTAAAGTAGAAGCCCTTTCAGCCCAGGAATGTTTTGCTCTTTTGGGACTTATATCAATTTCATTTTGTTCAATAGCTTCATTCCCGTCATCTAATTCACAACTCTGAAGTTTCTCAAGTCCATCCTCAACAATTTGCTGCATCCTCCTTCTGAAGTAATTTTGTCTCATTGAATTTGATCTCAGCCTCCACTTGACCCCTGAACCTGCAGCCTCAACACTACCTTCCATGGTAGTTGGGTTATGATGTAGAATATATGACGTATCCTCAGTGGATCCTCCTGGAATAAACTTCACAGAAAGTAATTCCTCCAATAAATTTACATTTTGCATGTATCTATCAAAAGCTTCATTCTCCACTTCAACGTTCCGATCCTTGTATTCCTTCAACTTGGAAAACCTCCACTCATTTATAGCTGAAGCATCCTGGAATCACTGGCTAAATTACGATAATGTACTCATGTGACAATTCAGAACAAATACATGTTAAACTATTTTATATGCACCTTTCTCGTCAAGGGCTTCCGTGAGCGGAGTGATATTTGCACATTATTGAATTGAGAAAAAGTGTTTGATAATTGCCGAAGTGATGAAGCTCTAAGTGAGTTCCTGAATCAGAGTGGACCAAGACGTGAGACCACTAACTAAAAAAATATATAAAAGTTGCTTCTAACCACGAAAGATCAATCTAAACTTATGTTACAAGGACATGGAAGTAAAGCAAAGAAATGACTAGCATTTTGAACATGCATAGAAATTCTTACAGGGAAGCCAAAAAAAAGGAAGAAAACCAAAAATAAAAATATTGGGATAGATAGCTACAATCTTCTAAAAGGAGAAAAATCAGATGAGAAGCATAATGGAAAATCTTCCCAGGTTAAGTTAAACACTAAAGTACTAGTTAGCCAATAACCTTCTATAAAATAGCTCAGCTAGTAAATAGAAAACCATAATTGCATGCCAATTTCAGTTTCTTTGAATTATAACACATTGCAAATTTGGAAAAGGCACAAAGGCGCCTTAAGTTGAAGGGCTTCAAAAATCTGACATTCTCATCAAAAATAAGAAATGGTAGAGCAACTATACATTCTTAAACAACCAAGCAATTCTTTATTCTTGTAAGGAAGAGAAATATGGATCACCCTGAGGTTGATGCCTCGGTAGATTGCTGGTCAAATATTGGAGAGCTTGATGCCAGTGCCTTGTCAGAAAAAGTTGCATTTGCTTTCAAGACTGCAACATGACATGAGTGGCAAGATTAAAAAAATGCAAGGCATGTTTTTTAAACATGAGAATTAATTCATACAAAAAAGAAATACAACCCTCCTTAACAGAATCATGCAAGGGGTCTGAAGAACGCTATATTATAAAATCAGTACCCACAACTGAAGTTGATAAGTTGCACTATGCGATAAAAATGAAATGGACACACAATTGAAATTAACATACCATGAATATGGCATGGATTTTGAGCTTTAGCACAGCAACTCTTGCATGATTCAAATGGGCACCTGCAAAAATAATCTCATCCAATCAGAAGATACATATTTGAAGAAGGCTGTGATTAAATATGTGAGGCAAAAAAAAGCCCTATAACATGTTCAACAATCCTAATAAAAACGCATAAATTAACTAAAGAATATCAACATATTTCCTGGTTTCACAATAGACCTTTCAGCCAGTTTAATAAACCAAGTAGCTAAATATGACATGACAATATCACAAGAAGAAGAGAATTCGGAGAGTAAACTACCAACCAAAAAAGAGAATCGATAAAAGGGAAAGGACAAAAAAAAGTTGCAGTCCATGCCAGCAGTAGATTAATTTTAGTAATTTTGAGTAGTTTATTTTCAATTTGATAAGAGACCAAAGTTAGTTATTTTAATGGAAATTCAAAGTGAAAGGAGAACAGATAGCAGTGATCCAAAGAATCCAAACAAATGCAACTCCCTTGCCATTCAAAATGTCATCTTGATACATAATTCCAGAAGATAACACAAAAAACCATGGCAACATATTGAGATAGAAGACCGTACATTTACTGTTTTCAGTCTATTGACATATCTTGTACAATCACTGTCAAAAGCATGACAAAGCCAACGGAGTCGGTGACTACATAATATTGCGGAGACTAGGATCTTCCTCCCAATACTTCAAATTTCTCCACTTCATATACACACACCATGCAATCTTTTACCCATCATAGTGACAAAAACACCATCATCACTCTCCACATAAATCTCACCTTCTATTCTCTCAAAAAATCCTCCAAATTTAGGAAATAAGAGAAAAAGTTAAAGGGCAGTTCATTGGTAACGTAGTAATTCAAAAACAAAAAACAAAAGACATCTAGCTCCCTAACTCCAAACAAAGAACATCCAATTTAGGAAAAAAAGTAAACACTTTCCAGTATGAAATAACGAATACTACAACTTCAGTGATACTAGGAATTTCAGCATACAGGTATCGGTAAGAAATCCGATGAAGAGGAAAGTCGGAAACATCAATCAATCATTCAGGAAAAAATTTCCCGTTAAAATATTTAACATGCCTCAAAGAGCTGACAAAAAGACACTTCCTTCTCACACCTGTAATTCAAATCCGGCAAATGATTCACCTTTCATTCAATACATCAAACTCAGGCAACGCAGTTTCAGAAAATCTAGGGCACAAAACCTAATTCACTGAAATCAAAACGACTTCAATTGCAAAACTAACATAATATAAGGTAAATAGATAAAAAGTTTACCGGGAGCGAGCGACATTGCCGCACTGCTTACACTTGGGCTTGTTGAGACCGCGAAGAGTTTTGGGCGGCGTGTCCGTACGATTAGCAGTGCTTACAGATGCAGAGGTTGGGGGAACCGAGGCAGCTGTAATATTAACGGCGGCAGTGTTGGTGATGGAGGAAACCACGGCGGCTTCGGAACTGTTGATGCGTAGGGCTGGCTGGAGCTGGCGTTGGGGCCGCCATGAAAGCTTGACCTTCAAAATCTATGGCCTATGCAGAGCGAAATTAAAATTGGAGGTGAGCTAATAAAATTGCGAATTTTGTAAATTTTGGTTTCGCGCTTTTGGTTTGAATTCAATTCAACGACCGGAACAGAACAGAGTCGCTACTCGCTTAGTTAGGTGATCGACAAGCGTGGCTTCTTTATTTCTCCTACTTTCCTTTTTATTTTGCTTCGTTTTGAGATTTTGGGCCAGGTTGGGACTTTGTTTAGGCTGAAGTAGTTTGATTGATGGGCTCACTCGGTAATTTAATGCCCAAATATATTTTGCCAAAATAGCTTTTATAAGAGTAAATAAAGTAAAAATATTTTTATAAAATTACATTTCATTGTAAAGTATAACTATGTATTTTAATATCAATCTTTATAATTTATGTTCTTTTATTAATTTATAAATTATCATGTTATATTAATTTTCAACTTTTTTTTTTATTATAGTAGTTACTTATAATCTTAAAGAAATAACAAAATCTTTGAATAAATAATAAATAATTATTAATTATATATCAAATTTTTTTTAGTCATATTAAATTTATATTTATGTTCATATTTTGTTTTTGTGTCTATGTTTTTTGGTTATTATTTTTATGTGGGTTTTAGGTTGAAATGACCCTATAACTTTAAATAAATGATATATTAGTCTTATAATTTTTAGTATGGGCTAATTTAATCCTATAATTTAAAAAATGATTAATTAAGTCCAAATTTTAAAAACTTGATATTTTTTTAGAAATAAAATAAGAAATCTTAAAAAAATAAAAAATTAATTATAAGAATAAAAAAAATTAAAAGACTCTCTATATTCATTCTTTCTCCCATTTTATCCAAACCAAATTTTTTTATTTTCTATGTGGAATTTTTTTAATAGAAAATTTTGGATAAGAAATTTCGTTTAAGAAAACTAAATTTTATTGGCTCTAATATCAAATTGATGTACAATAAGATAGATAAATAATAGACTAATTAGGATTAAAGATTTAGAAAATTAAGAAAGTAGAGAAATAATATATAATTGGAGGAAAAATTAATATATATATATACAATTCATTATGATATGAGAAATAAAAAAAAATATTATGTTTTATTTATAGAATTAAAATATTAAAACTAGATAATTAATTATTAAAAAAAACTAGATAATTAAAAATTGAAGGAGAATGAAGATAGGTATTTTTTTAAATAAAAAAAATTTAATTCAACTTTTAAAATATTTTCCATTTTACCCAAAAAAATATCATTCTTTTATAGAACGAAAAAATAATAGTTATAAAAAATATTTTGTTTAAAAAAAAAAAAAGACATTCCTCTACTTTTCACATTGGTTTAGCAAATGAGGTTTCCATCAAACATTTTATTTTAAGAGCAATACTATTTATTTTAATTTAAAACGAATTTATTTTGGTCAAAATATTCGGTTGAATTTTGCGATTGTAGATTTGTATTTCTCTTGAATGAATATATCCAATCTTTTTTTTTTTTTTTTGTGAAATTTTTAATATTTTTTTTCATAATAATTTTTTTTATTAATTAATAGTATATTAAATCTTCCTTTTAATACTAATTTTCTTATTACTTATTTTATAATAAATTATGTCTTTTTTATGAAATATTTTTCTTATCTTTTTAAAATGTGATTCTTTGAATTTATTGTATTCTTCAAGATTTAATTTTTGAATTTTTTCAAAAAAAAATTTGCCAAGTATCATTTCTTAAATATATTGTGTTTCTATTTTCATTATATCTTAATTTTTTTATTATTTTTGTCATTTTATTATTCACTTTCGTTCAGCTTGAAGAATATTTGTGATATTTTTACTACTTTAAAAATATTCATAAAATTATATCAAATATTAGGATTCTTATTTACATATATCCACCACTTCAAAGAAACTAATATGTATTTTCTACACACACATATATGTATATATATTTTAAAATAACATTTGTAACACAATAAAAATAATAATTATTGTTTGTAAATAATGTATTTATTTTTAAAAATATATATATAATATATTTTATGTTAGCTCGTATATTTTTATTGTAATAAAAAATTCAATCCAAACTTTTACATTAAACACTAGCCAATTAGACACCAACTTTTATATATTAGATCGGTTTAATGTTGAACTTCGCTTAATTACATCATGTTCAACATGGATATTATTTTTTTTAATATGAATTTTATGATTGTTATTTAAAGTAATTCTTATTTAGTCAAGTTAGGACCTTAAATAACGTGCAAGGTCCACCTAAGCAATTGAGGAGCCCTAGGCCAGATTTGTGATAGGGTCTTTTATATTATATATTTAATATTTATTAAATTTTAAAAATATTTAATTTATTAATTTACTATACATATAGTTGAATAAAAATACATGCATCCTAAATTTTAATTCAATTTATTTTAACTATTATTTTATTTTTAAAAATAATAATATAATTGAAAGAATAAATATTTCATTCTTTTTATCATGACTAAATATTTCTTATTAACTTAATTAGTAGTAAAAAATTAATAAATTTAAGATTAAAAAAATTATTTTATATAAACTATAAAATGAGTTTTTATCTTCTTCACAATTTAGATTGATAAAATAAATTAAAACTTAAATTTAGATGATTTGTTTTTCAAATGGGGTTAAAGATTTAACATATTTATTTTGAAAAATGATTGATTATTTTATCTCAAGTAATTTTTTTTTTTTTTTGAATAAGTATATTTTTCTAAGATTTTATATATTTAAGTTGATATATGAGCGTGCCACGTAGAAAATGGCTTCTACATAATTTAATTATAATTTTTTTATATTATCTTATACTTTCACTAAATAATAAGTATTAATTTATCAAGAATAATTCAATCTATAGATGATAATATGCATATTATTTATTGTAGATAAATAATAACAAATAATTATATATGATGGATTTTGACTCCATATATATATATAGATATACATATGTGTGTGTGTATATATACACACACAATTGAGATCATTGTGAAAAAAATGATTGAATGTTTATTAAATAAAAAATATAAATATTCATATAGATTAATATGATGAATATAAATTTAATTAAAATAAAAAAAAAATTGCATCATATTCAAGCAATCATAAAATCACGCTTGATGAGAGGCAAAATGTTATTATCTATCAAATTTACTTTATATAAAGTGTTATATGCATGTTACTTATAAATAATTTTTGTATCAGTAGATTAGATAAACTTGACTTTAATATAAATAAAATTAAAAAAATAATATATTTTTAAAATTAAAAAAAAATTAAAAACACATTTTGAATCGAAATCGTAAGGTTTACAAGTATTGACAATTTTTGTTGACAAAATGTTTGGTTGTAATTTAATTTTTAGACTCATCTTCATGCCAATTAGTCAAGCTAAAGAAACCATCAAGCTCTAAATGATGCATTTTAGGTATAAATTTTTACCTTATCATGTTTATAATTGATTTCATACACACACGAACACAACAAGTGATTGGGTTGTTCATTTTTGTGTTGCTTGATAGATCAAGCCTTAGGTCGATCGATCGAGTATAGGTCAACTTTGATCTAACTAATATAGAGTAAAAAAATACATTGTTAGACCAATTGAGGTTCTTAGATCGATTAAAGTATCTAGATCGATTGAGCATTGATCGACTTAGATCTAATTTTTTTAAGGTTTGAAAAATGCATGGTTAAATCGATCGAGGTTAAGCTTGATTAATTGAGGTAGCTAGATTGATCGAGTATCGATCGACTTTGATCTAGTTCCTCTTGTGTTGAATTTTTTAGTGGCTCGTCATTCCTAGATCAATCGAGCAAAGATTCTCGATTAGTTGAGACTGTCTAAATTGATTAAGCTAAGGTATTCGATTGATCGAGCTTGTTTTTCATGTTTACAGCAACTCATTTTTAACTTGACTCATATGCTATTTTTATCAAAATGACCCTATTTAATTGTAAATATTGAATCATTTTGTGAGTATAATTGTCTTTATTATTGATTCATATTTAGGTCAAATTGGTATCTATATAAGTAACCTTTTGGGTGAAAAAACCTATTATTCTTATTCTATTCATCTTGCATCTTTTAAGCTATCACTAGAAGCGTTTTTCACTTAATCATATAGCCTTAGGCATCTTCTTGGTTTAATCGTTCAAACATATAGTGCAATGATGTTTGAATGATTTATATGCATAATTGTCTTTATGATATTGATCTTTTTATGATCATTCTAGTTGATTTAGTCTATATGTTATATGTTGTTGAATTTGTTAGTTAATATTTTTCATTGTTCAATCTGCTTTAGGATACACTTTGCACTTGTATTAACTTTTCATGTGTTCAATGAACAGGTTTCATTGATCTCGTGAGACTCAAGTAAATCAAATTCATACAGCTACCTTCTAAAGACTGTAAAAGGAGTGATGGATCATAAGTAAATTACATTGTGGGCTTAATCTATAAAAGGTAGTTTAAAATCTGTCCTTGTAATTGAACATTAATTTTTTATAGTAGATAGTTAGGTGGTTTAATGGACAGGTAATTTTTTAAATCATTGTTATGACCTAGGTTGTTTTCACTTAAAAATCTCGTATGTTCTTTTTAATTTTTGCATTTGTTATTTAGGCATCATTGTTTGCTGCCTGATAAATTTTAATCAGTCATAATTTTTTTATATAATCTATTTATACCTTTTGAATTAATTAGATCCATAATTTAAATTTTTAAGGACTTTTCTTAAATTGGGATCCTAAGCAACTGCCTATATTGCTTAGGGGTTGGGCCGAAATAATATATATATATGTATGTACATATAATTTTTTTTTTCAAATATAAGTAATTCATTAATGGTAAAAATATTATAAAAGATAGTTATAAGATAGAGCTAAAATAAAACTTATATACAAAATATACATAAGCTATAAAACTTATAACATACAAAATATTACAAAACGTGTGTGTGTATATATATGTATGTATGTATGTATGTATGTACACATAACTTTTTTTCGAACATAAGTAATTCATTAATGGTAAAAGTATTACAAAAGATAGCTATAAGCTAGAGTTGAAATAAAACTTAAAAGGCAAAAACTACACACAATCTTACCACAACTCATAAGTAAATAAGCATGAATTACACATCAAAACATAGCATTTTTAATCTCAGATAACTTAAAAGTAATTAACCTTATGGTCTTTTCAATTGAGCAACTTACATTCTAAAAAATTTTCTCTTTTCTAATTTTCCAAATTCTCCACCATATGACAATTAATTTTTGCCAAAGTTCTTCATTATCAACTGTTCCATTTCAAATACTTCAAAGTATTATCATCCAATCTTGAATTTCAAGAACACCTAAAGGAACAAGCTCATTTAATAGCCCCATTTTAAAATAACTCTTAGAGAAGTTACATTCTAATAAGAGATGCTTAATGTCTTCAATTTCTTCATAGCATAAGGAGCAAATTGAGTCTACTCGCATCCCTCTACAAATAAGGTTGCCATTTGTTGCCAAATTTTTATTAGCACATTGCCAAGCAAAAGATTTTAGCTTGCTTGGAAGTTTAAGACTCCAAATAGTTTTCCAAAATTGCTTATTTGATGATATATAGCTATACTGTCCTCTTAGTTCTCCTCCCCAAACTCCTTTTTCTTCAAGGATTAATGCTCTTTTGTATCCTAAATTTACATTGTAATATTCATGTTTTTCAAAGTACCACACAAGCTTGTCACCAACTTGCTCATTTTGTATAGAAATAGAAGCAATGGCAATAGCATTTTCAGGGAAAAAACACTCATCAATCAAAGGCATGTTCCAACCACCACAATTGTCAAGTAAGTCACAAACTAATTGCACCCTTGAATTTTTTTGAGAGATAGTCCCATATTTTCAAATGATTGTTAAGAGCTAGTTGCCATCTAAAACCATCTAATAATACCTTTCTGGCTTCAATGACCCCCTTCCAAGCCCAAGATGCATTGGACCCTACCTTAGCTTCCAAAAAATAAGAGCAACGATTGTACTTATGTCTCATCATTTGAGCTAGAAGTGAAGAGTTGTGAGTTAAGAGACGCCAACCTTGCTTAGCTAACATAGCTAGGTTGAACAATCTCAAATCTTTAAAGCCCAAACCTCTATCCTTCTTTGGCTTTTGAAGCTCCCTCTTCCAATGTTTTTATTATTATTTGTTTCTAAACCCAACCACCAAAATCTAGCTATTAGAGAGCTAATTTCATTGCACAAAGTCTTAGGAAGCAGGAAACAAGACATTGCATAGTTTGATATAGTTGAAGAAATAGACTTAAGTAAGATTTCCCTTCTTGCAGGAGAGAGGAATTGTTCAACCTTGGATTCTAGTTTGCATCTTTTCTCTAATAAATTTGAAAGTTTGAATCTTGGATTTCTTAATTAGGGAAGGCAATCCAAGATATTTATCCATATCAATCTTTGCCAATAAAGCTTTACAGAACAAAAGGAATCACTTGCAAAAAAATGTGGGAAATGGCAGGCCCAATTCTGCTAGTCTTTAAACCTTGAATTAATCTTCTTTCTTATATTTGAATTAACAGTGCAGATAGAGCTTCAGCACATAAAATAAACAAATATGGTGAAAGTAGATCTTCTTCGCACAATCCTCTTTCAGATTTGAAAAAGCCAACTACATCATCATTGAGAATTAAAGAGTAACTGACAATAGAAATACAAGTAATAATCCAAGCAACAAACGTGGAGGAGAATCCCAATTTTAACATCATTTTTTCCAAGAAACACCATTCGACCTTATCATATGCCTTGCTCATTGTCGAGTTTTAAACTCAAATGACAATTCTTCCCTTTTCTTCTAGACTTTAGGTGGAATAAAAACTCATGTGCTATTAGAACATTATCATATATCAAACGATTTGGCAGGAAGGCACTTTAAAACTCACTAACAACTGTATCCCACACCCTTCTTAACCGACTAGCCAAAATTTTGGCAATAATTTTATAGATAGTATAACATAAGCTAATCGGTCTAAGATGTGTTAAATGTCATATATCAACTTTTGGAACCAGACGAATGAAAGTGTAATTAGAAACAGTAGAAATAGTGTCACACCTGAAAAAAGGTTTTGATAGCTGCTAGTATATCTCCACCAATAATACGCTAATAAGTTTGCAAAAATGATGGTGGAAACCCATCAAGCCCCGGTGCTTTGTCTGGGTTTAGTTGCTGTACCACCTCAAAAATTTCCATATCAAACACTTTCTTGGTTAGGATAGAGTTCATCTCTTCATTAACTTTTGGTTGAACAGCTTGTAGGACTTTCACCATGTCTAAATTAGTTGGAGTAGTTGACTTAAATATTTTCTCAAAATAGCTCATGGTTAATTGAGAAAATTGGTAAACTCCATGTGAATTGAAAAGTCCATTAATTTGCTTCCTTCATGTTCTTTGTGTAACTCTGGCATGAAAGAACTTTGTATTGTTATCTCCCTCTTTCAACCATTGAAATCTGGCCCTTTCTTTCCAAAATTTCTCTTCACTCAAAGTTGTTTCTACAAATTGTTTTTGCAATTTGCAGAACCTTTCTCTATTAAAAGTTGAAGCTTCATCTAATTCTGCCAATTCATTATTTAGACTTTCCAATATTTGGTTTGAATTACTGAATTCAATTTTCTTTCATCTTTGAGAGTCTTCCTTATTTTTGACAATTTTTGAGTTATTTTAAACCATATGGAGCCAAAAAAATCTTTTTGCCAAACTTCTTTAATAACATGTTCACAAGTGCTCGAGCAAATCCATCTTCGTTGAAAGAAAAAACGTTTCCTTCCAACTTGTGTTTTCTCTTTTAGGTGTATAAGAATTAATTTGTGATCTGGGGCCAAGGGTGGAGCTAGAAAATTTTTCTAGGGGGGGATAAAAAAAATTTATACAAAATAAAAATTTAATAAAAATTACAATAAATTATATTTAATTCAACACTAAATTTTTCATATCATAATATAATAAAGACATAGAGTTAGCACTAAAAATATATATAATTAATACATTATAATTAACTTATAATAAAAATTAAATAAAAATATAACAAATTAATAAGTATTAGTATCATTTATAAATAAAATAAATTTATTAACTAAGAAATTTAAGCAAATAAAAAGTTCAATCAAACCCATCAAAATTTATAGTTGTTGAAACTAAAACTAAAATAAACATATGAAAATGTAAAAAAGTAAAATATGATTTAAAATTTTAAAGTTTGAGAGTATATTTTAAAATAAATGTTTATAACAATATAAGAATGATCAATAATAGTAAAAATAATATTTTTTTATATAAAATAATTTTAAATGAATTCTAGAAGATTATTAAAATAAAATATTAGATAAATTTAAAATTTGAGTTGAAATAAAATATGATAAACATAAACTTAAAAGCTTTAATATGAAAAATTTTAACATAGTATACGACTATAATTTTATTTATGTTACTAATAGTTATCAAATATATGGAAAAAATTATATACTTAACCACTTTATTTACAATTCATATCATTTTTATCAACATATTTGTTAAATATTATTAATATATACCAAAATATGTAAATAAAAATTAAACATAATATATTACTATAAATAAAATATTTATTTAATGTTAAAAATATACACGTAATTAATTTTTTGTAAAAAAGTTAGCCGGAGCTACAGCCCCCTCTGAGAATTCAACCAATTCTTTGTTACAAGAGCTCGATCAAGTCTTTCTTTAATAAAGCCATTTTCTCCCCATCATTGTTGGCTTGTTGCCAAGTAAAAGGGCTTCCTACAAAGCCGACATCTATAAGTCTGTTGGAGCTCACAAAGCTATTAAAATTTGACATGGATTGAATGCTTCTAAGATTATCCCCTGTTTTTTCTAAAGCCACAAGAATATCATTAAAATCACCAATTAAAACGACTTCATTGTAGAGTTGCACCCGAGAGCTTAAAACATCCCACAGCTCTTGTCTCACCTCCTTTTTACATGATGCATAGACAGTAAATAGAGCCCAAGAAGAATTAGAGCTTGGATCATGAACTAAAGACTCTAAAAAAATTGCAATAACTAGAAATTGAGACAAAAACTTGGTTGCTCCATAACAAGCAAAGACCACTTTTTCCTCTAGGATCAACATGAAACATATTAGGCATATCCAAACTTTGCTTGACTGATTGGAGCTTGTCTACTCTATTCCACGTCTTATACAATAAGATAATCTCTGGAGAATATAGATTCTTCACCATTTTGATTGCCAAAAATGCCAAGGGACTCCCCACACCTTGATAATTCCAAGAGAGTATCATGGATTATTGGGGAGCCCTTTTGGGTAGGCCCCTTCCACCCTCTGACGATTGATCTCTTCATTACAAGTATTAAAAATTTCTTCTTGAGTAGATAAAGAAATACTTTCATAGCTAGAACTTGGATTAGAACGTAGTCGAGAATAGTGTTCTCTAGCTAATTGCTTCAAAGATTTCCTTCTCTGCAAAGTTGTACAAGGCATTAAATTATCTTCCGTATTTCCATCAAAGCCCATATGAAACACACCCTCATTTTTGTTGGTAGGCTGAAGTAAGCTAAAGCTTATTCTCCAAAGCATGGGCTTTGTGGGGTCTAGAGACACCAATGTCAATATTAGATTTTTCTAAACTAGTTAAGGAGCATTTGGGCCTTTTTTTTCCAAAAAGATCCAAGGGAGAGATAATAGCATTATTGGGCTTTTTATTTTGGCCCACAATCTTAGATGGAGAAAGGGAAGAGGAATTAAATAAATCTTCCAAATCTGGGTCACGCTCCATTGTATGTTAGGATTTGACTCTTCAGCTAACAACCAAAGAGTGAAGGTATTAATGACTTAGGGTAGAGGCTAAACGTTTAACTATTATGTTTTTCCAAAATTTGTTTTACGATGTTGTTTATGGCATAGATTTTTACTTTTTGTCCATTTAACATTTTACATTTGTGTATATTTTTCTAGATTTTTTCAATTCCATTCTATTTCCTATCATCGGTCGTCTTTATCTCTTATCTATGATATTTCTACTTTTCCATTTTTGATCATCGCCTCCTGCAAGTAACAGCATCAGGGGTCCATCTCCATCAACAAAAATAATATGCATCATTCCGATTAAGGATGATATTAATTTGTTTACTAGCTTCTCATATAGAGAAGCCCTTCAAAGAGGTTAGATTACGTCATGATGTCGAAAAAATTATACACCTTTTTAACTTTTTGGTAGCTAATTTATCGTCGTATCGTCGTGTCATCGTTGTCCTTTTTTTCCTCTCACTGTTCCCTCTCGTTTTTAATCTAGACTAACAAGAACTGAGGTATGTGATTGCGCTTTAAATTCAAAGTTATTTTTTCTGAGTTTTGTTTATGGAATTAATTTTTTTTTCCCTGATTATGTCCCATTAATTTTTTGAGTTTTGGTTTGTTTGTTTGTAGCTTAATTTTGTAACTTTAAATGATGATGGAGGTAAAGGGGGAGAGTTTAGAAATTATTAGAGGTAAGATTTGGAGGAGAGTGGGAGATCAATAAATTTGGATGGGGATGGGAATGAAGAGTGGGTTTTGTTTGAGGATTTATCTATTTTTTCTTAGGAAATTTAGTTTGGTAGCTTTCTAATTCTTTCTTGGTTCCAATGTTATGTTAATGAAGATGTCTTTGAAGTTTTTATTTTTAATAAAAATATGTTACATTTTGACCTATGACCTCCGTCAGAGTTATTCAGAGCTCTGGTCACATATTACATACTAAGATACAAGTATGTAACAAGGATGACATATCATATATTATGTATATAATACTTGTTACATACCTGCATTTCAGTATAAAATTGTATGTAATACTTGTTACATACCTGCATCATCAATATTTAACCTATTACATACTGATATTATATATCACATGACTAAGGATATTTCTGTACTTTATCTAATTTTGATATAACTAAAACTCACAATTTTGATCCTAGTTTTAAAAAATTTAATTTTTAATTAAAATGTAAGTTATTTATTTTGATATAGCTAAAACTCATAATTTTGATCATATTATTGCTAGTAATAAAAAATTTTAATTTTTAAGTAAAATGTAAGTTATTTAGGTAATACGCTTGAGAGTAAAGTATTCTATGGGCCATTTCTTCTAATGCCTTTGCTGATAAGTCACCTCGAACTAGCTGGTTACCTAGGACTGATTTTGTTTCTTGTACACTGTTATTGTCAGCGTTGGTTAATTCTAGGGTCTTGAGAAAAGTAGATATAGCAGGATTGGATTGTTCAGCAAATTTCAAAGTTGCCGCCGAGCCGATAAGTTTTCGGTTGAGTCTTCTAAAAAATCAATTTCTTCTCTTTGTAAAGTAGCCACCTTTGACTCATCTTATGCTGCCGATAAAAAGTCTTTCAATCCCAAGTATTCAATAGCTTCATCAATATTGTGCTCCTTTAAATTCTGGTTCACTTTTGCAACAATTTCTAGCTCCTCTTAATTTGATGCTTGAACAGAGTGACTCAAAAATTGGATTTTGGCAAGGCTTTCAGCTTTAACCCAAGGGCCATAAAGTTTCACATAAACCCCCTTTGGCGACACCAAGAATGCATCTTTTGAAAACTTGCAGTTGGACGTACCATGACCAATTACTCCACATCTATAGCATAATCCAATCAACTTCTCAAAACAAAATTGTACCCAAAAGTACCCAGGACCATTAATTCTTTTTTGAAAATAATCAACCATTCATTCGGGGACAAGGGGCGGAATGACCTCTCGATCTACTAATGGTGCAATTATATCAACTTCAATTTTCATCCTTATATAAGCTCTTCCAACTAAAGATCCTTTATCACCCATATCAACCTCCATCACTTTTCCAATAGAATCTCCAATCTTGTGAACTAACGATGGCTTTTGCATTCCATAAGGAAGATTATGGATTTGCACCCAAAACACCGAAGAGTCAAAAGATAGTTCATTAAGAGGAATATCTAGTGGGTATTCTTTGACAATGAGTAAAATATTCTTAAGCCTCCAAGGTCTTCTTGCAAGCACATTATTCTGGTCATTCTCGTGACTGAAGTGTTGAAAATGTTAAAATATAAAGTGAAAGAAAATATATATATAAAATATATGAAAAAACGAGTATGAAAGCTAAAATAATAAATAATCAAAGTAGATTGAGAAGAGAATCAAAAAGTCAAATAAAGACATTCTAATTTTTATTCATATATAATATTGAAGGACTACATTGATATTTATAGTGATAATAAACTAAAATTTTAATCTTAATAGGACTCTAAATAATACTCCTAAACTAATAGGAAAACATTAGAATAATTATATAATATCCTAATCATAATAGTCTTCAATATTAATAAGGAAACTGATTATTAATCTAATATTCAACTCTCCCCCTCAAGTTGAACATATCTATGTTCAGCTTGGACAATTACAACATAAATATTTGTACTTAATGTTAAATCTCAAAGGTGCTTTAGTGTTGGTGGGATTTGGAATTGGTGATAACATCGCATGACAGCAGATTGGTTGATCTTTCTAGAAAACGACGGTAGATCGATTGATCATTCTAGAAAATGCAACTATAAAGTCGTTGTTGCACGAAATCCGCAAGCGCACGGGTCGTGTACAAGTGATAAGTATTTTTAAGAACGTGATTGTCGTACCCACGAGGAACTTATTATGGCGTGTACTAGAATTAAGTACCGAAATATATACTCTCCCTTTCTATTTGAACTATCAAAATTTAGTGACTCATTAAAATAAATAAACTAAATTAATTAAATAAATAAAAGTCTAGGAATTTAATTTCCCCCATTTTACTTCCATGATCGTTTTCATATCTCATTAATATTGAATTAAAATGCAAAAATTATTAATCAAACTCTACTCAATTAATTATCACCCACATGTCTATGGTCATGTTAATTCTAATCCATATAAACCTAGCCCACATCTCTATGGCCATCTAAGCATACATGGGTCATTAAGTACCTAGAGTTCAAAATTGATTACATACAAAATAATGGAAATTTCTTCCTCATTACATATATGCCAATTTAATGTATGTTCATAATTTCATATCAATTTTTCAATTGCACACAAAATTAACATATCACCTAATTAAATGGCCAATTTAATTAAGAGCATTAAGCACATCAAATCAGATAATTCAAGCATAACAATAATATTAAATAAATATTTAAACAATCATATTCATAAAATGGGTTCCATTAAAATCCCTAGAACAAAATCTACTCCATAATAAATATTTTAGGAACTAGAAATTTAAGAGTAAAAACAAATCAAAACATAAAGAAATACAATTAAGAGAGAAATTTAGTTAACCCTTAAGAAGAATTCCTCCAAAAATTGCTTCTTGATGCTCCAAAATTGCTCTTCTCTTTGCCTCTAGCTCCCAAAATGGAGAGAGCTCCAAAAAATGATAAAAACTGATCTAAATTCGTGTATGCTCGGGTAATGTAGTGTTTTAGGGTTAAAATTGGTTCAGAATAGATCTGGACCGTTCGATCGGATCTAAAAATCAATGGTTGTGATAAAAAATGGCGCTGCCCAGTGAAAACGCGACATGTGTCAGGGGAAAGAGGCGGATCCAACCGGAGCGCGACAGGTGGCGCGCGGAGAGAGGCGGGACGCGGATCGCTGAGCTGGCGCGATGGGATTGGCTAGTGTGGCTTGCGTGGCGCTCGGTGACGCGTTGGGACCAACCAGGGAGAGCCATGTGGCACGCGGTTTCGCATTTCCGAAATGAACGCCGTGCTGACACGTGGCGATGACCGTTGGAGCGCAGATGACGCGTTGTGACACATGGCGAGTGTTGATTCGTTCATTTTGATTGCGTGGCGCTTTCGTGTCACTTGCGTGGCATGCTTGCGTGGCCTGGGCTCTCCTAAGTGCATCCCGGATTGTTCTAAGTACATCCACCTGCACGAAAATAATTCATAAAAATTCCAGAAAAATCCAGAAAAATTCCAAAAATTATATTTTCATCCCTTTTTATCAATTCAACCATAAAATAATTTTATTTTAATATTTTAACCCAAAAACATTAATTTATTAAATCAAACAAGTAATATTAAGCATAAAAATGATATAATAACTCTATTTTCATAGAGTTATCACACCCCCAAACTTAATACTTTGCTTGTCCCAAGCAAAACATTCACACGACATAAACAACTCAAAATTAAAATCTAAACATGGTATAAATAACAAATTTATAATTATAAGTGATATTAGTTTCAAGTATGCTCAATAAATTTAAGGATCCTCAAAAATCAACAAATACACTTAACTTAGAAATTTTTATGGTTATCAATCCATAATGCATTCATTCAAGTGTATGACCAAAAATTTTTAATGATATGCTCCATGTGTGTGTGTGTTATGCCAAATTAGTTTACATTATATGCCATTAAAATAAATTCATATGAACCATGTAATTATAAGAATAGTCTACAATAGTACCAAACTTCATAAGTCCACATTTAGTCTCTCTCTCCACTAATATAAATGCAAGCTTAGATTGAAATCAATTGGTCTTTTAAGTTTGTAATGATAGGTTAAGATATGGGTAGGTGAGATAGAAAATATTTAGGCTCAAATACACCCTTAGCAAACCAAATACATACAATAAACCATTGAGCTCATGACCAATGTACACTCAAACTAAGTCTTTTTTTTTTTTTTTTTTTTTTTTAAATTTTTTTTTAAATTTTTTTTTTTTATAGCTAGATCGATCTAGCATGGATCGACTTCGATCTAGGTGCTCTCGGGTTGAGCTAGATCGATCGAGAAATCAGTAGATCGATCGAGAAATTTTTTTTTTTTTTTTCAACAAGGTAAACAACACTCCCAAAATATAAAAACTTAACAATAGAGAACACAATACATAATTGACTAAGGATGTCATCGGTAAGTGAAATTTATTATTTAGGCTAGGCTAATCACATAGGTAGAATGAAATGAAATGTCAACATAAAGGCTCAAAATGAGGTAACTAAGGACATAAATAATCATGGTGGCTAGAAAAGCTCAAACGGTCCAAAGAAGGCCTAAATCATTTTTCAACCTAAGTAACACATGTAATTTCGCCTCAAGAGACACCAAAGTGGATTCTAAAGTTTATTATAGACACATAAATCATCAATGCATGAAATTCATATAAACTTCTCAAAATAAGCATATATATTCACTAATTTATGACATGTGCATATAAAATGGAGCATTCTCAAATCAAAAATGTTTAGCCATACATACCTAAATGAATACACATGTTCATAACTACCACATTTCAATCCAAGTCTAATGCATGTCAATCCAAAAATCATCATCAGATTCCTATTAAATTTATTTCACAAACAATTCACCAACATAACTATAATCAAAATTAGTCATTCATACCACAAAATTAAAATCACACCAAAGAAACAAAAGTTTCTCACCCCCAAACTTAACATGCATATTGTCCCCAATATGCAATAAAGTAAACAAAGGATGAGAAAACTCCCTTAAAACTTGAAGCTTTAACATTTTGATTTGTGTCACCTCCAAGCTCCAAGGCTCCTTATTATTATCCTACAACAATCAAACAAAATTATTCATTAGTATTTAAAAACTTGGGTTGCCTCCCAAGAAGCGTCACGTTTTAGGTCCTTGACTAGACCTTCCTTGACCATATCAAGGTGGATGGTATAAAAAATATTCCATGAATAACCGCTTAACGGTTTTCATGTTGGTTGGATCAAGGTCATCAATGTTACTCTTAGGGTCCCATGCCCTCTTCCTCTTTTTCGAGGCACCTAGACCCATCTTGAAGAAGTGGAAGTTTCCAATACCCAAGTCTTGCACAAAATCCAAATAAAAGGGGTCGGTTGGAACTTCCATTGTGAACTTGCACTCCTCAAGCTCATTTTCCTTAGGAGTCTCATTTTGCTTCTCTTGAGCTACTTCATGATTCTCTTTGTAATCCTTTAGATTTTCTTCCACTTCGTGACCGAATTCCTTTTCAAGTTCTTGATTCCCACACACCTCTTCTTCATCATTCTTAACAAAGATCTCATAGCCATGCTCGGCTATATAGTTCTTGATTAACTCCTTCATAGAAGGCTTCTTTTCTTGTGGAGGAAGTGGTGGTGGTTGCATATAAGTATTCATGGAATTCGAAGACCAAGTAGAATAATCACCCTCTTGATTATAGCTCCAAGAGTAACTATGTTGACTCCCCCAATCCGGATATTGGTGGTAGGAGTGTGACGGCTCCGGATCGGTGTAAAAGTTATTGTAGGTGTGTCTCCTTTCATTCCATCCGTAAGTTTGCAACGGACTTTGTACGGCTCTAGTATTTATGAAAGACCTCAACAACGAAAAGTGGTAATGTTCTTGTATTGTGAGATCCCTCAATGTACTATTCCGATCAATAGAAGCTATGAGGTTCGTAGCCTCCTCAAATGTCATCCGTGCATCCTTGAGACTTTGATATTCAAATGGGTCCATCACCTAACAAACAAAACTCAAGAAAAAAAAACATAAAATGCAAAAAGTAAAAGAAATATAGAAAAACCTAACTAAACAATAATCAATAAAAATTAAACAAGAAAAATCAACTAAAAAGCTAATACAAATAAATAAGATAATAAAAACAAATCAAACAAAATAAACTAAATAAAATAACAAAATCAAAAAAACAAATAAAAATAGATATTTTTGAAATTTTTAAATTTTTAAATTTTGAATTTTTTTTTTAATAAATTTTTTTTTTTTTTTTTTTAAATTGTTCAAATTAGAGGAGAAAGCCTTGTATCAATATTAATCCTAATACACTATCAAGTTCCCCGGCAACGGCGCCAAAAACTTGTTGCACGAAATCCGCAAGCGCACGGGTCGTGTACAAGTGATAAGTATTTTTAAGAACGGGATTGTCGTACCCACGAGGAACTTATTATGGCGTGTACTAGAATTAAGTACCGAAATATATACTCTCCCTTTCTATTTGAACTATCAAAATTTAGTGACTCATTAAAATAAATAAACTAAATTAATTAAATAAATAAAAGTCTAGGAATTTAATTTCCCCCATTTTACTTCCATGATCGTTTTCATATCTCATTAATATTGAATTAAAATGCAAAAATTATTAATCAAACTCTACTCAATTAATTATCACCCACATGTCTATGGTCATGTTAATTCTAATCCATATAAACCTAGCCCACATCTCTATGGCCATCTAAGCATACATGGGTCATTAAGTACCTAGAGTTCAAAATTGATTACATACAAAATAATGGAAATTTCTTCCTCATTACATATATGCCAATTTAATGTATGTTCATAATTTCATATCAATTTTTCAATTGCACACAAAATTAACATATCACCTAATTAAATGGCCAATTTAATTAAGAGCATTAAGCACATCAAATCAGATAATTCAAGCATAACAATAATATTAAATAAATATTTAAACAATCATATTCATAAAATGGGTTCCATTAAAATCCCTAGAACAAAATCTACTCCATAATAAATATTTTAGGAACTAGAAATTTAAGAGTAAAAACAAATCAAAACATAAAGAAATACAATTAAGAGAGAAATTTAGTTAACCCTTAAGAAGAATTCCTCCAAAGATGCTCCAAAATTGCTCTTCTCTTTGCCTCTAGCTCCCAAAATGGAGAGAGCTCCAAAAAATGATAAAAACTGATCTAAATTCGTGTATGCTCGGGTAATGTAGTGTTTTAGGGTTAAAATTGGTTCAGAATAGATCTGGACCGTTCGATCGGATCTAAAAATCAATGGTTGTGATAAAAAATGGCGCTGCCCAGTGAAAACGCGACATGTGTCAGGGGAAAGAGGCGGATCCAACCGGAGCGCGACAGGTGGCGCGCGGAGAGAGGCGGGACGCGGATCGCTGAGCTGGCGCGATGGGATTGGCTAGTGTGGCTTGCGTGGCGCTCGGTGACGCGTTGGGACCAACCAGGGAGAGCCATGTGGCACGCGGTTTCGCATTTCCGAAATGAACGCCGTGCTGACACGTGGCGATGACCGTTGGAGCGCAGATGACGCGTTGTGACACATGGCGAGTGTTGATTCGTTCATTTTGATTGCGTGGCGCTTTCGTGTCACTTGCGTGGCATGCTTGCGTGGCCTGGGCTCTCCTAAGTGCATCCCGGATTGTTCTAAGTACATCCACCTGCACGAAAATAATTCATAAAAATTCCAGAAAAATCCAGAAAAATTCCAAAAATTATATTTTCATCCCTTTTTATCAATTCAACCATAAAATAATTTTATTTTAATATTTTAACCCAAAAACATTAATTTATTAAATCAAACAAGTAATATTAAGCATAAAAATGATATAATAACTCTATTTTCATAGAGTTATTTCCAGAAAAATCCAGAAAAATTCAAAAAATTATATTTTCATCCTTTTTTATCAATTCAACCATAAAATAATTTTATTTTAATATTTTAACCCAAAAACATTAATTTATTAAATCAAACAAGTAATATTAAGCATAAAAATAATATAATAACTCTATTTTCATAGAGTTATCAGTCGTGAGGTAGAGATTGATACCAACAGTCGTGAGGCCATGAAGTTGACGTGAACGACGGCGATGACAGTGGTAAAAATAGATATACCAACAGTCGTAAAGCCTTGAGATTGACGTGAACGACGACACAACAGAGGTAAACAATAGCGGTGACAGTTTGATAAATGACGAAACCAAAAAACCAACCAGCAACCTTTAGAAGAAATTAAACTGAAGATGAGGAGTACTAGCAACCGAATGAAGTAGAGAAACTGAAGCAGATCACGATGATAGTAGGGGTATATGTATGGCAGATGATAGAGATATGATAGAAAATAAAAAAACATGTTCAAGATCGAACACTGCTTTGATACCATGTTAAAATATAAAGCGAAAGAAAATATAGATATAAAATATATGAAATAACGAATATGGAAACTAAAATAATAAATAATCAAAGTAGGTTGAGAAGAGAATCAAAAAGTTAAATAAAGACATTCTAATTCCCATTTATATATAATATTGAAGGACTACATTGATATTTATAGTGATAATAAACTAAAATCATAATCTTAATAAGACTCTAAATAAGACTTCTAAACTAATAGGAAAATATTAGAATAATTATCTAATATCCTAATCATAATAATCTTTAACATTAAAAAAAAAAAAATTATTAATTTAATATTTCACTGAAAAAACTTGAATGAAAATTTGAGAAGAAACGGTTAATTAATGGTTTTGTGTCGTTTCTTGCTTTATATGGCATTTGTCCATTTGGGCAATTTAATTTCTTTTATTGTCTTGTCCTTTATGTGTAAGCTTTATCTATAATTATAGATAAAATACTACATTGTAAGGAGGCAGAAAAGAGAAGGAAAAAAGATAACAGAAAAACAAAAGAATACTTGAAAAATTTTAGCATTAGTTTTTCGTATTTTATAATTAGGTTCCATTTTAATAGAATTCAGATACAAAAAAATTCGTTAGAACAGTAAGTTAATGGTGTCTAATTTTTACTAGTAGATCATTTTATCCTAAGAATACCTACGGTAGGTGGAAAAATTATCTTAAAGATACCATGTGTTACACGAGATTAGGTCATATCTAAATTTTATCTCCTTTATATTATTTAAATTATGTATTATAAATTATATGTATTTTATTTTTGTAATGTAATTATAATTTAAATAAATATAATTTTATTTTTAAATTATTTTTTTATAATATTATTTTCTACTATTTTAAAATAATTTCTCTCAAACTATTTTCCTGGACAAACAATTTATTCAGAACTGTTTTCCCAAAATTCTTTTGTATTTTTTTTTTTTACTTTACCAGTATCTACTTTTTATGTTTCTTTCTTACAGGTTCAGTACTTGGTTATTGGCTTTTGTTTTTCTTTTACTTTATGTATATTCAACAGTTTCTTCACTGTTCTCTCTTGATTAATATATATTTGATCTTAAATTCTTTTGTTAGTTCTGGGTCTACTAACATTAATATTGATTTGCTGCAAATATATATATATATTACTACACTTTGGTCTCTGCTTCTCTTATACTGTTTCTTACATTTTTTTTTTTCCTTAAGATCCATTTTAAGCTGACAGTGTTTTCTACAAATCTGATGTGGATTCTTATTTAATAATTTCCTGTTGCTTTATTGGTTCATAAAAAATAAAAACAAAAACTACTTCTTAAAACTTATATGCTATCACTGCATGTTTAAATCTGCTTACTCTGCTTATTAATCCTTTATATGTTTTACAGATATTTCTTTAATAATATGTAGTACTACAACTTATTTTGATCTACTTCTTATAACTCTAATCGTATGGTATACATATTATTTACTGTTTTTTTTTTTTAGTTCAGTTTTGGTTCTTTCTCAAACACTATTACTTTAATTTTATTTATGTTGTTTCTTACTTTAAATTTTCAAACAAATTTATTAGCTTAAAGATATGTTACTTTTGTTTAAATGGTAAATATATGGAATTGTCTTTTACTTCAAATTTATATTTCTTTACTGTTACTTGGTCTATAACGTATTCTATTCTTAATTTTTTTTAATCACTAACATTAATTTTTGATATACTTACTGCTTTATAATAAATTTGTTTATAGTAGGTTTAATCTGATTGTTTTGCTATTCATCAAATTGTTAACCGACTCAAATTGTATAATTTTTCAGAGATTTATAATTAATTAATTTTCACTATTTAATAATTGATTTTAGTTAAAAGAGTCTTAACTCCCACTCTTTTAGCTTTAGTAAAACATTATAAGTTTCTTTTATTCTCAATTTACTTCAACTTTATTATTATTATTATTATCTTTCTCTTTATTTGAGTTGTACATTTGGTGATACAAAGTTTATTCATAAATTAAAATTTTATTAAGTGTTTTAACAGTTTGATTATTTGCAACTATTTTTCAAAAATCTAAAATCAAAATGATATATGAGATGACCACTTCTGTATCTCAAATTGAGACTCCAACTGCAAATGTTGTTAACCCTTGTATGAATAGTTTTATTGTGAACCAAGTGTTGAGGCTTACTATGGCTCACGGGATTAACCTAATGTTATCTATTTTGGTTCCTTTGAACCATGTTGTGACAGAGAAATCGAAGAAGTTATATGGATTGAACTTCAACAAGTGGAGGAGTAAGATGTTGTTCTATCTTACCACCTTGAATCTAACAATGTTCTTGACTGAAGAATCTCCCAAATAACTTAAGGGTGAACATGATATTCAGTCTGCTAGTGCTATGCATTCTGATTACTTGTGTCAGAATTATATTTTGAATAACTTGAATGACTCCTTGAACAATGAGTACAACAAGGAGAAGACGGCTAAAGACTTGTGGGAGTCATTGGATCGAAAGTATGAAACAAAAAATGTAGGTGCCAATAAATTTTTGGTTGGTTACTTTTTTGATTATAAGATGATAGACAATAAACCAATTTGCTGTCAAGTACATGTACTCCAAAATATCTTAACATAGATGCATGATAAATGAATGGTACTGAGTGAGACCTTCCAAGTTGCAGCTATTATTGAGAAGTTGTCCCCTTCATGGACAGAGTTCAAGGCCTACCTTAAGCATAAGCGAAGGAAAGTGTCTATGAAAGACTTGCTTGTAAGGTTCAAAGTGGAAGAAGACAACAAGGCTTCTTCTAAAAGGGGTAATATCCCATCAACACTCAAGGCTAATGTGGTGGAGCATGGTCAAAGCTCCAAGCACAACAAGTATAAAGGCAAAGGTAAGGGCAAGCTGAATAAAGGTTCAAAGTTGGAACTAAGAAAGTAACTTTTAAGAAGTCAAGTTTCAAGGGGACTTGCTTTAACTATCAGAGGACAGAGCATAAATCTTTAAACTGTACGTTTCCAAAGAGAAATAGAAATTGTGAGGCAAACATGGTTGATGACAATTGATGTGTTAAAATGTGTACTCGCAAGTGTACGAATCACTCGTAGGAAAGTGATAAGCAACTTCCAAGGTCGGTCTCTCAAGGAATTGCAGTGGTTCTAAATAACTAACTTTTTAATCAAAATAGAGTTCTAATGAAAATAAAACACTAATTAAATAGAGTTCTAGTGAAACTAAAACTCTAAGTAACTAGAATCCTAAAGCTAGTAAAACTGTAAAAAGGTGTTTGATTTGTAACGGGAACAAAATACGAGCAATTAAACGAAAACAAAATCGCAATTAAACAATCAATTCAGATATATTTGAAGATCAATGGAGAATGTATGGACGTTTAGCTTGGTTGACCATGCTTGCATCGAAAAGGTATGGTGAGATAACATGAACGTCCTATATAAACTAAACTACCGGCTTTCCTTTTAATTACGAGACTCATTTTGGCGGGGGTAGGTCTCTTTATTGATTAACTAATTAATTGCCTTTGGCGGGGGTAAATCAAATAGTAATCAAATTATGCGCAAGGAAAACATGCCAATCAAATTAATGCTATGACTAAGTCACTAACTTGAATCTTTGATTAAGTGTTTCGGAATAGAGTTAAGGTGACGTTCCTCTAACTAAATTCTTAGGTTTTTCAATCTAACTACGAACATCAAATGGGCCCATGATTATTCATAATCAAATATCTAAACATGCTCTTAATCAAAAAGTAATTCATTTATATTAAATCAATAGAATACACCATACACAGTTCTAGCAAACATGGCAACACAAACTAAACATCCATAATAAAACTAGCCAGACATGTTCATATTAATATTCATAGACAAATAAAATATGAACATACACTCCAACAAAAGAAGAAGAAAAATAGAATTCTACAACACCAAAGAAAACCTAGATCTAAATACCGCTTATGGATTGGTTGACGTACTTCTCCGTAAGCTTTATCTTCGATTGTCGACGGCTTCTTTGGATCCTTAGAATGGTTTCTCTTGCTTTGTTTTTGTGTAGCAAAACTCCCAAAGTTGATTGAATCTCTTGTTTGGTTGCAAAATTGTAAAGTGTAAGAGTTGTGTATCAATTCGAGTTCTCGTTGTAAAGGGGGTCTAAGGGGGGTATTTATAGATGTAAGGGATTCTGCAAATCCTATGTGCAATAGGAATAGGCGTGCCGCGGCATGCATTTTACCCGCCGCGGCGCAACACAAAATTTGGAAAATATGCAAAAACCCGAGAGCTCCCCGCCGCGGCATACAATTCCCTCGCCGCGGCGCGCAATGCTTCTATGTTTTCAGGATCAAACCCGAGAGCCTCCCGCCGCGGCATGCAATTCTCTCGCCGCGGCGCGCAATGCTTTCCTTCTTTTCACGTCCCCCCTTACATATGTGATGGCACTATATGTAAGGCTTACATATTCATCTTGATTAGTCCGTAACTCGTGATCCGAGCGCCGTAGGTGTTCCGTCTTCGCGTGTTTTCATCATTTGAACCATTTGACGCTAAAAACACCTGAAATGCACTAAAATATACCCGTGACTCCGAATGGATAGATTTATGAAAATAATCGAAATAATAGTCATAATAAATCTATATATCAATCAATCAAGCATAATTAATCACGAAATATTAGTGCTTTTCGAGCACTCATCATAACCCCCAACCAGCTTCTTGCTAGTCTCTAGCAAGTGAGGCGATCTAAAAACTAAAATCAAAACAAAGAAAATAAACTAACCTAACCTAAATCACTTCCGTAGATTGTCACGGTTGCATTTAGCGTATGCAACAAGCCTTTAAACCCCTAGGTGGCCCTAGTGGACGAGTTGTAGTCTCGTGAGGGTTTCCAGTGATGATACCCGCAAACATCGTAACTGACACAAATAAAGACTCAAAACTAATAAAGACTCTAACAATACTTGAATCAATCCATGCATACGTCTCAAAAATTGTTAACAACGAATGATACATGAAATAGTTAAACATCACCTAAGCTCAAAAACAGTCCAAACATCAAACTCATCATGGTAATCGAATTTTGAACAACCAATCACACCACAAACCCGTTAGTTATACTATCTGACCGTGTCATGCATGATATTCATATATTACATTTCAATGTCTCATAAATGTGCAAGTAAAATATGAAAGTGAATTTTTGCACTTATAAACTCCATATGCTCATTTTTCAAACTCATCTCCACTAATATAGAAACTAAACTACCTAGAATTAATAGGACTTCATTAAGCTTGTAAAGTTGTGGCTAGGTGTGTGATTATGAAAGTACAAAAATGATGTTTTCATATGATAAGAGTACCTTTTATTTCACAAACATATTTTCAACTTTTTTTTTTTTTTCTACCAAGTGTTCTTTTCCATCTTCCCTTCAATTCAAATGTCCTTTGGATCTTTTGCTTGATTTTCTTCTCTTTTTTTTTTTATTCTTACTTACTGTTTCAATCATCATCATTTTTTTTTTTTTTTTTTTTTTTTTATGATGAAGCAAGATAAACACAACATAATTGCTCATGAAAATCAAATATTACATTAAGTACTCTTATCACTAAGGGTAGTTCAATGTATGTCAATGTTGAGTTCAAGGGTGTGCTATTGATAAAATATTGCGGGGAAGCATGAAAAGTTCAAACGGTCCAAAAATGGCCTAAATCATTTTCTAAGTGGCATTTGTTTCTATTATTTCGCTTCAACGTGTTTTCAAATGAGTTCTAGAGATTGTTGAGACTTAAAACATATCATGAACATGCATACATTCCACAAATCAGAATAGTTAAACTAACCATGCATACATACCACATGTACCACAAAATTCTCAAATTAGATGAATCCAACATTTATGTGCTTCGTTGCTTAGGTAAAAATCTAACATCTCTCATATGTCATTGTCATTACAATCATGTTAATATCATAGATTTTCGGATTGAATCAAGTAGACACGACACTAACCTAAAATACATTCAAGTGACTAAAGTTAAAAATTTAAAATTTGTCATATTTCATGCTCATGGAATATTCTTCCCACCCCCAACCTAATTTCTGCATTGTCCTCAATGTTGAAAAAGAAGAACAAAAGAAATAAGAAAAAGTGTGAGAAGTTACCCCCCTTTCGTATGAGATTGTGGCATTACTCGTTATGCTCCGGTTCACTGTTCCTCGCTTTTCTCATGAAGAATTTAGTGTGTATGGAACATGTATTGAACCTCAAAGTGTATGCAACACAATTCAAACTCAAACCCAAATTTAAATTATAACTAAGTCAGATAAAAACAGAAAAACATTAAACTAAGTTAAACAATTCAAAATAAAATAAAAATAAAGGAAAAACTGAAAAAGAAAATAAAAAAAAAAATAAAAAAAAAGAAAATAAAGAAAAGAAATTGATACTACCGAATATGGTGGGTTGCCTCCCACCAAGCGCTTTCTTTAACGTCTTAGCAAGACATTGCTAATTCGTTTCTATCCACCATCATCAAAGATCTTGAAGTGTGTGATATCAATTTTTCGAGCTAATATGTCATTAAGCTTGTCCTTCCATCTCGGTAGTTGTTTCCTATGAAGTACAGCACACACTCTTTTGTGGAAGTAGTATGGAAAATAATTTGGGGATGTGCAAGTCTTAGGTGCCTTGTGTGGCATGGGAGGTGAAGATAATTCCTCCTTGTTCTCCATAGAAGTTTGTAGAATTTGATATTCATCAGCTTGACATTCTTTGAGAATTGCTTGCTCTCCATCTGTATTTTCTACACAAAGTGGTAAATCATCAAAAGTTTCAGGAAAATAAATATTTTCAAAATTTTTACCATTTTGAAGGATTGTGTCATCCTTCACTTGCTCAATTTGAGTGGGCAACTCTTCTTGTTTTTGAATTTGTTCCGCTAATTGCCCAACTTGCATTTCTATTCTTTTCATTGATTCCTCCACAGACTCCATCCTTTCACTAGTAGATTGTATGAAAGCATTCAAGGTTTCCTCTAAGGTTGGCTTCCTAGGTTGATTAGAAACTCTACTTCCTTGTATGAAAGAATTCAAGCTCTCTTCGAAGGTGGCCCTAGATGGATATTGATGAAAACTTGAGCTTTGCATTTGGTATTGTGCATAAGGTGGGTCATATGGTTGAAAATTTGAGCTTTGCATGTTGTATTGGGCATAAGGTGGGGTAGAGTTTGCTTGCCATGAAAAATTATGGTGATTTTCCCACTCAGGATTATAGGTACTAAAATAAGGATCATTCCAAGGTGGGTGACATCCCTCATTACGATCAAAGTTTGAATTAGTGGGTGTATAGTAATCACCTGCAAAAGTGCAAACATTAGCATAATGCCCATATAAACCACAAATGCTACATACCTCCATGTATGTCATATCATGCAGCTCTTCAAAAGGCCTTGTATTGGCTCATGGATTTCTGTATCCAGCCTGATTAGGTGCATTTTAAAATTCGTTGATGTTGTCTATGAACGGTACCTTTCAAAAACTAACAAAAACAACAGAGAAATCAAAGCACCACAGATTAAGCAATTAAAAGCACTATTTTTTGATTTTTTTGATTTTTTGATTTTTTTGTATTTTTAGAATATAAATAAATAAATAAATAAATAAACAAATAAATAAATAAAAGATAAAAAATAAAATAAATAAACAAATAAAAAAAATTAAGAAACTCTAAAAAGTTAAAAAGAAAATTATTCAAAACGCCAATTCCCCGGCAACGGCGCCAAAAACTTGATGTGTTAAAATGTGTACTCGCAAGTGTACGAATCACTCGTAGGAAAGTGATAAGCAACTTCCAAGGTCAGTCTCTCAAGGAATTGCAGTGGTTCTAAATAACTAACTTTTTAATCAAAATAGAGTTCTAATGAAAATAAAACACTAATTAAATAGAGTTCTAGTGAAACTAAAACTCTAAGTAACTAGAATCCTAAAGCTAGTAAAACTGTAAAAAGGTGTTTGATTTGTAACGGGAACAAAATACGAGCAATTAAACGAAAAAAAAATCGCAATTAAACAATCAATTCAGATATATTTGAAGATCAATGGAGAATGTATGGACGTTTAGCTTGGTTGACCATGCTTGCATCGAAAAGGTATGGTGAGATAACATGAACGTCCTATATAAACTAAACTACCGGCTTTCCTTTTAATTACGAGACTCATTTTGGCGGGGGTAGGTCTCTTTATTGATTAACTAATTAATTGCCTTTGGCGGGGGTAAATCAAATAGTAATCAAATTATGCGCAAGGAAAACATGCCAATCAAATTAATGCTATGACTAAGTCACTAACTTGAATCTTTGATTAAGTGTTTCGGAATAGAGTTAAGGTGACGTTCCTCTAACTAAATTCTTAGGTTTTTCAATCTAACTACGAACATCAAATGGGCCCATGATTATTCATAATCAAATATCTAAACATGCTCTTAATCAAAAAGTAATTCATTTATATTAAATCAATAGAATACACCATACACAGTTCTAGCAAACATGGCAACACAAACTAAACATCCATAATAAAACTAGCCAGACATGTTCATATTAATATTCATAGACAAATAAAATATGAACATACACTCCAACAAAAGAAGAAGAAAAATAGAATTCTACAACACCAAAGAAAACCTAGATCTAAATACCGCTTATGGATTGGTTGACGTACTTCTCCGTAAGCTTTATCTTCGATTGTCGACGGCTTCTTTGGATCCTTAGAATGGTTTCTCTTGCTTTGTTTTTGTGTAGCAAAACTCCCAAAGTTGATTGAATCTCTTGTTTGGTTGCAAAATTGTAAAGTGTAAGAGTTGTGTATCAATTCGAGTTCTCGTTGTAAAGGGGGTCTAAGGGGGGTATTTATAGATGTAAGGGATTCTGCAAATCCTATGTGCAATAGGAATAGGCGTGCCGCGGCATGCATTTTACCCGCCGCGGCGCAACACAAAATTTGGAAAATATGCAAAAACCCGAGAGCTCCCCGCCGCGGCATACAATTCCCTCGCCGCGGCGCGCAATGCTTCTATGTTTTCAGGATCAAACCCGAGAGCCTCCCGCCGCGGCATGCAATTCTCTCGCTGCGGCGCGCAATGCTTTCCTTCTTTTCACGTCCCCCCTTACATATGTGATGGCACTATATGTAAGGCTTACATATTCATCTTGATTAGTCCGTAACTCGTGATCCGAGCGCCGTAGGTGTTCCGTCTTCGCGTGTTTTCATCATTTGAACCATTTGACGCTAAAAACACCTGAAATGCACTAAAATATACCCGTGACTCCGAATGGATAGATTTATGAAAATAATCGAAATAATAGTCATAATAAATCTATATATCAATCAATCAAGCATAATTAATCACGAAATATTAGTGCTTTTCGAGCACTCATCAACAATCAAGACTTTTTTGATAGTGACTTGTGTGCAATTGTCTCTGAAGTGAACTTGGTTGGATCCAACCCAAGGGAGCGGTGGATTGACACTAGTGCGACCAGACATGTTTGCTCAGATAAAGGGCTAGTTACCACCTTTGAAGTTGTCAAGGAAGGTGAAAAGCTATTTATAGCCAACTCTGCAACCTCTACTGTTGAAGGGCAATGAAGAGTGATGTTGAAGATGACCTCCAGAAAGGATCTGACTTTGAATAATGTACTGTATGTGCTTGAGATTCGTAAGAACCTTGTGTTTGGTTCATTGCTGAATAAACATGGCTTTAGAATTATATTTGAGTCAGATAAGGTCGTGTTGACCAAAAAAGGTATATTTGTGGGCAAGGGTTATGCTTGTAATGGGCTTTTTAAACTTAATGTAACAACTGTAATGCGTAAGAAAATTAATAAAATTAATTATTCTGCTTACTTACTTGAGTCTTCCAATTTATGGCATGGTAGACTAGGTCATGTTAATTATGAATCTTTGCATAGATTAATTAACATGGATCATATACCCTCTTTCTAAATTAATTCCAAACACAAATGTGAAACTTGTGTTAAGTCCAAAATGACAAAGTTATCATTCCATTCAATCGAAAGAAACACGGAAGCTCTTGATTTAATCCATAGTAATCTATATGATTTAAAGTTTGTTCAAATAAGAGGTGACAATAAGTATTTTATTACTTTTATCGATGATAGCACAAAATACTGTCATGTATATTTGCTTAAAAGCAAAGATGAAGCTATAGAGAATTATTCTCTATAAAGCAGAAGTTGAGAATCAACTTAACAAGAAAATTAAGGTACTACGAAGTGATCGTGGTTGTGAGTATGAATCATCTTTTGGTGAGTACGGAATCATACATGAAACCACAGCCCCTTATTCGCCTCAGCAGAATGGAGTAGCTGAACGTAAGAATCATACCTTGAAAGAAGTGATGAATGTAATGCTACTCAATTCTGGGTTACCTCAGAACTTATGGAGGGAAGCCATTTTATCGTCTAATTACCTTTTAAATAAAGTTTCCAAGAAAAAGGCACAAAAGGCACCGTATGAGTTATTTAAAGGAAGGGTCCCTTCCTATAAATATTTACGAGTGTGGAGGTATCTTACTAAAGTAGCCGCACCTATACCTAAGAATGTGAAGATAGGTCCAAAAATGATAGATTGCATTTTTATTGGATATGCACATAACAATAGTACTTATCGTTTTCTTGCGCATGAGTCAAACATCCCAGACATACACAAGAATACAATAATGGAATCGAGGAATGCATCGTTCTTTGAACATGTATTTTCATGTAAATCTTAAAAGAAATCGAGTTCGTCTAAATGAACTTATGAGATTATGAATGAAGATAGATCAAGAACATGAACCTGAACAAGAGGTTGAGGTTAAATTTAGACGTAACAAAAGGGTTAGGACATAAACGTCCTACGGTCCAGATTTTTTAACTTATTTGCTAGAAAGTGAACATCAAACCTATGAAGAGGCTATAAACTCTTATGAAGGTCCTCAATTGAGTCCATTTTGCAAAATCACACTTGGAAACTAGTTGATTTACCTCCAGATAGTAAAACACTATGATCCAAGTGGATTTTCAAGAGAAAACTTAGACCAGATGGATCAATAGAAGAGTACAAGGCCAGGCTTGTAATTAAGGGTTACAAACAATGACATGGCTTTGATTACTTTAATACTTATTCTCTCGTGACGAGAATGACATCTATTAGGATGATAATTGCTATCGCAACTTTGCGAAATCTTGAGATACATCAAATAGATGTTAAGATAGTCTTTCTAAATGGAGATTTAGATGAAGAAATCTATATGGATAAACCCAAAAATTTTTCTACCCCAAGGCAAGAAGGAAATGTCTGTAAATTGGTGAAGTCATTATGTGGCTTAAAGCAACCACCAAAACAATGGCATGAAAAGTTCGATAATGTCATAAAGATAAATGGATTTAAGATCAAAGAATGTGACAAATGTGTATACGTTAAGGACACTGAATATGATCAAATGATCAAATCTACCAAAAATATGTTGAACTCAAGGTTTGACATGAAAGACATAGAGCCCACTGATGTAATTCTAGGAATTAAGATATCAAGGATATCAACCTGTCTCATTCTTAGTCAATGTCATTATGTAGACACAATTCTTGATAGGTTTAATAAAGGTGATTCTGGTATTGTTAGAATACCAATAGATGTTATTCTGCACCTATCCAAGAATAGAGGTGAAAGTATATCTCAACACAAATATTCTAGAGTGATAGAAAGTCTTATGTACTTGATGAGTTGTATAAGACCAGACATAGCTTACGTTGTAAGTAAACTAAGTAGGTATATCAGCAATCCAGGATCTGACCACTGAAAAGGTATTACTAGATTACTTAGATACTTAAGATACATACGTAGCTTTGGACTGCACTACACAAGATATCCTGATGTATTAGATGGATACAGTGATGCAAACTGGATATCTGATATGAAAGACTCTAAGTCTACCAGTGGATATGTGTTCACACTGGGTGGTGCAGCTATTTCATGGAAGTCATCTAAATAGACTTGTATAGCTAGATCCATGATGGAATCTGAATTCATCGCTTTGGATAAATGTGGCGAAGAGGCCGAATGGCTACACAATTTCTTAGAGGATATTCCAAAGTGGCCTAAGCATGTGTTTGCAATTTGCATCCATTGTGATAGTCAATCTGCAATTGGTAGGGCACATAGCAACATGTATAATGGTAAGTCTAGACATATACGTCGTATACATAATACCATAAGACAACTACTCTCAACTGGGGTTATTTCTGTTGACTATGTAAAGTCAAAAGATAACATAGCGGATCCGTTAACCAAAGGGTTAAATTGAGAGTTAGTTGATAAGTCATATAGAGGAATGGGATTGAAGCCCATGAAAGAAAAAGAATTTACAAAGAAAACCCAACCTAGCTGATTGGAGATCCTAAGATCTAGGTTCAAAGTGACAACCTACTTGTAAAGACTTAATGAGATCACTGTGGGGGTTTACCCTCAAGTCTATTCCTATGATGAAATACAGTGATACCCGTAAGTAGAGGTTAAACTAAGGCTTTTAATGATTCTTACGAAGAGAATACAGAGCGGAGTATTATGGGTTACTCTTTGCGGTATACTCTTATAGTTAAGAGATCACCTATGCGAGAGAGAAGTGGGACAGCTTCGAAAGAGAATTGTGTAGGGCTCTATTCTTTAGAAACTCTAGCAGAACCAAGCATGTGTTCATGGCCAAAACAAACACAACAGTGAGAATTGAATTATGTTAGGAAATATTCAAGTGTGAAGTATGTCATCGCTTATATAAATGACAGAAAAGTTCAAGGACATCATGTCTACTGGTCAGTTAGTAAGGTAAATGTATTTTCACAATGAAAGGTTCAAAAGTTAACACTTACCTATCCTATGCAGGTTTCGAATTGTTGAACTCTATCCTTGTGTCAAAACTAATTTGAAAACTCCGTCAATTTTCATTCACGTAAAGGATTGTTAAAAAAATTTGAATGAAAATTTGAGAAGAAATAGTTGATTAATGGTTTTGTGCCATTTCTTGCTTTAAAAGGTTTTTGTCCTTTTGGACAATTTAATTTCTTTTATTATCTTGTCCTTTTAGGTGTAAGCTTTATCTATAAATATAGATGAAAGGCTACATTGCAAGGAGGTAGAAAAGAGAAGGAAAAAATACAACATAAAAACAAAAGAATCCTAAAAAAAAATTTAGCATAAGTTTTTCATATTCTAGAGTTAGGTTATATTTTAATAGAGTTCAGATACAAGAAATTTCGTTAGAGTAGTAAGTCAATGATGTCTAATTTCTGCTAGTAGATCTTTTTATTTTGGAAGATAAGTTTTTGGAGTATTCAAACACCAACGATGAGGAGAAAAATTATTTTAAGAACACCGTGTGTTACATGAGACTTGTTCATTTCTAAATTTTATTTCCTTTATAGTATTTAAATTGTGCATTATAAATTATATGTATTTTATTTTTATAATGTAATTTTAATTTAAATAAATATAATTTTATTTTTAAATTATTTGTTACTTACATTATTTCTAACAACGGAGAAAGTAAACTTATTACTCACAAGAGGAAACTTTAAATGGTCTGTTGTAAGACCAAATATCTTTCAAACCTTCGTGTACAGTGGTGGCACTAAAGGTTCTTTGTGTTAACAACTTACCAACAAGCATTCTCTTAGCATTGTTGTTAGCCTCTCCATTTCTAGTTTCCAAGCATAAATTTGCTAGAGAATTGCTTAATAATTGTGTCCTTTCTTGCAACTGTTCCATCGTTGAAATCAATTTCTTTAAGAGTGAAGGAACAACTCTGAGGACCACTTTAGTGGCAAACTCATAAAAAGCAAAAATACAGGGAATAGGTATAGTGATTTTTTAGAAACCGTGGGTTCTTGGATATAATTAGAGGTGAACAAAAAAATACAGAACTAAATCAACCCATCCAACCCAACCCAGAAAAATCAATTTTTAAGTTTTATTGGTTTGGTTCAATTCTTCATAATAAAAAATTGATTAATATTGGATTGGTTTGATTTTTATTTATTAAAATATTAAAAAAATTGAACCAACCCATATATATTTATATTTATATTATATATATTTATATTTTTAAATATTTATATAATCATTACAATTTAATTTATTTAATTCATAGTTGACACTTGATTTTTCTATTTTTGTAGACATGTTTGAAAAATAACCTACCTCAATAAATTCAATGGCGAGTTAGCAATATCAATGATTTCAATATAATATTTATGTTTTATTAATATATTAGAATATGAGAGTTTGAAACATGTTTGAAATTTTATTTTATTTTTATGTTTTTTCTTGAATAATTTAAATATTTTATTATTATTCTCTATTTTGTAATATACTGTAATCTATATGTACTAAATATTTGAATTTATATGTTTTGATTTGTTATTTGTTGTTAATTAGTTATGTTTATGAGGACAACCTTTTTTATTTTCGATAATATTTTAAAAAAATTTGTCCTCTACTTTGTTAATGAGAGATAAACAAATTTTGTCCATTTTTGTCATTACAGTTTGAATATTTAAATGAAATTCGTGCAAATACTTCTCTACCAGGTACTCTCATTTATTTTATCTTTTATTCACGTAATACACTAATTTGATATTATTTAATTATTTATCCATTATAAATTTATAATTACATCATCTTTCATATTTTTGTCGGTAGAGTTTTCATTGCATGAATAACATTGGTGAACAATATTATTTGATGTGAAAGTTAGTAAATTTTGTCAGGTATGTGATTACTATTCCTTATTGCTTATTTGTCTTAATTTTAAATTTTTCTTGCACTTTGTATTTAATATGAATAATGGTATTAGATAAATGATCGATATCTATATTTTTAAATTTAGGTATTATAATAAAATTAACATTAAAAACGTTAGAAATTATATATAATACAAGAGTTTTAAAAAAATTTAATAAACATAATTCATTATCATAAAAAGAGGAAGAAATTTCCTTTAACCAACCCAAACCAAACTAAAAAATTTGGTTCGAGTTAGATTGGTTTTTAAAATTTTTTGGTTTGATTCGGTTCTTGTTTTTAAAAAATCGTTTATATTAAATTAATTCTAATTTTAATTTAAATTCAAATCAACTCATATATGTTCATCCTAGATATAAGGGAAGCAGATCATTTAAAATAGGAGAGTTGAGAAAAACTCAAGACCCTAGTACAGAAAATTCGCTCTCCAAAGCGACAAAGGTTGATAAGGACTTGCTTTCTTGCCTTCGGATTTATGGAAAAAGTGAAAAGTGAAACTCTATAAAGTCGATCGAATTAGGATGATGATTATTATGGGACCAACTCTAGTTACATCCTACAAAGCCTCCAAATACATACCCTAATGTCTAAAATTATTAGGGATATGTTCTTTTAGGAGTATGTACTTAGAGGGTTTTGTGGGATGTAACTAGAATTTTCCTTATTATGGTTTGGAAAGGGTCCATTGCTTTGGGCCTTCTCGATCTCCAACTGAATTGACTTTAAACTAATATGTAATTAAATTAACTTTAAATAATTAAATTTACTTTAAAATAATATATAATTTTTATTTAGCATACAACTTGTATATATATTACTGTACACACCGTAAATAATATAACTTTAGCATATATATATATATATATATTAAGTAAAAATTAACATTAATTTTTGAAATAATTTAATATATAAATATTATTTATGTTTAAATAATATTTAGTATTATTATATTTAATGTATATGTGTGTAATTGTGTAATTAATTATTTTTAAAAAATATATATTTAGACTTATCTTCATTGCGTCAACATTAAGAGGCTAATATATATATATATATATATATTATAAGTACAAATTAACATTAATTTTTGTAATAATTTAATATATAAATATAATTTATGCTTAATGTTTAGTATTATTATATTTAATGTATATGTGTGTAATTGTGTAATTAATTATTTAAAAAATATATATATTTAGACTTATCCTCGTTGAGTCAGTCAGCATTAAGAGGCTAATAATTTTGCCATTTTTATTTTAGTTTTAACTTTTTTATTAGTTTTTAAATTTTAAGTAAATTTTGACATAAATTTTTAAAATTTTATAATTTAATTTTAATTTTTTATGATTTTATTCATATGTTTATAAAATTTTAAATTATAGAATTTAATAATTAAATTTTGAAAATTTTATACATAGATATTAATTTAATTATTAAAATATATATTTATAAATTAAAATTTTAAGATATTTGTGTAAAATTTTAAAATATTATGATTAAATCGTATGATTTAAAAATTTATAAGTAAAATTTTAAAATTTTGAGTACTAAATAATATATATTAAAATTTTAAAAATTTATGTTTAAATTAAATTAAAATTTAAGTATTAATAATATAAATAATTTTTATTTTAAATATTTTAAAATTTTCGTACTTTTTTATAAAGTAAGTCACATGAACCTAACACTATTTTTGTTTTATTATAGAATGGACTACCCCACTTGCATAAAATTTATAATTTCATTTTTACCCGGCATGTGAAAGTAACACCTATGCTAGGCCTAGCCACACTCATCGTCGTCGTCTGATTCTCTCTCTTTTTCTCACCCATTGTATTCGCCACACCCCTTCCACCACACCGTATCGAGAGGAAATATTTTCCGATTTCTTATCCATCAAAGATGACCCCTTTGGCTCATAGCGATGCCCAACCATTGATTAGAGCATGAGAATTCAGATACCCAGATAGTCAAGTAGCAAGGGTGTCTTTCGCTTAACTTTACTGTGCTTCTCAAATATGTTAAAAGTTCCCCAATTGATTTTTTTTCCCATTTTCGGTTGAAATTTGGAAGTTATTGGATTATGTGGGTTTTATTTAGAATTGGATAAATTTAGTATATGTAACTCCAACAAAAAACATATAATAGACAAAGACGTCAGAATCTATTCACTATAAAGAGGTCGAAGAATGGCAACGAAGAAGATATTGACGATGACTTTTACGTCAGCGGAGATGATGATGTTATCTTTTGTATTTGCTTTTATTTATTTATTTATTTATTAAAATTGAGCAAGTTGTTATAACTTTTTTTGCAAATAATGCAATTGGGCAATATCTAACACATTTTCTCTCTCTTTTTTTTTCTAATGGTGCAGCTGTTACGCCTGATGCTGCTAACTGAAAGTGACAGATGAATATAGAGAAATTGTCTATCAAACAAAAATTAAAAGATAATTCAATAGTTTTTTTTTTTTTTTCTGTAAGAAAGAAAAAAAAAAAAAGATTTGAAATGTAAAGACGCTTTGTATGAAGTCACTGGCCGGCTAGTTTGACAACTGATTAATGTAGTTGGACATTAGCTTTGATGAGTAGGATTACAGGTTAATCAAAATTTAGTAATTTAGATACGTGTCTTAATTTAATTTTAATAAATATAATTATTGATTGATTAAAATTGAATAAATTAATATGTATTAAATTTAGTATTGATCAGTAAAATTATTGATCGATCAAAATTTAATAAATTAGATATATGTTTGTTTAGGCTCTAACAAGTGGGGTGGTAGTTGGATAGTCGCTTAATTTTAACAGATTTAATTAGATAAATGTTTAATTAAAATTAATTAAGGGTATTTTTATTACAATGCGTAAAAAATTAAGTAGAGAGATCATATATGATTTTTAATAAATTAGTTAAAAATAAGTGTCTTACATGTGATATATTTTACGTATTTTAATTTTATATTTTAGTTAATTTATATAATATATTTAAAATAAATATAAAATTAATTCTTTTATATTTATAAATTAGATAAGAATATAAAATAATATTTAGAGTCTTTATTTAATTTAGTAATCATTATATAATTAGATTTCTTATTTAACGTAATAATTATCATATGATTAGAGTCATTAAATATGATGATTTTTATTGATTATAATTCTTAATTTATTATTATGTTTAAAAAATTTTATTTAATGTAATAATAAATTTTAAAATAATAATTAATTTAAGATAATTTTATTTTTAAAAAAAATTTAACGTGAATCAGATTAATAGATACATATACATAAAATAATAATGATAACATATAATAATACTTTTTAGTTTTTATTATGAACAATCTTATTTAAATAATGTGATAAAATTTCATTGGTCGAAAAATAATTGCCAAACTGCTTTATTCGTTAAATATTTGCAACATTATTTATGAACCTTATAAAAAGACTTTCCCTTTTATTATAGACGCGCATTCCACGCAAAAACGACAGCGTAATAGTATTTTTGGTCAATGTAGATTATTAATTGACGTAACATCTCAAATCTCAATCACACACCTTTTTTTTTTTTTTTCCTTTGGTGTATAAAATATTATTTCTTCCGCTTTTGCTAATGATGATTACTTTGTTGTTGATTAGTGACGAACGAACGATCACGCATTGATGAGATGATAAAGAGCTTTGTTATATATCATAAAATATCTTCGTCACAACTCTTTTTTTTTTTTTTTTAAATCAGTTTCATTAATTTAAATGAAAAATACATAAATAAAAAAAATTTAAAAAATATATTAAAATTATCTTAAGAACCATAATAATAAATCTTTATTACATGGAGTAAATGTTTTTAGCATTATTTATTATCTTAAGTTTGTACGTAAAATAAATTTCATCTTTAATAAAAAAGAATAAAAAATGAAATAAAAAATAGAAGGATGATGGCTATAATTTTAAAAAATTTTGATCACATATTACGTATTAATTTATAAATTTGGATTCAATTATACTTATTTTAAATTTTATTGTTTGTCTGGATAGATAACCAATTACCACACAACACATTGATATTTATTTCATATTTGAGATTTTCAATAATAAAATATAAATAATAATATTATTATAATAATAACAACATAAATGTACAATTCATTATGAAAATAATAATTTATAGTTACTTACTAGAAAAGTAATAAAAGTTGTGTAACAATATTATTATTTTAAAATGTAAATGAACTTTGACTAAACTATTTTTTCTTCGTAATATTAACTTATTGTAAATATGTTTAGATATTATTTATTATTTTGAAGTATGTAAGGTGTTATCACTTCTCAATAAGCGGCAAAACGTATTGTAAGGTGTTATCACTTCTCATTGTTTCTCTTTCTCCTGATAATATAAATTTTAAATATAATATTTATAAAATTATAAATAAATTAAATATTAAAAATAGATTTATGCTTCTTGATAAAAGGAGCTAAGTATGCGGCTGTTTCAACAAACCAAAAGAGTTAAAAGCTTGAAGGATCAAATTCCAAAAGGGAACAAACAGAGAGTGAAAGACCAAGGCATTCAAGGTGTTACTTGGAGGAACTCACTGAGTCGTCTTAATCGATTCTCTCTACTGTTAAATCTTGCGTTCCTAAAGTTTCAAAATCTCCTCCTAAACCATTATCTTGTTCCTCCTTGTCTTCAGCACAATCAATGTCTTCATCGTTAACTTCATTCAGCAACAGTTATCGTCTCCACCATCCTCTTGTTCCTCCTCAGAAATGGATAACAAATATATCTGCTTCAAACTTTAATGAAATTAGTTATGGCTCTAGTGTTATCTCTTGTCACATATTTTACTTTTGAAGATACTTAGGCTTTTGAATTATAAAATTCATGTGTAAAAGTAAAAACTTAGTTATATCAACATAAGCTCACCTCCATTAAAGCTTGAAACCTCTACGAAGATGAAAGCTCGTCATTCTCAATTTCAAAATCGGCTCTATAACGATCCAACATCTTTTTTTTTTTAATTATGCACCATCGCCACCACCTCCTATGTCAACATCATCGAATCCAATAGTACAAACACTACCTTCTTTTCCATAATACTAACCAAGGTTAATAATGTTTAAAATGGCTCACGTGAAGTTAAATTTTAATGTTTATTTTAAGAATTAAAAAAATTGTAAAATTAAATTAAAAATATAAAATTTTAAAAAATTAAGAATTATTTTGTATATAAAAAAGTTAAGACCAAAAGTTATTATTAAATTAAAGTCAATCATCAATAGAATAATTAAACATATTTAAAAAAAAATAAAAAAATAAATACAAATGCGTAAGTGAATCCAACGAAAAAAATTGGAGAACACTTACAAATATCAAAGATGTGGGGCATAAATATTCGACTCTATCTCTTATATCTACCCTACCCTCTCCATATTTACATAAATTGAAATTCACAATCAATAATAAGGCCCTTCCTTTCTGACTCTCTTCTTTGCAACGCCTCTGAGTCTCCGACATTTACTAATATTTTGTTCATTAATTTTGCGTTAGTTTTGTCCTGAGTTGAAAATATGGCTGAATCGGTTGAGTTACCGAGTCGTCTTGGCATCCTTCCATTTCGTAACAAGGTTCTCTTACCTGGTGCTATCATTCGAATTCGTTGCACTTCACCTAGCAGGTACTTTATGAGTACGTTTAATTTTTGCTTTTCTTCCCTAATTGTAATTTCTTCTCGTTTATTTTCTTTTTCCGGAGCTGTATTTTTTCAGCTTCTACTGATATGGTGCGTAACTGTTACGATCATGGTTCGTTTGGATACTGAGAGATTTGATTCGAAGGCTTAATTGTTTCTGCAGTTAGCTGATCTTCTTCACCTGACTTTTGTGATTGCGTTTAGGCTCTTTTGTGCTTGTTTATTATCTGGGATTATTATTTTCAGTCAAAATTGTGGTCTGGTTAATTGAATTATTTTGCAATCATGTTGTTTAGTAATTCGTTTTGAGCTTTGAAAACTATTAGGAAGAGAGAAAAATGGAATGATAAAATACTGGATTTTGGGTTAATTTGGTATGTAACTTAGTGTAATTGACATTTTAGTCTGTAATTGTTTAAGCAGGTCAATTTGGTCTAATAATTTTTTAGTTTGAGTCATTTAAGGACAATTTTTTTAAAAACTTCAAATTTTATCATTAAATAAATTTATGTATATTATATGTATTATTTTTAGTGGTATTATTGGATTATCATTAAAATGCCGGTATAATTAAAAAAACAAATAACTCAAAGATTCAAAATATATTTTACCTTTTAGTAAATTTTAAAACTTTTTTTTTCACGTATGAAAAGAGGCTTGTCAAACAAGTATCATTTCTTTACAGAAAATTGATTCAATTCACTCACTCACTTTTCATTAGGCCAGCAACAGTTTTCTTCAAACCCATTGGCAATTTTCTTCAAGTTAGGAAAGAGAATCAAATGTGCAACAATTTCAATATGAAATCATCCTTTCTTGATACTGATATTACAGTAGAGCAACTTAAAGGCTGCCAAAATTTTCATATGAAGGGAGTTACCGAATCTCTTTTTTTCTTTTTCTATTTTTAATTATGTAGATATTTTAATGATAATTCAACAATACCCAAAAAAAAATAATACGTGTGAGATGCACATATTTATTTAATGATAAAATTTAGGATATTTACAAAAATTGTCCTTAAACGACTCAAACTAAAATTATTGAACTAAATTGACTTACTTTAATAGTTACAGACTAAAGTAAATTAGATTAAGTTAAAGGACTAAATTAACCTAAAATCCCAAAATACTTATGGTAGTTAGTAATTGCTTTGATTTTCAGCGACGAAGGTGGTTCTTTCTTTCTTTCTTTCCTAACGAGGCTGAAGTTATATTTATTGTTTTTTATTATTGTGAGAACTGAATTCCTTGTGTGCTCCTAAAGGAATCTGAATCTTTAAGAGGATTACCATTGACTCTCTTCTGTGTGCACAATAGTGGTCGATTACAACTTCTGTAACTGTTTAATCATGTCGTGTATCGATATATTTATCACCAGTTTACTTACAAGATGGTGAACTTGAAATAGTATTGTGGTTAATGATGCAGTGTGAAATTGGTGGAGCAAGAATTGTGGCAGAGGGAAGAAAAGGGGTTAATTGGTGTTCTTCCCGTTCGAGATGCAGCTGAGTCTACATCAGTTGGGTCTAAGTTATCCCAAGGTGCTTTCAACTTTATTTTCTCTTTTTGTTTAATAAGTTTTGACAATTGATGAAATGCTTAGCAAGAAAATTATTTTGTAATAGGTATTGGTAATGATTCTGGGAAGAATCAGCAGGAACCTATGCACTGGCATACCAGGTATGATTGGATCAAGTATCCACTATTTACAATTTTTTAGGTTGTGTTAAAAATAAATACGAGGATGCACTGCCAGCCTATATTTTATTGGAATATTAAGCACTCGGTTCATCAAAGACTAATTAATACAAGAGAAATGCTAATATCACAAAAATTTGTAACTCATTTTTGCACACACATCTCTTATATCATGGCAGGTGTCAAAATTATTTTAAAAATTAAAAAATTGATTCATTTTTCAAGATAATACTAACATACATTACAAAATAAAGTATATGGGTGCAAAAGTGGTTGCCCTTAGCATTCCTGTTAATACAATGTGGATATTGATAATTATGTTGCCTTGTTTCAACATCAAAATTCTTCAGGGGTGTTGCTGCTTGTGCTTTACATCTGTCAAGAGGAGTGGAGAAGCCAAGTGGGAGGGTTACATATACAGTTGTACTTGAAGGTTTGTGCAGATTTAGTGTCCTGGAACTTAGCACAAGAGGAACATATTATACAGCAAAGGTATCTTCTCTTGAAATGACAAAGGCCGGTGAGTCATCAATCACAATTTTTCTTCTAGTAGGAAATCAAGGCTTATTTTTTGGCTTACAATTTTTCCCCTTTCTTTTGCGTGGATAGGAAACAAAGCAACTTTATGCATTGTATACATTAGCATATGACTTCAAGACATTCCATTAGATTAATCCCATCTTTCTTATTGTCTTTAATTTCATTTTCTTGTACATTTGTGACGTTATGACTAAGGCATTATAGCATTGCCTTTGTTTTTCTTTCGATTTCTTTAGTACATAGCTGGTTAATTTACTGACTATGAGAGTGCTTTATGACAACTTATCTTTGGCTTTGTATACATTCCTTCAAAAATAGAACCCAAGAGGTTGGCTTTATGATAGGCCACCCCACCCCACTCTCAACATGGAGGGAAAGGGTTGATTCTTCCCATCCCCATTCCCCAACAACTGACTGATAGGTACATTATGTATGAACTTATATACATATGAATTGCTCCTTTTTATTTGTATGGTACCAGTCAGATGTCAAGGTTTACAACTTGCAAATATCTGTATAATTTCTGTGTTTATTACAACTTTCACTGCTTCAACCTAACAAGCTTTAGATCCTTGTCCTCAAGTTTTTTTTTTTTTGTATATTTGTTAATTTAACAAGAGATGGAGCAAATGGAGCATGATCTGGATTTTATGTCATTGTCTCGCCAGTTTAAAGCAACTGCTATGGAGCTGATTACTGTTCTTGAGCAGGTAAATATTTACAGGATTTTTTCTTCTCTGCTTCACTGCAACCGTCTCAAGAATACAACTTTGCAGATGGTGCCAGTGTTGTATTTCTTCCTTTTGGTGTTATTTGAGTATGTATTTGGACTATAATTCACAGGAGTCTGCATAGATTCTATATGCAAATTGGCCTGTTTGTGCGACAAATGTTTCTACTCGTGCTCTTTAGAATGTTAAAATGTTTATTCATTTGTGATAAGAGTGATCTGCCTCACCCCGAGTTTTCCCCTTTTCTTTATTTGTAGCATGTAACAGTTTGTTACCCTCCATGATTGATTAACCACTTGTAACTCTTTGTTGAATAAATTTTGTAGTGTGTAAACATGGAGGTTTAACTTGAAAAATCAATTCCTTTTAAATGTATTTTTGTTGCTATTTACTTTTCTCTATTTTTTTTTTTTACCATAGTCTTTTACTCAATCTCATGCGCAAAATGTTAACTTCTCTTCCCATTTCTATTTACAGAAGCATAAAACTGGAGGAAGAACTAAAGCCCTTCTGGATACAGTTCCAGTTCACAAATTGGCAGATATATTTGGTGCTAGCTTTGAGATTAGCTTTGAAGAGCAACTTGCAATGTTGGATTCAGTTGATCCAAAGACAAGGCTCTCAAAAGCTACAGAACTGGTCGACAGGCATTTACAGGTAGTCCTTTACTTTAAGATGGTCAACTTTAGCATCTATTCATGTTTATGCTTCTTTCATCTTTTGTGGAGATATGAATCTTTCTGTGCTTGCATTTTGGGGATTTATGTTAGTTTTACATTGTGACAGTCCATCCGCGTCGCAGAGAAGATTACTCAAAAAGTTGAGGGTCAGTTATCAAAATCACAGAAAGAGTTTCTTCTACGGCAGCAGGTTAGCTTTCACATTATCTTGATTTCATAACTGGGAGGAAATTGAGGTTATCCACTTCTTCTTTTATAAAAACAGGGTTAAAAAACTTCATTCAGCTCCTCCAATATCTTCCTCTTTTGGGCTAGAGGGTATTTTGGGCCCCACTTTACTTTCTTATTCAGTTCCTACCATCTACCTGCTTCCAAACAATATGAAATGTCTCTCCCCTTTTCATTTCTACTTTTGCTTCCCTATAGGATTGCTCTTTACAAAATGTTATTTTCTAACTTAACTAGCTTATTTATTTCAATTAAATATGAAAAGCTTGTTTTATTCATTATTTTAAATGGGTATTTATACACATATATAAGTCCTAGATAAGGAAGGACACCAATTCTAGATATATACAAAAAAAGAATAAAGTATATCCTTAAAATAAAGCTATACTTATAATATAATATACATTTTAATTTTCCTCTTCAAGTTGAAGCATACATATCACACATGCCTAAATTGGATTGAACTATATGAAACGAACTTTCTACAACACCGTGAGTTATAATGTCAGTTAATTGATCAATACTCTTAATAAAAGAAATTTTAATGGCATCAGCATCCAAATTATCCTTGTTGTAGTTTCTATCAAGTTCAATGTGCTAAGTTTGGTCATGCTGTATCGGATTCTTAGCAATCTCAGTTGCAACAATATTATCTCAAAATAAAATAATAGGCTCATTAGGACCAAAACCAAGCTTAATCAATATAATTTTTGACCAAGAAACTCCATAATTTTATGGTGAAGAGTGCGATACTCAACCTCTGCACTAGACAACAATATCACGTTTTGTTTATTCTCAAAGTCATCAAGTTGCCTCCAACAAAAGTAAGATATCCTGGAGTAGACTTCCTATCTACCTTGGAATCTGCAAAGTCATAATTAGTGTAACCCATGATGTCTAGGTGTCCATGTTTAGAGAATAAAATACTTTTTCCTGGAGAGGACTTTAAATAAGCCAATATTCGGTTCATAACTTCTATTTGACAGTCATTCAGATTATGCATGAATTGACTTACCACGCTAACTACATATAATAAGTCAGGTCAAGTATGTGTCAAATAAATTAATTTTTCTACTAATCTCTGATACCTTTCCTTATTAGTTGGGATCTGATTAGGATACACAGTCAAACCATAATTCAACTTAATAGGAGTGTATATATGGGTATAAGCAGAATTACCAGTTTCAGCCAATAGGTCTAAGGTATACTTTTGTTGAAAGAGAAAGTCATTGTTTGACCGAAAAACTTCAATACTTAAGAACAGTCAAACCATGATTCAACTCAATAGGAGTGTTTATAGGGGTACAAGCAGAGTTACCAATTTTAGCCAAGAGGTTTAAGGTATATTTTCTGAGAGAAAAAGAGTCATTTTTTTGATTGAGAAACTTCAATACTTAAATTTTCAAGATCTTTCATTTCAAATTCCTTTGTCAAGTAGAAACGTAATCTTTCTATATCACCGATATTACTACCTGTAACAATCTTATTATCAACATACACTAAAGGTATGGTAATGTCATCATCGTTCATTTTGTAAAAAAGAGTGATTTGCTTGAGCTTGTAGAAAACCATATTCTTTCATCGACTAACTCAACTTGCTAAGCTATGCCTTAGGTAATTGTTTCAATCCGTATAAGGCCTTCTTTAACCTATATACCTTTCCTCCTTTTGTTTGGAACCCAGGAGGAGGATCCATGTACACCTTCTCTGTCAATTATCCATGGAGAAAGATGTTCACATCGAATTGTAGTAATGACCAATCTAAATTCACTGTAATAGACAGTATAACTCAAATCGTATTCATCTTAGCTATTGCAGCAAATGTTTTCTAATTGTCAATCCCATAAATTTGAGCATACTTCTTGGCCACTACTATGGCCTTATTCCTCTGTATTGTCCCATTGAAAGAAACTTGACAATGAATACCCTTTTACAATCCACAATCTTTCTCTTAGGAAACTCGACCAACTCCCAAGTACAGTTATTATGAAGGGCATTCATTTCTTCTACCATGGTAGCTCTTCACTTGGGATCTTCAAGGACTTCTTGAAAATTACTAAGAATAGACAGAAGAAATCTAAAGAGCAAAAGCTAAGTGAGTTTTATATAATTGGTGATAAGAAATAAAATCAGAAATGGGATAAACAATATTGGAAGAAAGCTTAGAAAAGCCAAATTTGTCAGGCTATCTATGAACTTGAAGAGGATATCTCCTACCTTGATCACTAACCTATGGGTCCAAGGTATTAGGTGCTGAAACCATAGGAGCGGAAGGTATTTTAGCAGCAAAAAGTGTCAGAGGTAGATTTTGGAACTATAAAATCAAAAGGTATGGTAGTAGGGTCAATATTAAGAGTAGGTAAGGGAGGAATATGCACCTCAGAATCAATGTTGAAAGGGTCATTTGATGGCACAATAGTATTATTGAGAGGAACATCAGGAGGTGGGAGCATAGCATTAATTTCCTTATCCTTCCTACCAAAATTGTGTTGAAACATTTTAAGTGACCTCAAGTTAGTTGGTCTTCGCCCTTCAGGTTTGAGTTCTCCCACAAGATGAGAAGCTCTAGGGAGTTACCACATTCTATGAGAGAAGAATTTTTCCCTTTACTAGAAATTCACTACTTATTTTCTTACAATCATAATTTCTCCTTTTCCTTACCGTTAATCACTCCCTGAAGAGGAGTTAGAAAGATGTTCACAAAATTGAACATCTATACACTTAGTATTTCCTTGTAGAAGGATGAAAATATTCATATCCTTTTTGTGTATTAGAGTAACTAAGAAAGACACACTTAATAGCAACGGGTCAAGTTTGTCACTATGTAGTGCATGGATATGAACATAACACACATAATCAAAAACTTTAGGACACAGATTAAGTGCAGAAGGTAAAGAGTCAATGGAGTTTGATAGTCAATAATAATAGCAAGCATGCGGTTTATAAGAACAACAATAGTCATACCCAAAAATATTTAGGAACTTTCATAGTGAACCACCTTAAGAAGGTGATGGTTCTTACCCTTCGTTACACCATTATGTTGTGGCATATAAGCACACACTGTTTGGTGGAGAATGCCATGAGTTTTGAAGAAATTAGTAAAAGACTGATTAACAAACTCACGATCATTATCAAAATGAAAGACCTGAACAGGAGTGTAAAATTGTGTGACAATCATGGTATATAATTAAGGAATGACATGGATAATATCATTCTTAGATTTAAGCAAGTAAACCCACGTGACTCTAGTACAATCATCAATAAAAGAGAATATTTTTTTAACAGAGGCCGTAGGAGTAGAAAAAGGTCCCCATATTAGTATAAACACAAGAAAAATGGATTGAGCTATTATATGAACTAACTTTAAAAGATACGCGATGGTTTTTAGCATAAATACATTTTTCACACCGTAAATGAGATAGAGACATTGCAAAATAATTTTGAACATAAACGCTCTAAATAAGAAAAAGATTAGCGATGGCATAAGAAATTTTTTTTCTTTTAGTTTTTCTTCCTGAAAACTACAACTAGGATTACTTACTCTCTTCTCCAAGTAGTAAGGACCTCCCCTCCTCTCTCTCTCCCTCTCCCTACCAATACCAATCGGCTTCTTTGTTAGATTGTTCTGAAACACACAATGAGTAGAAAAAAATGTTATAGAATAATTAAGACTTTGGTTATTTTACTAATAGACAAAAGATTATTAGACATATTTGGTGCGAGTAAAATAGAAGAAAGAGAAAGAGTGGATAACAATGAGACATTTATAGCCCCCACAATTGACATAGGTGTCCCATTGGCACCTGAACAAACTTAATGGAAGAAATGGAAGAGGGTATTAGAGAATCAAGTATAGATAAATTACTATTCATATATAAGTAGCCTCTAAATCATTAAACTAAGTGTCAGAATCAAAAGAAATAAATATTGAACCAAAAGTACCTTCTTTAGTTGTTATTTGAGAAACCTGGGAAGTAGAATAAGAGTCCATGCATGAAAACATTGTGGCACAAACAGCAGCACAAAAAAAGAAAAGACACATACTTGGCTGACCGGATCAGATAATGCGTGTTAATAAAAAATAGGAATAACCCATAGTAAAGTTCACGTCGGGTTCACCAGATCTGATAGAAATCATTGACAGTCCAAAAACCAGACAAAAATAACCACACAATAACCAGACATAGTAACCACGCGTTTGAAGAACAATATGACCAGATCAGAATCTCAACACAAGGCAGAAACATGACGTGGGGCTCTTGTTGGGGTGGCTTCTTTCTATTCCGAGGCTATATGTGGCGGCTGCACACTATTCCAATTGCAGAGACCCAATCTGATGGTCTAGGGCACAGCAAAAACCTAATCTGAGGCTGGGTTTGCAGGTTGACTGGATATAAAAACCCTGATGCAAATTGACGCAGAAAACATGCTGATGAGGTGGCAAGAGAGGTGAGGAGAAGGAGCTTGTGATGGTGGCTGGGTTCACAGGTCAGATTTTTGCGCAAGGCAGAGGGCTGAAAAACTGACGATGGCTCAGAGCACAAGAGGAAATGTCAGCATCTGGTAGGAGAGCAGTGGCGGCTGGCTAGGGTAGTTTCAGAAGCATGTTCTCTCACAAGGGATAGGCAGTGGATTTTTTTCTCTGCTCTGATACCAAATTAAACATGAAAAGCTTGTTTTATTCATTAACTTAAATGGGTATTTATACACATATATAAGTTCTAGATAAGGAAGGACACTAAGTTCTAGATATATACAAAATAAGAATAAAGCATCTCCCTAAGATAAAGCTATACGTTGAATATAATATATACACTTTTAACTATTTCTTTAACTAATAATTAGTTTTTGACCTTGCTTTTCTCATGATTTAAATTCCAGATGAGGGCTATCAAAGAGGAGCTTGGTGACAATGATGATGATGAAGATGATTTAGCAGCCCTGGAAAGAAAGATGCAAACGGCAGGAATGCCTTCAAGCATCTGGAAGCATGCACATAGGGAGTTGAGGTATCATTTCTGGGTCCATCTTTAGGCTGCTTGATGGTTGTTGAGGATATTAGAAAGAAGAAAATAGAGAGACAAATAAGAAATTTAACGATTTACATAGTTTTTCTATTTCTCTAACTGAAGAATACAGCCACATATTCATTGACCACGTACTCTAAGCAATAGTACGTTTGTGAGGATGACACCCTTATTTTCAACAATTTCTATACATGAAACCAAATTTAATGTTTAACTTTAATTCTGAAAGTGAAAAACATGAAAAGGAACGTAGCTGAAAAAAAAAAAAAAAAAAAATCTAGAGAAGAATTTTCTGGGAAACTAGATTTGAGATTTTCCCCTTGGGACGTGTCCATACTGTAAATGTCATGGAAAATGTCTTTAACAGACTTTGTTTATGCTGAGCAAACTCCTGCATTTTGGCCCAATTTGGATCCTTACTAATGTCAAACTTAATCTTACTTTTAGATCCAAAAATCAAAATAAGAAAGGACAAAAAAATGCAACAGCACTTCTCCCCTTTTCTGCTTTGTCCAAATTCACGACCCTTTCTGCTTTCTCCAAATTCATAATTATCACTCCTGAATTTTACGTTGCTTCCATTTCTATGTGCATTTATTTCTGTTTTCTTGTGTCTCAGGAGGCTTAAAAAAATTCAACCCCAGCAGCCTGGGTATAATAGTTCCCGTGCGTACCTGGATCTTCTTGCTGATCTTCCCTGGCAGAAGTCCAGCGAAGAACTTGAATTGAAATTGGGAGCTACAAAAGAACGTCTTGATAGTGACCACTATGGTTTGGTCAAAGTCAAGCAACGGATCATTGAATATTTGGCTGTTCGTAAGGTGACGGTTTATGGAAGTTCTTTTTCAGTAGTTAACTCTGCATAGAAGCTTGCTGCTGCTTGTGTTTGTTTTCTATTTTAGGAGCTCGATGCTCATACAGAACAATTCTTTATGTATTGCAGCTCAAACCAGATGCTCGAGGCCCTGTATTGTGCTTTGTTGGCCCACCAGGGGTTGGGAAAACATCATTGGCCTCGTCTATTGCCACTGCATTAGGTAGAAAATTTATACGAATATCACTTGGTGGTGTTAAGGATGAAGCTGATATCAGAGGGCATAGAAGGACATATATTGGAAGCATGCCAGGGAGACTTATTGATGGATTAAAGGTATGCTTGTGTTTTTTCAATCAATCCCTCCCACTACAACAGACACAAGATTTCTGTCTAGTTTTACCATGCGTTCCATTTTACTTTATTTTTACATCAGCCAACCAACTAACAATTAAAAAGTAAAGAAAATAGACATTTAAGTAATAGTGGTGGAGGTCTAAGTCCATCGTCACACTGTTAAATGAGAAGTATTTTTCCCATGGGGCACAATTTTCTGTTTTGAAGGAAATCTCATCTACTCCATACATATATCGGTTCTCTTAGTTTGCAAGGGATATCATGGTTCTGATTCTCTATTAATGATTGTTAAATATAATTTTCAAGCGTGTGGAAGATATTTACTGTTAGGTCTTTATAGTCTGGCTAACAGGATTCTGTAAGTTTTTTGGATGATATTTCATAGATTGTTGATTATTAATTATTATTTTGTGTTTCTCCTGTCCTGATATTTAAATTTGCTTCCCTTCTCATGTAAGAAACCTATATAACGGAATTTACATGGTAGACTAAAACAAGTGTTTCAACTTTTTTGAATTCCAGAGAGTAGGTGTGAATAATCCAGTCATGCTACTGGATGAAATTGACAAGACAGGTTCTGATGTGCGTGGAGATCCAGCCTCAGCTCTACTGGAGGTTCTTGACCCTGAACAGAATAAAACATTCAATGATCAGTATCCTAATTTCATAATGTATTTCAAGGGATCATGGGCGTGGATAAACCTTTCTTCATTTTTTGGGTTCTAACTTTACTTAAAATAGCTGTATTATTTTTATGGAACGTGAGGTTTACCTATATCTATGCGTAACCAAGGCATAGTTACTGAAACAAATCCCTGATAGTTGCCTTATAAGTGTTTGTCAGAAGTTCTATAATTTTGATTGGATAGAGTGCCAGACTAAAATATTGGCTTGCATTTTGTGGATTTGCCTCCTAAAATTTTGACGCAGATCTGATCAAAGCAGTTATACTTGATAACTTCTGATTGATGTGACTTTACAGTGGGTGGTTAAGAACCCCCCTCTTAAAAAGTCTTTTGATTGTTTGATAAGATTTGAGCAAGTCATGTCAGTATCTGTTGTTACAAGATATCGTACTTTGACTTATAAATCCTATGGAAAATGGTGTATTTTTAGAATAGGTCTGATCTTCCCCACACATTCTTTCTGATATGAGTTTATCCAATGTGATTCCTTGATTAAAGGTGTATAGCTATTTGAATGTCCCGTTTGACCTTTCAAAAGTGGTTTTTGTGGCTACTGCAAATAAGGTTCAGCCTATTCCTCCACCACTCTTGGACAGGATGGAAGTCATAGAGCTGCCTGGATATACACCTGAAGAAAAGCTGAAAATAGCCATCGGCCACTTAATCCCACGGGTTCTTGATCAGCATGGATTGAGCTCAGAGTTTCTTCAAATACCTCAGGTATCAACTATCAAGTTTACTTGATAACATTTTTTCCTAGTTATGTTCCAAAGTATAAGGATTAAAAATCTAATTTTTTCACCCTTCTACCAGATTAATCTACCAAACCAATGCACATAGTTCAGTGTAGACAATTTAATTTCATTTCTGGATCTATTGTTTTTGAAAATTTCTTCATACGCCTCCAGACTTGTGAAATCCACACATGAGGAGGCTAGGGAATAAACAAAATTACTAGATACCAATTTTTGCTCACCTCGAACAAGTTTAAGCTTTTAGATAATGTTGGAACCAATACTTAACTTTAACAGTTCTTGTCAATAATGTATTGTTTTCATTCCATAAAATTAATATGCTTTCTAGATTTAGAGTTTGTGCACTTCCATGGTCATTGATTAAGCCATACTTTACAGCCCAAGTATACTAGAAACAGCATTTAGTACGCTCTATTTGTCTGGCAGGCCATGGTGAAACTTGTCATTCAAAGGTACACTAGAGAGGCTGGTGTTAGGAATCTGGAAAGGAACTTGGCTGCTTTGGCTCGGGCAGCTGCAGTGAAAGTTGCAGAGCAAGAACAGGCTGTGCGACTGAGCAAAGACGTACACCACTTTGCTTCACCAATTGTGGTAAACAGACTTGCTGAGGGAGCTGAAATGGAAATGGAAGTCATTCCAATGGATGTCAATAATCATGAAATATCAAACTCGTTTAAGATTGCGACTCAATTGGTTGTGGATGAGACTATGCTGGAGAAAGTGCTAGGGGTAATTAATCTTCTTGCATCTTATTATTATTCATGCTTGTCAAGATATTTCACGATTGAAGTTTTTGACCATTTTCTAAAACTAGACAGCTGAAAATTTAATTATACTTTTTAATGCTAGTGCAACATTTTAACAAATTGAAGACCATGCAGTATCTAGAAACTGGGCAAGCCTTTTTGTCAAGGCATAGTTTGGTCCTCGTTTGTTTTTGCATGTTGAGTTTTTCCCACTGGTTAAATTGTCTGAAGGCACTGTTTGTTTGTATTGTAATATAGCCTCCGAGGTTTGATGACAACGAAGCTGCAGAACGAGTTGTAACACCTGGGATATCTGTTGGACTTGTTTGGACCGCTTTTGGTGGAGAAGTTCAGTATGTGGAGGCTACATCAATGGTAGGAAAGGGTGAATTACATCTTACAGGTCAACTAGGAGATGTTATCAAAGAATCAGCAAAAATAGCTTTGACATGGGTAATCTATTTTTTCCTAGGAAGTTTTTTACATTTCTGCACTGGGATGATACTCATATTTTTTAATACTCATATTCTATTGAAAGGATGGGAAGATAAAAGGTGTTAATGTCAGCAATTACAGTAAACTATTGACTGCTTATTCCTCCAATGTTTTTTGATTTGTTGTTCTTGGTTGATAGACCTGATGTTCCGCCAAACGTATCCATATTCTCTCTAGGTCACAGGCTTTTCATTTTTTTCAGAAAATCTGCTTGCATTTTGTTCCTGAGAAACTAATTGATGTTACTGACGTCACCCTTTTTTTTTTCTTGGTCTAGGTAAGAGCCAGGGCAACTGATCTTAAGTTGGGATCTGCTCAAGAAAAGAATATTTTGGAAGGTCGGGATATTCATATACATTTTCCTGCTGGAGCTGTACCCAAGGATGGTCCATCGGCTGGTGTGACTCTGGTAACATCCCTTGTTTCATTGTTCAGTAAGAGAAGAGTGAGAGCAGATACAGCTATGACTGGAGAGATGACATTGAGGGGTCTTGTACTGCCTGTTGGCGGCATCAAGGACAAGGTTTGATTTCTTGGTTATGTTAACCTGTTTTATTTATAGTGAAATTCAGAACTCTTAGAATTGTTGATTTGGCATTATAATTGCAAAGATTTTACAAGTGAAACTTGTTTTCTCACTTGAAAAAATAATTTGGCTTCCTCGAATGCATTACGTTCAAACTTGGACATTAAGTTATGGCCATACTACATTATACTTTTTTATCTTTCTTAAGTCAATAACTGTGATCTCACAATCCTGCAGATACTCGCGGCACACCGTTATGGCATCAAAAGAGTGATCCTACCGGAAAGAAATTTGAAAGACTTGGTTGAAGTACCATCAGCGGTGCTAGCCAGTCTGGAGGTAATTCCTGTTTTACCTGTCATAGACCTTTCAAATTATATGAGATTTGCTCCTCCAATCTTGCTTACCGAATGCTAAATATGCATGTTTCAATAAATTTGTGTATTCTATTTGGTTTATGCTTCTATTTGCTGTATCTGCAACTTACTTGCCCTTCAACTAAAATCCTTTGAATAGATATTACTTGCAAAGCGTGTGGAAGACGTGTTAGAGCAAGCTTTTGAAGGTGGATGCCCATGCCCCTGGACACAGCATTCCAAGTTATGACACAATATGGAGTAATAGGATCTCTTGTAGATTAAATTGCTACATCCATGTCATGTATAGCTTCGACTTTTTTATCGGCTTCTGCCTTGAAAATTAGAAGCATAAGCAATAGTGATCAACTCGGAAGAGCCTGGGCAATGGCGAGAATTCAGGCGATGAAAAAAGGAACATGGTAATAAATCGTCCAATTTCTTACAAGAGGGTTTAGTTTCACGGTATTTAACTTTCCTTTTTCTCATCAAAGTTGTATTGTATCTGGGAGAACCCTGGTCCGCAACACTTGATTATCAGCTCAATCTAAGTTTATCTATAAGTTAATCTTTTGGTCAAGGAGATGGTTTTCTTTGCGCCTTTCTGGCTTTTATGATTCTGCAGGGAAGAAAGATATAAATTGTACCCTTCTAAGTCTTTTCACTAATAATATCTTTAAATTCTAAGACTAAAACTACAGTAATTGGCAACAGTTATTTTGATATATAAAATGAATGTGTTTAACCTATAAGTGTTTTTTATTGTAGGTTTTGCGTTACATCTAGAAATCCATGTTTTGTAAAAATTTTGTCCAAATATAAACTATATACTATGCACAATTTTAACGATAGTTTGTGTTTGATAACAAACTCAAATTCAAGAAATTAATTTTTTTTTTTGCCAAGCAGATAATTAAGAAATTTTCAATTAAGTAATTTTCAGATCATATCTTTATTTTTGAAATTTTAATTTTTGAATCGTAAACTTGGCCCTTACATTTCCCGGGAAAAAAAAAAACTCAAGATTTTTCTAAAATACTAGGTTTGAACGAGCATATAGCGTGTTGTGCTATTATTTTGATTTTGAATTTATATGTGCGTGTTGTACTTCTATTTTTTATTTTGATTTTTACTTTAAATTTGTTCACAATGCTCAAATTATAATTAACATCACTTCTAAGTTCTAATTAGCACAATAGAAAATCACTTATTTATTGAAAACATCATGTTTCTGCATGTGCATAGTTCAGTTAAAATGAAGGGAGAAGATGTACAACAACATAACTCAAATATACATATTAGCATATTATGATTAATTTTTTTTTTTTTGGTGAAGATAAAATGAAATTTTTAACTCATGATTTATATATATACATGAAATTAAATAATAAGGTGAACAATAATAATATAAATTATTTTAAAAATAAGAATTACATATATCAAAATACAAAATTGAACGAGAGAGGACAAAAAGATAACTAAGAAAAGTTCATGTAAATAAATATGTTCAAATGTATAACAATTTAATTAGTTATAATTAAATAATTAATATTAAAGTAATGTAAAAAATTTAGAAAAAATTAAAATTAATTTTTTTATATAAATATTGAGTTATACATAATACAAATAATAAGTTATATATTTTTAATTTGATAAAATTAAAAATTAAAAATGAATATTTCGTGATATGTTCATATCAATATTTTTAAAATTATCAAAATTTTCATCGAAATTTAAAAAAATTAAAAACAGCTTAAGAAAACATCAGCAAATTTTGACATTATTTGATATTTTCATGAAAATATAAAAGAACAACCCAATAATGTGGAATATACTTTTTAAATAGCATATCGATATCAGTATCTTCATTTTATGGAAATTTTGATGAAAATATTGGGATATTTTCATCCATGAAACAATTTGTTATTATTTGGATATCTATTATTTAAAAAATGGCATAAAACCTTTAATGTTAGTTTTTTCTACTAATAGTCTGATACCTGTGATTTATTATGATTGGTTGATAATTTATGCGAACTGTATTAATTAATTTAATTAATTAATCATATTTATATTTGACACATTATTTCATTATCAACACAAAATATATTATTTTAATTAGAAATAGTGATTCATATGTATTATATTTTGGTCATATAATATCCATTTAAGTTCAGCAAGTAGAATTAAAATTAAATAATATTGTAGTAGGTTGATTTGTGTCATCATGTTGTTATTTTTTATCAATTTAAAAGAAAATTTATGTATCGTTAATTTCATATCGTGTTAAACAATTATGTACAGTGACTTATTTGTATTGTGCCAAAAATAGTTACTTTTACTTGCAGTACCTTTTTAAAAAATAAAATAAAAAACATTTGCAACACGAGAAAAAAAAAACGTATATTTAAAAAGTGACTCATCATGTTCATGCAGAGGTGTGCAGTATTTTGTTCGTTTCAAGTTGAGGGAATAAAAGAATAACAAAACAATAAAATAATTTAATAAATTTGTTTGTGTTATCATGTTATGTCATATTTAATCTATTTAGGCGTGTAATTTTACAAAGTATTAACTAATATCAATCATACCGAATCCAAATTTGCATCATGCCAAAATTTATTACTTGTATTATCTTTTCTGAAAAATAATACAATAAAAAATCAAAAAGTTTGAAATGCATAAAATAAAAAACCATGCAAAAAAATAAAAATAAAAATTGCAACAGCAATTTTTTAAATAGAAACTAAAACAAACACAACTAGGAAAATATTTGCCAAATAAGGAGCTCTGACACTCTGCCTTCGTAAGGTGAAAAACATAGGAAAATTGAGCGCGAGACTTCTTTTGGGTCACACATATCATTTTAAACATTGAGCCTAAGGATCCAAAATTTTCTCTATGCATGGAAAATATTATCATTGTTGGGGAAGAAGATAATCTTGAGGAAAAAACAAAAAAGGAGTATCAGTCCATTTCCTATATCTCTGACTTCTCTCAACAAAATTGCTACAATTGCAATGTTGAAAAATGCATACCTATCTATAATGAATGGCTTTATACATCTTTGAACATATTTACATAGAAGAGTTGACAGATATCTTCATGGTGGAACTCCCTTACAAGCGCCTCATGAACCAGACTCATGCGCCCAAAAAGCATCTGGATCCGGACAGAAAAGAGAATAATCTTGGATTTCCAGGTTTGCTATATGCCAATCCACAAAACGAGCTTGTATCGTCTTGAACAGCAGAAGAATGGTTGGAAGAATCCACCATTTATCATCCTCTCTAAAATTGAGCAGTATTTCAGGAAGGTTAGGCAGAGGAATTGAACAAAATCTTAATTAAAAAAGATTATGATGATGATGGTAACTGAAGAAAAAAAGTGTGAAGAGCCTAATACTAGCCAAATATTTTACAAAATGTAAAAACATTAAGTTGTTATGACACCAAAGAGAAGGTTTTTTTTTTAGATAATGACACCAAAGATAAGTTTGATGTAAGCTAGCGTAGGCATTTTTTGAAGAATCTTAACCACCCCCCCCCCCCCCCAAATTTTTTTTTTATATATATAATTTTAGAATAAATTTATCCGTATAGACTGTTTCAAAGACACTCATCATTATAGTTGTAAAATAGGTAACTGGTTGTGGAAAACCGTAGTAATTAGATAAAGGTCCTTTTGATCATCATCCATTTTTAAGCAAAATTTCACTTGGCAAGACAAATATTAAGTGACTCCTTATCTTCAAGACTTGACAAGTGAGACCATAACCTTCCTCTTCATATCCATGTAATAGAAGAGGAAGGCAATATGTCTTAACTTTTTTGGTTGTGCTAATGTATGACATGAAGCAGGGATCAGTTCACCGAAAATGACCATTGTTTATTTCCATGTATAGTGGGAGAAAAACTTAAACGCACCTTCTAATGTTCCATGAGTTGGCCTTGTTGGATGGCAGGAAATATGAAAATCCATAATGACAGATGCCAGAAATAAATGCAATTCCCTACAAAAATCATGTAGTAATATAGATTGCCGATTAGTCTATTCAAATCGTTGAGTTCAGACAAAGTGCAGGCATCTTAACCTCTCATGGCTTATAGACGAAGCAATAAGGTAAAAGAGTGCATGAATTCAAACAATATTAGCTAAGATCCATAAAGTGCCAGCACTGTTGGAGGCGAAGAAAATAGAAAATTATTATTTTTTTAATCATAAAAATAGAGAACTATTTATTTGTGAGTCATATTTTTCTAACCAAACTATTTACTGTTGCTTGCAAAAATTATAAAAAAAACAAATTTCTACTTAATAAGATCAAACTTCTTATCCAACTTACAACATTAGATAGAGATGTAGCGTTCCACAATGCGTATATACGAGTAAGTGAAGCTCTTCTAGGTTCCTTGCTGAACAAGGCATTCAATCCAGCTGGGAAAGGAGAAAGTAGAGACAGTGGAAGGATAAGCAAGACAGCAAGAAAAGCTCCAAGAGATATCCAATAGAATTGAAGCAGTGTCAGAAGGGTGATAGAAAGGTCGCCCAAAAGCATGATAGCAATAAGAAGTTGCAATGTTTCCTGAAAATAAATAAATTAGAATGAGATAATTATAAGCTAGACACATCAAAATATCATGGGAATGGTGCAAATGGTGTCAGCAAAATACCTGACGAGCAACTGGTCTTGTATTGTGCAAGAAAAGAGAGAGAAAGAAGAGATAGTCCCTTCTATAATCAAGGGATTTTAAGGTTGTATCACTTATAACACCTCCATTAATCCCTCCAGTTACCGTTTTAAGAGATAATGCCTGGTTTATGTTTGGCCAGCTTTGCTTCAACTGCTTAGAACATCTTGTATATCCCCCATCAGTCCTGCTATACAGACCATTGAGTGAATGAACAAGTCGAGAATCATCTAAGCATGCCATTATGTATAGCTAAAATATAAGTTTGACATATCATTTGATACAAAAGTGTATTTAAGATGTGATGCTATCTATTTTGGGGACCCAAAATCATACCACTGCAGTAGAACGGCTAGACAAACTAACCAAAAACTGCAATTAGGTCAACAAAAAAAGAACATAAAATAAAAATCTAATTGTCATTGTTGTAATCAAATTGCTTTCATTATTGTTAACTGTTTCATTTGAAATTTTTAAGAATCATGAATAAATAACTCGCAAACATAATCATGACGAGATAATTTTACTCATGTAATCAGATTTCCAGTTTTTTTATTTATTTAAGAAACATCATAATATATTTATATAATAGTTATAAATAGTTACAAAAATACTGAAAACAATCCAGTCAAAAGAAAACAACTATAAAATAGTCAATCCTTTACAAAACTCCATCCCTATATAAGCTCCACAAGATTAGTCTTTCAACTGTTTAAAATCCAAATTTCTTGATAAAGAATATTATTTTTTTCAGTCTACTAGAAAATTATATTTTTCCTCTCCATCCACAAAATCCAATGAATTGCTTCCACATACGATAGCGAATCAAAATTGAATTTGATTATCGAAAATGCATAGGTTGGAAACAGATAAAATTATATATATATTGTATGCGAATGCATAAGATGCATCCTATGTTCATTAGGTACACCAGTAAAATATTTCCATGAAGAATACCAAAGCATTGGTAAAAGATGCAAAGTTACAGTTCAAAGACATATGGAGAAGACAGGATATTGACTTAGCAGTCTTGAAATTACTGTAAGTTACCTTGGAGATTCATTGCTACATTCATCAAACATTTCAATGTGATCCACATTTTGATGAGGATAGTCATCAACTATGACCAAGATCCCTAACTGATAGTAACCAGAAGCGGTTGCTTGGAACCATCCAAGATCAATTCTTACTCCATGAAACTCAAGTTGAGGGTTTGCATGACTATTTATCCAATTAATAACAGGGACCAGGTCAGAGCGGATGGTTCCATGCCTCACCATCCTCAACTGAGCATTTAAACCAGCAACTAGGCGATTCCAAACAGTTGCTGGGACATGCTGGAAATAAAATAGTTTTAAGTAAGACCAATAGCTCAAGAATATTTACTGAAAAAACCATGGATATCATAGAAACCTGGCCAAGGAGATTGGTCAATAATGCATCACTTTGAACATTATAAGGTGACATATAGCTGCCATCCCCACCAAAAATTATGCACATTGGAAATCTCTTCTGTATGATTGATACTATATCTACGCGTTTCTCATCACCACCAAGGAAAAAATCAATATATGCCACCATCAAATCTGGTGTAGATCCAACCTGCATAATTTTCCACTTTCATAAGAAGGCGCTATTAGCGTACAAAGTTCAATTCATCCTAGCATTTTGTGGTATGTGGAATCTCCAATAACCAGCTAAGTGAAAACATCAATTTCTGAAGCTAATGAAACACCAAGGATAGCAAAACTTGAGGTTTCTTTTCTGCTTGAGTTAAAACACTTCGTTAACAAAAAAGAGTTTTATTTTTTACCAGTGATGGTTCCAGTGTGAAAACAAATCGTTAAATGATTAATTTAGATTCTCTTTTAAAAATATGGATATTTAACTTAAAATGATAGACCATTATTTTCCCAGTATCATTTCTTAATTGCCCAGAAAAGAAGGATCATAAATCCAACCTTCATCCCTTTGTATAAGGCTCTGGATCTGCAAGATCGGAGACATGAATGATCATATTCAGACTTAACAAATTCCTGAAGACGATGAACCTTGCATCTCCGTCGCCATTGTTTCCAAGACCAGGCACATGGATATGCAAGAACAGAGAGTATGCTATGCACCGACCCTTCCCACCAATCATATGCTGCAACAGAGTTGATCTCATCGATAAATCTGTTAAAAACATCTTCATATCTGCAGCCAGGAAGAATAGAAAATATATTTATACAGTGGGAAGTATATAGACAAAATAAGGATGTATTACAGAAACTTGCTAGTTGCTTAGGACAATATTTTCCTCAATACATGGAGCAGTCAACTGGACGCTTCACTAAAGAGTCTACTTTAGACCAAGAATCAATCCTCTGAGCTAGTAATAACAGGAAAAAACATTCTTTTTTCAATAATCAAAAGAACATCAGAAGCAAACTTACTACTAGATATAAATTAGTTAGTTGACCAGAAAAAAGCAATGTCTGAGTCCAAAGAAGCATAACAATATATTGACATCCTACTGTACGATCATAGCTTTAAAAGTTTGGTTGTTTTCTTACACTATTTCAATAATTGCATTTGGAGGAGAATAAGGAAGGTGCCAGGGTTCTCTAAAGGTATTGGGACCCATAAAGTAGATTCGGTGGACATGGCTTTGAGCTTCTTCAGATCTAGTTCCACGAACCTAAGTTTCAAAAGAGAAAAATATCATGCTAGATGTTGTGACAAAATTCTGCAGCTAAGCACAGTAATCAGTTAGTAGCCAGAGTTTGACCTGTCCGTTTACTATACAAGATGTACCTCAGATAAGGAAAGAAGATATGGGAAATGTTGATGACTATGTGGCTCAATTGAACTTGAACTGTTATATAAGCTTGATCCCATCAATTTGATTCTTAAAGCATTCAGTGACAAAGCCAGAAACACCAAAATGCATGACAAAATAATTGCAAAGGGCAAAGGGCCTCCAAACGTATACATCAGCTCTTCAAGAGGAGTGTAGCAATTTGGCATTCTGTATTTGTCAGATATACATTTGTAGGGACAAGATGGCTGAGATACTCCACCTACAGCAATTGCGAAATTATGTCAGATAAGAATCTAGAAAACAAAAACAACCAAACACAAAAAGGGTGAGAGAGTTAAACTAACTCAAACAAAACTCACAAAAGTTACCTCGTTCATAGATGAATTCAGCACGACGTGGAAGAAGATCAAGAGAACAAGGCATACAAAGATGTGAATCAGAGCCATCAACGTTTTTGTATGTACCAATAGGGCATTCCTGTAATTTTTATAGTGGTCAAAAGGTTTCCATCGAAAGATAAAAAAAGGCTCACAAGATTTCAAGCTCCCACAGCATGGAGTTAGCTGTTTATCATCCACATTAATCCCCCTTAGCACAGGGTATTAAAATATTTTTTACTGATAAAAATAAAAGACTGTTTATGAAAACACACTGTATACAACTTTGAGCAACTATGTCATTGATATATCAGGAACTAGATAGCCATTCTCTTTCTTTTACTTTTCTTGTCTTTTTCTTACACGCAACAAAACAGAAACTTCAAACTAGATAGCTTATTTAATTAATTTTTCAGGAAACTCACATAACAAATAGAAATAAAATCAGATTCCCAATTTCAAGAGTTGTTTTGTCTGCAAGAAAATATCAGGTTAAGAGATGAAGTTATAGAAACGTCACTAGTTTTCCTCAACAGATTTTGTACTATACATAAATAAAGGATTAGGATATAGAACATTTAAGTTCTTTTTTCCCCTTGATTTATGAGATACAACCATTTAATTTGAACATAAGCGATGCATTTCAAGTTGGCATCTCACTGTATGTTTACCAAATTGGAGAAGTCTGTTAGAGATGAATTGAAAAGGAGCATCTAATGATTGATCATGTTATTAAATGGGAAACGGTTTTCTTTATTCATATATTGCTTGATAGCCCAACATTATAGTTCATGAAACTTGCAGCAGTTATAGAGATATATTGAACACGTAATCACCCTTAAGGTGTATTTCAGCATTGCAATGATATCTCTCGACCATTGCCTAGAGGCAATTGATATACCATTAGCTCTGTACCTCATATGAAAAAGAATATGTTCCATCCACTTTCCAGTAAACATGAGAAAGTTAAAACTAGTATCAAATTAAAAAGAATCATAAGAAACATACCCTACAGAAGGTTCCATAAAGGCCCTTGGGACATTTTTTTCCAGTGACAGTGCCTTCCTCCCCGTAAAGACCACCACCATCCCCAGCACCTCCACTGTTAGTCATCGGATTCATGAAACAAGATAAATGATGTCATCAAGAAAGCTCCTCATGTGACAGAGGATTCAATTAATATTAGAAACAGCTAGATGCGATATTAGAACAATTTTTCTGTTCAAGTTTTAACCAATTGTAAAACTAGACCTGATGACCTAAGATGTTGATTACAACAGTACTCAAGAGATAAAAAGCACGCCGATAATGCTTGTCTCTGGCTTTTTCTATTGGACTTATTTGCTAGAAAAGAAACTGCAACTAAAAGTGTTATCTTTCATATAGCTCAATTTCTGATATTATTAACTACAATACAGTCTATCGGGAAATTATCAGATATACAGTATTCAATCTGGTTTTGTCCTTCCTTCGCCAATGTAAGCAGTGTCAATGCAGCAGACATGTTCACCTAAGGTATTAGCTACCAATTCTGTGTAACCTTTCTAGAGAATTGGAATCTAATTACTATCCAAAGTTTTCTGATGGAGTAGGATCCACAACAAGATAATAACTCATTTTTTGGACCAAAAATCAAACAGTGCATGCACTTGCAGACAGACAGTGCAAACTATAATGGTAGATGATTGGAGTATTCCTGTAATAGTGTCATTGTGATGCTAAAACTAGGGAGTAAAAATAAGTCTATCAGATTTTTCCAATTATGTACCTACTGTTGATGGAGCCACGTATTCTAGCAACAGGAGTATATTCATCTCCAAACTCTATCTTGGACCAATGAAAATGAACCCTACCACCTCCACCTCCACCTCCGCCTCCGCCAAGTGGACCTCCATGGCCTCCAACAACAGATAAAGATGAGTTCTCTGCAAGCCTGAGCTCTTGAAGGAAAAGGAGGATTGTTCCACCAGAAGCTCCACCGATGCCACCAGTAAGAGAAACATTACTGTTTCCTATCGCTTTACTAAAACTTTGACCATCAGATCTCAAATATCCATAAATTTCGAGCCTTAATAGTGGCCACTGCATCGATCCCATCACTAGTAAACATAAAATATGAGTAAGAATTATTTGCAATGACAATAGGTAGTTAGTTGTACAGCAAATGTTTGGAAACTATTGAAGCAAAATTTATAATTATAGCTCATATGGCAAATTATGGCACTCAAACACTAATTCAATTTAAACAACTTAGATCAGGGTTCAAAAGGGATATTTAGATCCTAAGTTTGGACACCATTGCATTGACAATATGCAATGGGCAGGCACGTGCGTCCATATAATCATACACAACCCATACGCCAAAGAATTAGATTTTTCAGGATCCTTACCAATCATTCCCCCTCCAACAACATCACCATATGATTGATTGGGACCCTTGACTCCACTTCCTAACTCACATGGAAGATCAGCACTGCCATACTCATTTCCACCTTTGCTCACCATCCCATTGAAATATCCAGATCCCCCTCTTCCCCCATGCCCAGCACCACTACCAGCTCCATTTGAATAGTTTCCCTTTCCAATACCTTCAGTGCAACCTGAAAGGGTTGACAGAGAAATCTAGCAATTAAGAATCTGAGATATGCAATAGTTTAAATCAGCGAATAAATTCTGTTATAGTTGACCTAATTCTGATGCAGTGATGAGGCCATCAGAGTCAATAATAACTGTTCTTGCCCTGTGGATGTGAACTATACTTCCTTTGACAAAACCATTTACCAAAAGGTCCTCAACTCGACAGATCTGCAATAAAAAAAACTTTCATTGTTTTGGAAAGCAATATCTGGATGCATGGAGTAAATAGTCATGAATATTAAATGCCTGCATTAATAGCATACAAACAGATGAAGCACATCTCAGTGTTTCCAAGTTTAAGCTAGTAGACTCAGCAAATACCATGAACTATAACATTATGGAAAAAATTTCTATGAAACTAATGCACACAAAAAAATCTGAAACTTCCAAAGTTTACGACTCTATTGATAAAATCATCATAAGAAAAGCAGGAAACACATATAATGAACCTAAGCTTCAACCAGTTGTGTCCTCGAAAGCAATTCACTTTTAGGCACTACGATAGCAAATAACATGACCTGTGACATTATACAGTGGCAAAAGTTCCATGAAACAAATGCACAAAAAAATTTGGAACTTCGAAAAATTTACAATTCTATTGTTCAAATTATCAAAAAGAAAGGTTAGCATCTTATAAATTTTAGAAAAATCACACACCAAATAACAGCTATGTTTATGTGAGGTTTTGATGATTATGGTGATCCCAGTGGCAAGTAAAAGAAAAAAATTTAAAATTAAAATAATTTTGGTATATTTTCAAGATAGAACAACATTAACATAAATTCACTGATGAAAGTAGGGCCCTTACTTGCAGTGAAAAGGAAAGGGTGTAATTGACATGGCAATCATCTGGTGGGGTTATCAAATCTATGGGACATGCCTGAGTCTCGCAGAGGGACTTCGTTACCCTAAAAAGATTAACCAAGACCAGATTCTAAAGATCTTTATGTAAATGAATGAGAAAGTATTGTAAAAGATATATGCGTATCCAATTTTCATACTCACACACTTCGACTAGCATCATCGTCGAGTGGAGCCTGAAGTAAAGATCCACGGCCAACCTGTAGTGAGAGTTGCGAAGGATCCACATCAATACTATTAGAAAGAAAAGGTCACAGACAGAAAAATAATAGAATTTCGACCAAAAAAATAAATAATAGATTTGGAAAGTCTAATTAAACAAAATTACACATATTAATACATAAACAGAATCGTAGCTTACAGTTATATTATAAAAAAGAGACAAACGAAAGTCGTTGCCCTTTAATTGCATCACCATAACCAGTCAACCTTAGAAGTCCTTGACCATACACACCCAAATTTGCATTTGAACTAATTACAGAGTTTTGCTGCAAAAGATGCAGGGTCTAGTTACTCCCAGAGCTTGGATTCATTAGGAGCAGGAAATACATGTTTGGAAATGGAATACCAGTCATAGACGTGGCTAAGTTTTAAATTACCCTACCCTAAGAACAACCAAATTCCTCACTTCAAGGACTGAAGCTGTAACAACAGTATTCCCACCACCATCAATTTGAATCTTGGAGCTCCACATGAGTAACATCTTTACAGCAACTCTAAATGCCCCATAAACCTTTAGCATAGAAAATAGAATATTTTAGATCTTAAGTATAAAAGTCATAGCCAACTCTTTAGTTTCAGAAAGAATATACATCTTAAATAACACATAGCTCGGTATCTTCCAAATGATGATGCCCCTTTAGGAACTCTCATATAATAAGACAATTAAACAAGACTCTTAAAATAAATTTTAAAAAACCTGGAAAGTACTCAGAAAATTATCACACAATTATTAGAAACAAAACGCAGTTGTCCCAATGAGTAGCTCAAATGGGCAGACATGCTTATACGATAAGTCAGAAAATTGTACTCCAAATTTCCTACTCTGAAATAAAATGCTAAATTATGTTTGTTTTACCACTTTTCTTAACAGCTGAAGCTTATAAGTTGCAGATAAATTTTTTTGGATAAAAATAATCTGATATATTCTAAAATCAAATTTACCCTTTTTGTATCAACAATAATACACACCAAATAGTCTAAAAGAATAGTTATTTTTCTAAGCTTCAAGTCAAATTAATTGAAGTTTTCAGATAACTCAAGCTTGATTGGAGCACATTCTGCATTCTCCAGCTTGATATTTTTCATTAAAATTATCGCAAAATCTAGAGAATAGCTTGGCTTGCCTGCCTGCCTGGTTGATGGGGCCATAGTTTGTTCTCAGTTTGACTTTGAATCCGCAGAAGTGGAAATAAAAAACTATTTGCACCACTAACATGAAAAAGTACAAAACAAGAATAATACTATTTTCTTTTATAAAAAACTACTGGAACAAAAACTTGCCTTTATGATAGAATCACTCATCAAAAGTTCCTCTGCAACAAGCTCAAATTCTGAAATTGGAAACTCAGACAATCCGAAAGTGATGCTGCCTCCACGATATAGACTGATTTGACCTCTCACCTTTTCAGTTGAAGAGTTGAGATTGAGCAGTAAATATCAAAAGACTTAAGGATTAAAGGTAAAGATAGTGTTAAGATAAGAGAGCGACATGATTCTTGAGCCAAAGAAAAACATACATTGGCAACACAAACACTATAGAAGAAATCAACTTGGTCAAGGAGGAGAAAAATCAACCAAAAGAAAATGGTTAAGCTTTTGTCTAAAGGAAGATAAGTGTGACTTCCACCAAAATCTGAAGATATTATCATTTTATCCTAACATTGACAAATTGAATTTTAGGCAAACATAAATGCTACCCAAATATAAGGTAAATAAAAGTCTTGATGGTAATATATGGCAGAAATTCACAGATCCTAGTACCAACCAAGAAAGCATCAGAGTCAAATGTTCAGAACAAATATGTCATGTTCATGGCACCCTCAGTGCTTGTATGAAAATGTTGATATTGATATTTCGCAATCATAATAACCCATGAATATGCTTTGCATAGAGTGAACATCTCTTGTTGATTGATGCATGTCAAGAGCAAGTTTTCAACAAGAAATGAGAGTTCTAATGAGACCTATGACATAGAGGGAGATCAATAAAGATTCAACAACGGAATATTACAAGTATAGCAACTATAAGTCATATATTTTGCAAGCTTAAAACAACATGACAGGTGTCAAGGAGTCTTCTAAGAGGGGTGTAAAAATGGGTTCCAGTATCTAGCATTCTAGTTTTCTAATATATATATATATATATATAAAAGTCTAAATCACACCTAAAATTATTTTGGACAAAAGTGCCCTTATATTTTAAACTAATGGCATATCTTACCCTTTATGTTTTATTTTAAATTTGGTAAAAAATTAAATTAAGCATCTTAACAGAAAAGACTTCTATAATATTAAGGAATTTACTTTTATAATACATATCTCCTAATTTTTAAACTTATTATTATTATTTTTTTTTCTTCCAAAATTCAAGTAGTTTAGTTAACCATGTTTATTATATTCATTTTCTATATGCATCTTCTAATTAACTCAAAAACTTATGATTAATTTTTTATATTTATTTATCATTGTACCATATATATTTCAAATATGTTATAGAATTATACAAAGATAAAAAAAAATTATTTTGCATGTGGGTTTTACTAATATACACACACACACACATATATTTTGTTAAAAGGAAAAGGTTTTAGGCAACAATGACTTTAGATGGAAGAGAAAGTATGACTTTTCATGTGTCTATGCAAAATATATAACAAATAAGAAATATAATAAACATAAAAAAAAAATTACAAAAATAAACTTGAAAATACAAAATTTTGCAAACCTGAACTCTGGTCCATAACAGCGGAACCAGCACTTTTGCATTATTCTCCACAAAAACATGTGACCACAGCGGCCTAGTTGGAAAATCAAGCAAAGGGGTTTCAGTGTCAGTAGTGACATTGTCATTGCCAACTCTTAAACTGTGTAAATCTGCATTGAAGTAAGTTCCAGCTGCTCCAGCATTACCAGGGCAGCCAATACTTAAACCACCTGAAACATATAAAAACTTAAAAAATTAGAAAGTGCCATTTTATGCAAGAAGCTTTCGCACAATACATGCATACTTAAAAGGGAGAGAACAATTCCAATAGTACATTTAGTATTAATTAGAGTGATGCATACAAATTGGCAATTTAAATTTGGTGCCAAAAAAAATTGATATCTTTGCCATCAAAACTGTCTTTATTCTAGTTTAACTGCACTGATTAGTTGCTCCTGTAAAGGAGCACAACAGTAATGCACAAATAACAACCATGATTTAGTAGTTTATAACATACACTTTATATCAACATGAAGATATTTGTTTTAATTCCCCATAATTACTACATACATGTGGATATTGTGTGTATTAAGGATCACAACTGCAATGCAAAAATTTTCAGCCAACAAGTTATCTGAAATTATGCCCGACCTATAGCAAGTACAGATTCTTACATATCTTTAAATATTTATCATTTCAGTAATTGTTGCCTTAAGTCAACTATCAGATAGAGATTGATACAAACCGTGTACTGTAACTTTCACATCTTCTTGAATGCCGTAACAATCAAGTGATATCCTTCCACCACCACCGCCACCCCATCCTCTCCCACCAGCTGCACTGATGGTACCATAACCCTTCCTATGTGACAAAGAATAATGCCAAAAATTAGAAGAAAGAAATACCAAAAATAGAAGTTGTTTCTTATGTTATCTTCAGCACTTAAAATGATTCAAGTTCAGCGACTCATAAAAATTATTTTACCAACATTCACCTTGTATTCCTCAGCCACCAAAATTCACCTCTTGCCCATAAAAAAGGAGAGTAAGAATTACTTAACAAGAGTGAACCTGTAGAATGTTAACCTACCAAAATATTTGGTCTTTTAGGAAGTTGAACATAACTATGATCTGAAGAAATATGCTCAGCAAAGGACTGGGATATGCAAATTAATAAGGCTGGTAAAAATTGCAAATGCATACTGAAAGAACTACGCTTTCTATACCAATTATATGGAGCATTAGCAACTCATTTGCCCCTCATAGGAAATCATATGAAGTTGCCATTGATTAAAAATTCGTTAAACCAGCATAAATATTTAACAGTATGCTTTCAAAATTAGACTCTTGACACTCTTGCTTCTTGATAGTTTAAGAAAAGGAAAAAATATCCTTATAGTCCCTAAACTTATGTTTTGGGACACTTTAGTCCCTAAACTTTCAACTTATACACTTTAGTCTCTAAACTTTAACAGTTTAAAATATCATCTATAAAAATAGGTTCCTAAACTATTGCTTTTTGGACACTTTAGTTCCTAAATTTTACTAAGATAAGACACTTTAATTCCTAAAATCTGGACTAAAGTGTATATTTTTTCTAAAATTAAGACCTAAGTGCACCAATAAAAGTTTATAGACTAAAGTGTCCCAAAAATATAAATTTAGGGAACTTAGTGTCACCCGCCAAGAAAATATAACCAGTCATTAAGGAACCTTATTTACTTCTAACTTTCTAAAGGTTACATGAACAAAAGATACATATCAAATGCGTTAAGCAGTTCCTGAATTTGGTGGATCATAATCACTCTTATTTTCTCTAAACTCTAAATGAGGCATTGTAAATGCACCAAAACTGAAGCTTAAAAGTTTGATTCCAATTGTAATATCTAGAGAACAAACAGAAATTCTTTGGAAACTAGATGTACCAGTAAATCAAAAACAGGACAAAGGCTTGTCATCAAAACTTTAAGCATCTTATATGTTCATAACCAGGGCTTTCAAAGATTCATAGCCATAACCTATAACATTATCATTATTCATCATCATGGAATTTATTTGTGGAAATCTGCATCTCATTCTCAACATCATTGGTAGTAGTACAAGCATCAGATAAACTAGAGAAATATGTACTCACAGTTTTACAGCATACACAAATATACTTCCGCCTGATCCTCCTCCCCCAGTTGATCCCCCATATCCGCCTTCAGCAGTTACATAACCATTTATGTAGAGCGTATCTGTTACTAGAAGTTTCACACGTCCTCCACCATTCCCTCCAAATGGATTTTTGGCAGATGTGCCACCACCCTTACTTCCATAACTCCATGGCTTGGATAATGAAGACCAAGCATAAACATCACCTCCCCAAAAGCTAGTTTTATTGTTTTTCAAGCAGGAAGCCCCACGACCACCATGGCCTCCACCAGCACCATCATAGCCCACTGGAGTCCCACTAGTTTGGGAAGGTGGTGATCCACCCAATGCTGTTGCATTTATAGAAGAATTATAATTCATAGTAAGGTTGGAAGTAGAGAACACCACAGAACCAGCAATTATTGTGGCATGCTGACCAATCTTAACATTGCCAGACATATTGAATGTGATCATACAGCCTTCTATCGGACAAAGAATGGAAACATGAGGAAGAATCTCTAGGTTTCCAGTACCATATACATAGAGATTGGAATCCAAATGCAAGTTTGAGTTTAACAAACATGTGGTATGAAATGATCCAACGCCTTGCAGATCTTCACAAGATGTTGAATCATTTAGCAGGGATAATAAGGTTCTGAGTTCCCCATTCACTTGTGTTCTTTGAGAAGTATCACCTAAAAGTGGCACAGAACCATTTGACAACCCTCTAAAATTTTCTCTTTCACTTCTGCTGTGGTCTGAATGGAGAGAAAGCGTGTTTATGAAGAGATGCCCCACCAGAATGCACAACAAAAGAAACCCATGCACTAGAAAAGATTGCATGACCACTCACAGCAACAGAATATCAAATTTTCAGCAGTATGCATGTAGGACTGCTCATAGATCTTATTTTCAAACCTCAGCAGGACATACCATCATGCATATGCCCCTCTAGAAAGAACCAACACAGATATCCAAGCTATAAAAAGCTGTATCACCTCCCACAGCAACAGCATACCATAACTAGTATGTGGGACAGCACAGATCTATTCTATAAGTCTCAGCAGCAGGTAGCCAAGACAATAGTAAAATCACCCGTACATCATATTCTTGACACCCTCATCAGCATCATGATAACTGCATAGAGTAGTGCTGGCATACATATTGGTTCTACAATTTACATCATGACACTATTGTAAATGGCCAACTGAAGGGAGAAAGGGGAAAAAATGAGAGTTAGGAAACAATACAATCAAACTACAGAGAGTCTAGACAACATTTAGTGCCAGAAGCTAAAAATTTGAATTTTGAAATAGTAACTCCACAAGTTCAAAATTACCAACAAAAACAACAATTTTAAAGAGAAGTGTTTAGCAGCAAACTCCAAATATAACCGTCTATTGGACCTGGCAAGGCATAACCAGTTTCTATCAATGTTAGTGAAGAACACCATCTCCAGACTAGCCGTGTATCATTTAGCACATGAAGTTTCTCCTAAAAGGATAATAACAGATAATCGAAAATTGCAAAGCTACATTACGCCCAAAATCTGAACCATGCATTGAATGTAAGGTAAATACGTGCACCTGTCTTCAGATTAAAACCAGTCAGAGAAACAATTTAGTAAGATTCAGGTCGGTTCTTTTACACAGCTTTCATATACACTATGCTTGGACTGGGCTTTTTATGATCTATCAGTGAAAATGGGTATACTCACAATGCAGTAATTACATAGCCTCCAAACTTCTCAAAAATCTCGACATTTCTAAAATTATATATTCAAGTTAATTCTTGATCAACAAAAAGCAGATATTGCTGCCAAAAGCAGTCAAACATGTACGTGGATCAACACTCGTCTCAAACAACAAACTATCAATATATACGTATATTTCTCGCAGGCCTTTCATTTCCACAAACTAAAACCACGCGCACATTCACATATACACCTACTTATAGTTGTGCACACAATTTCATCAACATAGTGAAAAAGAACAGATAAACTTCAAAAATCACGCGATCTGCCATCTGAATTTCCAAATATACATTTCTAAGATAGAAAATCAAACTTCAAAACATGCTGATACAGCAAAATTCCAGCAAATTTCAAACAAGCAAAGCTGTCTAGTGCAAAATCAAACAGAAAGTAACCGAACTTACCGATTTGCCAGCGAAAAAAGGAGAGCAAACGCAGAGAACACTTGAAAATCGGAAACTTGTTCGTCACCTTTTTTCTCTCGCTTCCACCAGGATGCTCTTTTCAAATCGTTTGTGAGTTAGAAAATGGTTTCTACTTTGTCTCTTTGCTTTTAATATCGCTTTTGGCTTTCGTATATTTTAATAGGCCGATGAGAAACTAAGCAGGGAGTGAAAGTCTGTACGAGTCCAAGCTACGTTTTGCATAGCTGGACTCCCTGAACGGTGAAGAGAGATTTACGCGTGTGCTCGTTGCATATGATTGATCTCTTAATTTTCGGAATTACGAAATAATACTCCATTGTCCTGTAAATTACGGAATTGACATTCTTGTAACCATTCTACATCTCTCTGATCAAAATTAGGCCGCTGCTCAAGATCCGAATCACCTCTCCTAATTTGACCCGATTTAAAAATTAAATAGGTCTAAATAAATTCTTAGTAAGCCTTATCAAATAATTTTAGATTCAAGTTAAGGCCTGAACATTTTTACTACAAATTAAGTTCGAAATATGAGTTAAATTCAAATTTTATAAAATATATATAAATTTAAATATTTTTTAGAATTACTTTATAATTTTTTATTTATTTAAACTTGAACAATAAAATTCAAAAAATCAAACCATAACTTACAAAAATATTTTAAAGCCGAGATGCTGAGGTTGTATTTAATTTGAAACATTTAATATAGTGTGACTCAAAAATACGTGTAGCTATAATATCAAAACTATAGTGTGACCTCAAAAATACGTGTAGCTATAATATCAAAACTAAGTTTGGTCTCAACACGAAATTTCAAGTTTGGGTTCAAGCTCGACTAAATTTACCTCTTATATTATATGTCTTTAATAAAATACTAGTCTCGGCATGTGCTCCTTTTCATTTTTTTTTTTTTTTTTATACAATTTATATTCAATCAATTGATATTGAAACTCGAATCATAAATTTTTTATATTTTTAAGTATGATTTTGTCATATTTTTTTTTAAATGTAAGAGATTATTCAAAATAAATTAAAAGATATTAAAAGATGTCTCATAATTAAATTATTCAATTATTAATGTCAAACAAACTATATTATTCAATAAATTATTTTTAAAATACATAATATTATCATAAAAATAGCTAATTTAACTGTTATATATAACTTCAAATTAAATAATAAAACAATCTTGAACTAATTCTCATATATATACTTATTTTTAATACGATAAAGAAAGACTTGGTAGAAGAGAAATGTTATAAATATATAAATTTATACTCATATTAATTATGGTGTGACATGTGGTTAAATAATTTTAGAAATAAAAAAAATTATTTACTTTTAAATAAAATTTAGACACATATTATATTATAATTAATATGAGTACAAATTTATGTTATCTTAACATTTTTCTTTCACATAACATAAACAAATTTAGTCATATCTAAATAACAAATAAAGCTCATAAAATTTAGTATTGTATCATTATGCAATTAGAAGTATACCCTTTAACATTAACTCAAAAACAACATTATCAAATAATATAACAATAATATAAAAAATAATTATCAAATAAAATAAAAAAAAATTAGAAAATAAAAAAACTAAATATAATTTTTTTTCTTATCTGAGAATTTTTTTTATATCAACTCTTAAATAATTTTATCAAATAAAATTAAATAAATATTATTTATATGGAGGAAAATTCTCTTTTATTATATATATATATATATATATATATATATATATATATATATATATATATATATATATATATATATAATACAGAACTTAGAGCTAGAAAATGATTTGATTTCAAGATAAATAGGATAAATATTTCTCGCTTTTTACTATGTTTATTAGAGAGTGTTTTTTCTCATTGTTGATAATAATGCCAATCAAAGAGTTAGTAGGCAGTAATTGAGTATTTGTCTTCTTAGTTTATGTCTTGCATTCAACCTTTTTTTAATTTATTTACTGTTTTTTCACTTCACATAATTCTGCCATAACTTATTTTCAAATTCTATGCTTTTTTTTAGAAAAAAAATTCACAATTTCTCTTTTAAAAAAAAAATTATTACTATTCAAAGAATTATAAAAATATATAATTATTAAAAAAAATATCAATAAAAATTATTTCAATATTCGATTATTTCTAAAAAATCTCATTTTCTTTCTCTACCTTTAAAAAAGTAATAGATATAATTGTTTGCCTTGACAAATAGATGATAATGTATTTATTATATCAAAATAATTTATTCATGTATCAAAATACAAATTCAAAGTTAATAAACATGGGCGTGCAAGTAAAAAAAGTTGTACTTGATAAATAGATGATAATTTATTTATTATCTTAAAATACTTTATTTAATGTATCAAAATACAACTTATATAAAAAAAAAAAAATCAAAGTTAATAAACATGGACGTGCAAGTAAAAAAAGTTGTAAACAAATATTACTAAACATAAACGAAGAATTTGGCAAAAAATAAAAATAATAATGGTAAAAAAATAAAAGATAAATTCATGAAATTATTAAATGCCAAAGAAAATTAAAACATCAAACAAAATGTAGCTTTTAGTGAAGATTAACTCTTCTTTTTATAAGAGTGGTGGGAAAAGAAGATAAGAGTAGTAAAGTATAGAAAGAAAAAAAATGTAAAAATAATTTAAAGATACAAAAAATTCATGGAATAAAATAAATTATGAATGCGAAGAAAAAGTGTAAAAATAATTTAAAGATACAAAAAATTCATCTTAAAAAAATTCAAAATAAAGAAAGTTATGATAAAATAAAAGAATAAAACAAAAAATCAAACAAAATGTTATCAAATAAATAAACGAGGGATAACTCTTCTTTATATATATATATATATATAGAATATAAATATATATCAGTTACGTATGGATCTAAAATAAAGAAAGTTATTCTGAAATAAAGTAATAAAATAAGAAAACCAAACAAAATATTACCAAATAAATAAAGAAGAGACAACTCTCCCTCGTATATAAATATAGATAGATAGATGTATTTTATTAGTATAGATACAAGAGTATGAATATAGATAGATAAATATATTTTATTATTTTATTACTATTATATTGATGCGAATATATAATAAATATATTTTGAAAGATTTCATCTAAGTTTTTTTTTTAAATATTATATAATAAACGTGAATGTGCAACAAATAAATTTTGGACGATTTTATTCCAAAAAAAAATAAAAAAATTAATTACAAGTAATATCATTATCTTTAATTTTTATTTATGTAATTTTTTATAAAAAATATTAGTTAGTTAATTATCAATAATAATCCTCTGAATTTTTTTTTTATCTAATAATCCTCCTAGGCTCCTACTTTTAATCCATTTCTCAAAATGATTGTTGCGTTTTGTTTTGGTGGATCACTTTACCTCACATATCTTTCTTCCAAGATATTTGATTATGGCATCACATAGATGGGTAAATTTTCAATCTTAATCAATTAAGACCAATGTTTTGAATCAAATATTTAAGTTTTTTCTCTTATCTCTCACTTTAAGTTTTTTCTCTTATCTCTCACTTAACCTAGGTTTTTCTCTTCGTCTGCTCTCGGTGGTTGTCAGTGAGCCATTTGGCTGTCTAGCCCACAGCTAGCCCTTTCCTTTGATTCTTTGTATATATTTTTCTCTTATTGGCTGATTTTTTTGTTGTTATTTACACTACAACAATATATACATTTAGGGACGGTTATTTTTAAAAAAAATCCGGTGAACCGTCCCTAAAAGTGGGATTTTGGGACGGTTGGGCGTAAGTTTTCGTAAAAGACATTTAGGGACGGTTATTAACCGTCCCCAAAAGTTTTACCTTTCGGGACGGTTAATAACCGTCCCTAAATGTCCTTTATAAACATCCCACACCAGCTATCGCGCGATATTATTCTGAAAACCCTAAGGAAAGCAGCCCCCCCCCAGCGCCTCCACTGCTGCCCCAGCTGTCGCCGTCGTCCATCGTCCGCGTACCAGGCAGCTCCTCCGTCCAAGCCACAGCGCCGTCGTCCGTCGTCTGCAGCAACGCGCGTCCACTGCAGCAACGCGTACCAGGCAGCTCCTCCGTCCAAGCCACAGCGCGCTTCCACGGCAGCTCTCCACGGCATCCTCCACGGTAGCTCTCCACCGCCGCGCCGCGCCGCACCAATCAGGTCAGGGACGGCTACACTTCACCATTTTTTTTCCTGCAATATATATATATGAATTAATATATAATTTTTGGCAATGGGCCGCAAGATCTATTTTTTTTTTTTTTTTAATAATATTAATTTGTAAAAATTATTTATAATATTTTTTCCTAAGTGTGATATGCAAATGTATGAAAATGTATTAATGTGTGATATGTGGTGATGGCAGTCAAAAGAGGACTAATGTTTCAGAGGATAAGAGGAAGAAGAGACAATTTGGGGATAAGGCTGTTGAGGATGGACATGAAGCGAATGGCTGTCACTAGGAGGGAAGGAAGTTTGAGGATCGTCGGGTTAAGGATGAAGAAGAAAGCGATTATAGAGCTGGGGAACATCGTGTTGAACTGAAAAATACTGAAGTTAAAGGTCAAGAAAGGAGGTGATGAGCAATTTGGTAACGCCCAGGGTGTCAATTTTACTGACAGTCGGAATAGTCCGGTGGGGAATGTGAGTTTCCTCTATCTTTCTTCTTCACTTCTCATGCTTGTATTTGTTTGTATGGAATATTTTGTCTGAGGTGTTGATTCTTGCATGTGCTTTTACTATGAACCATTTGCTTATCTTAAACATTATGTTTTAGAAACACGCATTGCTTTCAAGTTATCATTCTCATGAATATTTGGCTTCTACTTGTTTATGTTTGATTGGATGAGTTTCTAATGGACTATTAAGTTAAACTAAGAATTAGCTTATATTACCGTAGTGCGTTCAATATGTCTTTCAGTACTTCAGTGGTGTGAGTTCTATGTGTACGATTGAGTGACCTTTTATCTCACGAAAGAACTAACCTACATTTTGTTTGAGCAGAATGGTGTTATTGATTCACATTGAAACTTCTATTTTCGAATAACAAAGTGAATAATGAAATATACCATAGATTGTAATACATTACTACAATTAAGGTAATTTGATACAAATAATTAATTGTTCCACTTCATTTGAATAACTGTTTGTAGTTGATCAAATATCAGAATGTATTTTGATCAATTATTTGATGCCTTGATGGAGGGAAATTCTTATTTTTCTGAAGTGCATTTAAATACCTGAATAAGGTTTAAGGCTTACAGTTTTGGGAATGATACTCATGTTCTTCTGTCCTGTCTGCAGTAAGAACAATGTACAAATTAGTTGTTCATCTTCACATCCTCTCTTCTAGCTGTACATTTATTTTTGTATAATTTTACTTCTTTCACATCGTTTGTATTCTTTTTTGAGCTACAAGTTTAATATTGGGCGTTTCTTAATGTATCTCTAGTTATGAGATTAATGATATGCAGGTAAGTTTTTGTTTCCATTTATCTTTGCCATCCTATGTTGTGTTTCAGAAAATTTGAGCTCTCACTTCTCTTTATAAACAACTTTTTGGGTATTCACACCCCCCTTCCCCCATTTGTAGGCATCCTTTTATTTTTCTATATTGATATTTTGGTTTAATTTTAATTTTAGTACGTTATCACACTGGATTCAGTTGCCATTAAATCGAGGAGTGTGCCTGAGAACTCTATATCCTGTAGTCATTCCCTTCCTACCAAGGTATCTATGATTTCTACCACCCATGAAAATAAGGGAGTTAGTATTACCGGATCTCTTGAGGTTCATGAAAAATATAGTACAGATGGGGCGTCATCAACTGCTGGAAAAAGTGGAAGTCTGTCTCTTGATGCGATAGCAAAAGCTAAGAAAGCTTTATAGATTCAGAAGGAATTGTCAGAGAAACTGAAGAAGGTAAGCTGCTTGTATAACTTAGAAATCCATAGACCAGTTTGGCAATCCCTCTCCCCCTGGCCTCCCCCCTCTTGTTTGCAATTCATTTTCTACGCCCTACTTTCCCTTATTGATTGCAGCTATTCCTTTTCTCTTTAGTATGGATTCTTCTGATTCGATTTTGAATTTTGCAGTTGAAGAAGGGTGCTGCTAGCTCAAGTTCTTATGCTGCAACCATCCTTGGAGCAAAAGAGGGGCTGAAGACACTACTATCTACTTCAGATGAAGCAAAACATGGATCAGTCCCTTCTACATCTGTTGCTACAGTTATTTATGGGACTGCACCAAACTCATCAACCTTACCTACTGCTTCTGGGAAGCCACCGCCAAGTGGCACCACTGATCTTAATGGGCTTGCTGACATACCCAGTTTAGAAGCGATTAAACGTGCATGAATGGTGTACGTTTATCATTAACAGAATAGGTAGAACTTGAAATTGCTTATATATAATTTATATTAGGACAGTTATTAATATTTTAGTTGAGAATTAGACCAAATTTTGTAATTAATTACTACTTGTTAGTAATTAACTAGCTAGGTCTGTTATATGTTTAGTTTAATGTATATATTGGAGAATTCTTAACTCCAATTATTTTGTGACTAATCACTAATTATATTGTAATCATTAATTAGTAATGATATGTAAATAGTAATATTGTCGTTCTTGTGATTTTGAATATATATATTTTTTCAGCATTTTACAGGTAATTACTTGTATAAGATCAGCATAATATTAAAATTTAAAAAAAAACAAAAAAAAAAACCAATAACCGTCCCCAAAAACTTCAACTAAAAGGTTTTAGGGACGGTTACTGGGACACTTTTAGGAACGGTTAATCCCAGTAACCGTCTCTAAAAACTTTTAGGGACGGTTGTTAAACTTTTAGGGACGGTTACATTTTACTTTTAGAAAAGTGTCACTTTTTGGGACGCCCGCATACGGGACGGTTACGACTCGAAACGGAACCGTCCCTAAATGTCTTTAGGGACGGTTAATAACCGTCCCTAAATGTCTTTTTTGTAGTAGTGTTATGTTACTTAAGTGGCGCTCAAATTTTGGTGCGTGAGGGGTACCAATGGTTATGCTTCACGGTGGAAAGCTACTGTTGTGTGGAGGATCTATTTTATGGGGCCTAAAGTCTCCTCCTCCCTTGGTTCTTGGTGTTGCTAAGTTTTGTGGACAACGGTCGGTACTGGTTTTATTAGTGGCAACATTATGGTTGTTTCCGGCGAGCTCCTATGATCAGTGGGGTGGGTAAATATTTTAAGTGTAATGGTTTTTTAAATGATGTTTTAATGTGTATTTTTTTTTTGTATGTTCTACTAGGGGTGTCCGCGGTCCGGTTCGGTCCGATTTTTAGTCAAAAAAATAACCAAACCGAACCAAACATATTAATTTAACCAAACCGAACCGAACCGATTGATTAATAAAATTTTAAAACCGAACAGTTTGGTCCGGTTTAGTTAACGATTTTTTTTTAATACAAAAGAAATTTTTTTTAACTATTTACTACATAGCATAATAAAATAAATATCAACTTGAAAGAAAAAAATATAACATTCTAAAATTATGAGCTATAACAAACCTTAAAAGATTGTAGCATTTGGTTTAGCATAATACATTTAACATGCTACCACCTAATTTTAAATTGTTGTACATGAAAGGTTTAATTAAGTGTAAAAAACATACCACTGTTTTGTTATCCATTAAAAGTCAGGTAGGATATACTGTTATTCTAAATAATGGCAGAAAAAGTATAAATATTATTAAGAAAACCAAGTAAAAAAAATGCTAACAAAGACTACAAACAAATGAACAATGATATAAAATCTACTACCCCAAAGTAAAGCTAAATAACCACTTTGAGCTTCCGCCAAAACATGTAATCAAAATGGTGGAAACAAACTTCTTGTACGTCTTGGTTGAAAATTTTAGTCTCCTCTTAACCGTGTCCTGTTGTTCTTCAGACAAATTATCATTCTCTGTCGGCTCAAATCCAAAACTCTTCTGGGATTCATCCATATCATCATTAATAACACCACTGTCATGCTGCATTGGAGATATTCCTTCCCACAAATTATAAATTGCATTCAAATAAACTCAACATCTTTTTATGCATATTACCTCTCATATTAGTTTAGTAGCTATAGGCAAACTTATTACCCCCGTTCCCATAATAAATGATTTCGCATCAATATTCCTCTCGCACCACCCAAAATCTTGAAACTTGGACCCAAACTATGCAATTGGTGGAAGAGGGAGCATAGGTCTATATGAAATGTATCTTGAAATTCAAAGCAGGAACTCAAGTACACAACTAAACATTTTAGCAAAAATGAGACTCAAAAGTTGAGAACGATTTCTCACAGCACGAGACAAGCAAAACTTAAGAGCTTCAGCTTACCAGTGCGCAGAGTGTCAATTACCTGTTCCTTCCATGGCTGGCAGGAGTGGCGCAGGCTGGAGGAGCTCGTGGAAGGGATGGCGCAGGCTGGAGGAGCTCATGGAAGGGGGCTGGCTGGCGGCGCTCGACTTAGGGTTCGCCTGGGTATCTGCAGAATGAGAACTTCTAAATATATATATATATTAATAATAATAATATATTAAAAATAATTTTAATTATCGGTTTGGTTCGGTTCGGTTCGGTTTTAAAAATTAAAAAACCAGACCGAACCGTTAGTCTAACAGTTTGAGAAATAAAAAATCGAACCGGACCGTTTCATTTGTAAAATTGTTCGGTCCGGTCCGGTCCGGTTCGGTTTTTTCCGGTTTGGTTCGGTTCATGGACACCCCTATGTTCTACTATTTCGGGTGTGTTCTAAAATATACAGATGATATTTGTTGTATTTTTATTGATGTGGTAACTGGCTATATACTATTTCTATTGCTTTGAAATTCTCACTATTTTAAATCATTAAATCAAGCATTAAAATAAATTGTAATATGAGGCTGCTAGGAAAAATTCAAGTATATTCGTTCACAAATTTATTGGGCATACAACTATTTGAGTGTCTTGATTATGGTAGTAGAGTCGTGATGTATTTTTTAGTGATTATTGTCTGAGATTGTAATCAAGATTTATATTTAATAAATGTTTTAATTATGCTTGTTTATAAAATAAAAATAAAAAAAGACCTATGTTATCAATTTTTTCTATCGAAGTAAGTAACTTTCCAAAATTTTTCATTAATGGAGAAAACTTTACGAAGAAAATGCTTTTGTAAGGTGAATTAGGGATTACATTTCTGGTCTCCTCGAATACTTGAATTTGAATTTCTCATCATTTTATGTATTTATTTAAAAGAATGCAAAGATATTTTGTTTTTATTTTTAATAATTATATCTATAATTTATACATTATATTTAATATATATTTAAATATAATTTTAAATTTATTTTATTTTTTAGCATAAATTTTATTAATTTGTAACATAAAATAATAGTTAGATATATACTATTCGTTAGTAATGAATACTGGATTCCTAAAAATTTTATGAATTTTCCGTAGATAATATCTGCCTCATCCTGTGAACAATCAGCATGAAAATGAGGATAACAAACTTAATCCTGCTCCGTCGATAACTAACTAGGTTGTATTAAAACAACCATCTTCTTAATGATATTGCTATACTTTTTAGATTAATACGACACGCTTTCCAACAATCATGTCTCTTGCTTGGCTTTTTATCTAGGGATATGTATCTTCTTTCTTTCTTTCTTTTTTTTCTTTTTTTTTTTTCTTAGGGATATATTATCGTGTAGTTTAAATTAATTACTACCTTTTGCCTTTCATGTGATAAAGTTTATTATTTTTAATCCATAAAAAATATCAATAAAAAAAAAAAACTAATGTTAAGTTCGTTCACAATATCACATTTTGGTAAACAAATGTAATATTTTTTAAAAATTTGTTAGCTTTCTAATATAATATGGTATTTTAAATTATTGAAAACAACATTATAGTACAGGTAGACATAGATATTGATACATAAATCATATAATTTAATAAATTTAAAAGGCAAATAAATCATAAATATTATTAATTTATGATACTCAATTAAATTGATCAAGAAATAAAAAAAAATTTGATAAATTTTAAATAAAAATAAAACTTAAGTTTAATTATAAAGAATAAGAAAATTCAAGAGAGAATTTCCCCTTGTATTATTAAAGAGCGATATTTTCCATATTACTTTTGTTTTGTCTAATTTGGTGGAAATTTCTTATAGTTTAGGTAATAAAACTCTCAATCCTCCTATCAAAAACCTAAGTTAGAATCTCACTTTGATGTGTGAGTGTATTTTTTCTTTATTAATAAAAACGAATGAGACTTTAAAGCCTTTTTTATAATAAAAAAATAAGAAAATTCAAGAACTGATCTTGCATTATACCATAAAAAGTTTGTAGCATATAAAACCAAACAAAATAAGAGAAAAAAAGTATAGATAAAATATAGAATAAATAATTCTTATTAATTGTTGTATGTACAATACACTGCTTTCTAGAATTTGCAAGATATAATATGAATTTTGAATAAAAGATATGATAGATATAAAATCTCTAATTAAATATAAATTTGTGATACAATAGTAATAAATCTTCATTTGAAACAAATCTAAGAGAGATTTCATTTGAAATAAATTTAATCATAAGAGAGATAATATTATATTTAAGATTTGACATCTAAATTCTAACACTGTCCCTAGATATCAAATGTATTAAGAATATCTCACGTTAAAAATATTGTTAAAAAAATTCAATAAGACAAAAACTAGCAAAGAAAATAAGAGTACATTACTTCCATGCAATGAACTTAATTTGCTTCATTAAAACATTTCTAAGAAAATTCAGTGGGACAAAACCATGGAAAGAAAAAAGAGTACAAGAGTGCTTTGAAGAAGTAATGGTAGAGCAAGACCTCTTTAAAAACCATCATTCTAAACAAAACAAAATTTTCAAGAAAGACTAGTGGCCGTAAGGCTTTCAAGAACTAGTCTTTTAGACAAAATTCTCTTAAATCTTACTTATCATGCAACCACACAATTTGTAGAAATTCAAGCCTAACTCAACCCAATAAGGTCTCATTGAGTTAAGGGTTGCCCAGACTTATATCTAGCTCCTCACTGAGCTCCCTGGTCGATGTGGGACTCCTCAACACCCCCCCTCACATCGGCACCAGCACCGATAGACATAAATGAGGTTGACCGGGGTTGACCGTGTTGGGCACAATCGAGAACAGGGACCCGCTCTGATACCATGTAGAAATCCAAGTCTAACTCAACCCAATAAGGCCTCATTGAGTTAAGGGTTGCCCAGACTTATATCTAGCTCCTCACTGAGCTCCCTGGTCGATATGGAACTCCTCAACACAATTAATAATATGGGATATGTATACTATTAATTATTATTAGTATAACTTTTGATTAAATTAATATTTATAGTACATTATCAAACTTATCATTTTATATATGATTCAAATAAGATCACGATAATATATTCAAATATTAAGCATGAACATTATCATTATCATGTATATAAATAATTTTTTTTATTTCTTTAATTAATATAGTTATTATATATGCGTGCTACACATATTAATTATTAATTATAATCAAATGTAAGTACAAATAAGTCAATCAAAACTTATTAAAACTTGTGTAGTCAGATCACATTACTTCATAAAAGAAACAACATTTTTCATATTGAGAATCTCTTGTGATTTTGTCAGAAACCCAAATTTAAATCTCATTCGAATGTGTGAGTGTATTTTCTACTATTAATAAAAAGAAAAGAAACTTTAGTTCCTCTTTTAAAAAAAAGTAAATAAAAAATAAATATAAATATATAATATTAATAAGATACATTTAACATACAATTAAAATGCATATAATTAATGTACACTACCACTGTAGGTGAAGACTTAGTTATGATTACTTATACAAGTTGAATAATATTCATTAATAAATAGTAATAAAAATTTATATTTGCTATTGCTCATAAAACAATAAAATGATACTTTTGGTAACATATGCTTAGTAGTATATAATTAATATTAATCAAAATTGTAGAGTTAAAAAACATAATAAGAAATTAGTTGGTAGGTACAAAACTTTTTTTTTTTTTATAGTGACAATAAATATTTATATTGATATATTTACATATATTTTTGTTATTATATGTATAAATATATTCGAAATATATTTAAACATAATATTATTAAATAATTGTAGTGTATTTAGCAAAAAGAATAACAAATTTTTTTAGCATATATTGTTAATATCTTATAATAAATTAGTTTTAAATTCTATTGAAGAATATAACAGTGCTAAAAATTTATTATTTGATAATATTTATTTTCATAACAATATTGAATTTGAATCTTAAATATGATCAGATAATTCAAATAATTTTTTAAAAATATAAGAAATCATCTTTTTATAATAATAATAATTAAATAAAAATATATATAAGTTATAACAAATTATATATATATATATATATTAAAAGAATATGTAGTGTACGATAAAATAAAATAAAATAAGAGAGTTTAATTTAAAATATTTTCATAATATATTGGCTTTCCAGTTTAACGTGTTATCTTGAATTATTAAAGACAACTCTACAATATGAATATATATAGATATTGAAACATAAACCAAACAACTTAATAAATTTAAAAGTGAAAATAAACTATAAATATTATTGATTTATGATGCCTAATTAAATAGATTAACAAATAGAAAAAAAATCTTGATAAATTTTGAATAAAAATAAGATTTGAGTTTTGTCATAAAAAATAAGAAAATTTAAGAACTTGTAATTTAGCATTATACTACAAAAATTTGTAGCATATTATGACCAAGATCATTTAACGTATGTAAAACCACAAGTCTTGAACATACAATTATGCTGATAACGTGCTATAAAACTAAACAAAATAAGAGAAGAAAAACACAGACAACAAATAAAAGAAATAATTCTCATTAATTGTTGTATGTACAATACACTGCTAAAGACCCTATTTATAGAGTTTGCAAAATACAATATGAATTTTGAATATAAGATGTGATAGACATTAAATCTCTAAATAAATACAAATTTGTGATATAATAGAGATAAATCTTCATTTGTACTAAATCTAATCATAGAAAGATAATATCATATTTACAATTTAACATCCAAATTCTAACTAAAAAGTTATAATAGAATCGAAATATCTATTATTGTATATAAAAAAGGAGAATTTGTCCCATTCTATTTATTTGATTTTTATTTATTTGATGAATTAAATTCATTTATTTTATCTTCTATTACTATACATATACATGTACATAAATTCATTTATGAAGATAAAATAAATGAATTTAATTCATCAAATAAATAGAATGGAACATATATATATATATGTATATCTGTACATGTATATGTATAGTAATAGAAGATAAAATAAATGAATTTAATTCATCAAATAAATAGAATGGAACATATATAAATGCATATATGTATGTGTGTGTGTGTATATATATATATATAAGAAAATATCAGCAGAATAAGACAAGAAGAATTTACTTTATGTAAAATACTTATTTTTTGTATAATATGCGTGTGGTTGTAATGTGACATACTTAATAAATAACACATGTATATATTATATACCAAAGGAATGCCTTTGGATAAGGACTAAGAGACACGAACAAGTATGTTAGAAAAAGTAGATATAATTAGTAAAAAGGGTAATGATAATAAGTAATAAAAGGAGGAATAGTAAAGAATCTTATCTTAATATAAATAGATGAAGTTAGTATCGAGAAGGACCAAACTTGGTCTTCATCTTTGTAATATAAACTCTTTGTAATATTTTCAGCCTATAACAACATTGTTGAATGTTATTAATAAGGTCTTTGTTGGAGTGTAAGAATACAAAAAGTTGTGAAAGAATTTCTCTAGAATAAGTGCTATGATGTTTCAAAGCTAAAGGAGTATTATATGAGACAAGAACAACTTTTTTACAGATTTAACAAAAGTACATAAACAATCAAATAGCCATTGGATACAAGTTGATACATAACCATGTTACATAATACGTAACTGGATCATCAACTTAAAGAAAAGTTGCTCACATGACTATATATCTTTTACAGTACAATATCTTGTAGGTGCAAATAGTGAATAACATTGTATGAATCATGATCTATCTCAAAGAATCTTGAGAGTATTTTTTCTTTTTTCTGATACGATTGAGGTTTTCTATTATTTCTTCTGATTTGGGATCACGTACAACCTTCCTTCTCTCAAAATCCTAGGAGATATTAGTTTATACTTCAAATATATGCCTCAAATCAATATTGGGCAGTAGGACTAAGGGACACTGACAAGTATGTTAGGAAAAATAGATATAATTAATAAAAAGAGTTTACCATAGTATGTAACACATTACACACCTATCGCTAGAGCTACGATGATGTTGTCAACCGAGTTGCTGGTACTCTGGTAAGTTTACTGGTAGAGTCTTCGGAGCTTCGGTGTATTTGTTTGTTAGTCCTAAATGATATTTTAGTAATTTGTATGATTTTTATGTAACAAAAACTCACAATTTTGATCATATTTTTGCTATTTTTAGAAAATATTAAATTATAATCTAAATATAAGCTATTTAGGCTCAAAGATCGTGAAACAATAATAGTCATTGCCACCTCTTTCACCTTATTTAATCGAAAACATAAAAACCCCTTCTCCATTTTCTTGACTTCAATCTTGGTATCCTTGTTTGGTGGTTAGAAGCCTCTTGAATTTCTAATATTGACTTGCCTCTGAGGTCCCTTATTGGCTCAAAACTCTCGTTGTACACATGAGTGATCGATGCTTTAGTAAGTTCGGTCGTTGGAGTCCTTTTATCGTTGTCGGTGCAATTTTGATCGCTTTTGCTGTTTTGATTATCGACCATTTAGAGGACATCGGGTGGTTGCTAGGTGATCATAGTCAAGTCTAGCCAAGGGCCTTCGTGGCCTTCGTGTTCGGTTTTGGATTCTGGATATGGCTAATAATATGACTCAAGGTCTTTATGGAGCTCTGATGATGGGCAAGTCGCTAAACTTTAATCGAAGAGAATGGTGATGTGGCCTCATTTATTACGGATAGAGCTATCAGTCTTGTTAATTCAATTCCTATGCCTTTAGCTTCCCGGGCTGGTAATGATTTGTATTTTACCCAACATGGTGTGTTAAGTAGTCAAGCTTTCGTGTGATAGTGTTTTGTCAGTAACTTTATAACTCTATAAAAAATTAAATTGTTAATGTACTTTCTACTTAATATTTATTTATTTTATTAAATACATAATATGTTTGTGTATAAAATATTAAAATATGACAAATTTAGGTCCAGGGTAAAAAAGGGATAAAAAATATAATTTTTTAAAATTTTTAGGAATTTTTTATGAATATTTTAATGAAGGTTGATATATATAAAAGTGTTAGAAATGGCCTTAGAAAGATTATGCCATGTGGAGGATAGCTGGATGACTTGCAAGCAAAGACAACCAATTACTATTTGTAGTGTGTCAAAGAAGCCCAGATCAAAAGCTCGTGCCAAACGGCAACTATGAGTTCACTCTGAGTTCCGTCAACTTCTCATCATGTGCTACGTGTCAGCTAGCTCAACAATCCATAACTACGTGCGGTAGTCAATTGCACGAAGTAGCGTGTCACGCCATATCATCAAGTCGTGTGGTCCGTGTTTCCTCTTTATGAATTAGAATGTGCCACATCATCATAGCGATCCTCAAAATCCTACCTTGCTCAATTAGCATGCTTCTCGTGTCTCTACTTTAGCTTTGTCTCTTTTTAGCGTCATATGTCATAATCTGATGCATTCATTCCATTTAATCCAACAATCACCGTAACAACTATTAAAAAAAAGAGTTCGTTAAGAAGAATGAAACCAAAAAATAATAATAATAAAACAAGAGCGTGAAATATTTTTACTTTAAATCTTTTTCTCTCTTTCCCTCTTCTCTTTGATTTCTAGCATTCTAAATCTTCAAGAAACTATAAAAGTGATCTCAATGTAAGAATTTAGTCCCTAGTAGGGTATCTTGGGAGATACAAGAGTCTGCACTTTTAGTGAGATGTATTAGTGCTCGTGGATGGACCCCTAATTTCTTAAGGGTCAAGCATTCCCACATATATGAGTGTGATCACTGACTAGTGATTTTATGGCTCCATTTATGTGTGTTTTTTGATGACCTTAGACTAAACCAAAAATTTTAGAGCATAAACCATTTGTTCGATTTTATATGTTTTTCAAAAGTTCACTTGTGGCATATTGGAGTATAATGTCTTGTGACTCATTGTGATAGTGTTTGCAATGTGTGGTTTGTATATGTGCTCAGTTTACTTACTAGGAATTCTATTCTCATGTAGTTCGTTGTGATTTCAGGTAAACGTTGAGAAATGTTAACAGCTTGGCTTGGTTATGGCATCAGATCCCCATAGGATTAACATCTACGTTATCTAATAAAAAAGTAATTACGCCTTACGAGGCCAAAATTGGATTTTAGTTTGAGTGTAGTTGCAACTTGAACCTTGTTAGCTTCATTTAGTAATTGTGATTTCTTTGTATTATTAAAAAATTAGTTTTAAAGTCGAATAATTTGGTGCACTTTTAAGTATCTATTTATATGTCAAGTTGGAACTTTTTGGATTATGACAATCACAATTTGATTTGAATTTTTACAAAAAATTTGGCATATTAATCCTTAGCAACAATCCCATTTTTGGTGATTAGAGGCTACATAGAGAGAGAAACTCTCTACACATTTAATGGACAATTTAGAGAAAGAAAAGGCTAAAGTGGAGCACTAGAAGCATATGATTTGAGCAACTCTTTTGGATTTTTTTTTTCCCTTTTTCTCTATTTGATTTTTTATATATTTTTTTAATGATAATTTCTCTAAGATTTTGTACATAAATGTTTATGGAGTAGTTTATAGATTTAGCATTCTAATGGAATCTATTTATTTAATGTTGGATACAATATTTTTATTTTAATATATTAATATGCTTTTGAGTTGTTTATTTTACTCATTACTTATCACACCTAATTAATTTATCACTAATTAGGATGATTTGTTGACATGTGTGCATTTGAAAGAATGATATATGTTATGATAATGAGAAACATGACATGTTTGCATGATGATGGAAAGACCCATGTGTAATATGTAATATTAGCAAACTATTATGCTTAATAAATTCTAGGATCCTAATGGCCATAGACATGTGGGTTAGTATTTTAAGATTTAAATTACAATGACCATGAGTTATAATTAAATTAGAAAGTTTGGCTAACAACTATAGGTAGCAATTTTGAATATAGTTGTAATGTGTGGTTTAAATATTCAATTTTGCATTTCAAATATATTATAAAAATTAAGCATCTGACTGAGTAAATTGAAAAAAATTGTAATCTTAGAAACTCAATACCTTAGTTTTTTAATCATTTTAATTAGTTAGTTAATTAAATTAGATTTATTTTGTTTTGTTTTGAACAATATTTCGTTAGTCTAAATAGTATTGTGCATAACTTAATTTCAATACTCAAAATGCTAAATAACCAATCCTCGTGGGGTTCAATATTCGTTCTTAAAATAATTATCACGTATACACAATTCATACACTTACAGAATTTCATGTCATTTTTAGTGGCCTATAACTTGTCTTTTTCACGTTTAGTGTCTACTAGTCAACCTACATCACCTATACTACCCATTGTGCTTCACCTACCTCATCAGCTATACAAGCTCAGTATTCATTAGATTCATCTGCTTTACCTATTGTGCCTATATGTACTACTCCAATGGTCTCTAATGCATCATGTGTTGTTAATGTACCTTATGACCCATCTAATGGATCCATTATCTTACTTACTATTTTCGAAATGGTCTTTGAATCGTCTTTTCTTGTAGTCTGGTAATGGGGGTGAGTATTTCTAGAATCTCAGTTTGAATTGCTTTTTGTTTGTTTGACTTCAAGAATAAAAAATGGGTGGTATTTATTTCTTGTTTGTTCATATTCAAGAATCAAAGATAGGGTTTGATCAGTTCTACTTAACTTTGGTCTATTAGTTCAGAATTTGATCTATTGGATGCAACTTCATTATTCTTTTTTTTTTTTGAATAATGTGGAAGTTCCTAATTCCTTTTCTGTTTCATATCGTGGAATTTGTTTTACGATCAATTATGTTTTTGACTTCTTTGATAGTTTCGCTCAGAATTTTCATCATACAAAATTATTGCTCTAGTGTAAGCATATGTTTTCGCTCATCTCAACATTTGATAGTTAGAACCTTGCATTCAGTTTCTCCTAATATTTTTTCTCCTTCAGTGAGGCCAAGACGTGATGCTCTATTTTTTGCTCATCTCCATATTTGAGAGTTTCAGCCTTGTTTTTAATTTCTCCTGGTGTTTCTTCTCCTTCAATGAGACTAAGACCTGATCCTTAATATTAATGTTTGCTTCTAGCAACCCATTATGTTTTCTCTTTGGCTAGTGTTTTGGATGACTTAGATTTCATGAATTTTTAACATTACTTACTCTTTTATAAGCGTATGTTGGTTTTCGAAGGTTGTCTTCATTTTGTTCCTTGCAATTCAAATTGACGGTTGTTCTTCCACCATCAATTTGAAGGGAGAAATTAGAATTAGTTGTTAATTTTAGTTTTATTAGTTAATCTTCACATGTGTATATATACCATTGTAGACTTGTGTACTAGTTACTTGAGAACAATACAATAAACAATATTCATTTTCTCTCTTTGTGAATTTCTAGAACAAACTATTACCCTGGCCTATTCCACAGGCACCTCATGCAAACCAATTCAAGTACAATTCACACTTTAATTTGATGCTCACTTATGAAAGCTTCCTAAATGTTTCTTTGAACCTTGTCCCACATATCATCAAAGGCCAACAATGGAGACGATACCTTAATAAGAACACCAACCTCTCTTAGTTCTTCCCACTTCAACAATTGTAGGCATTATAAGATAAACTCAATAAGGCAACAGAGATGGTGTTTTGAGTTCAAAGCCACCAATAAATCATTGGCTCCAAAAAAATTCCCAAGAAGTCTCCTAATATCTTAGCTGTATGATAACTCTAATTTATTAGAGTAATATTAGGTTTTATTTCTTAAAAACTTGCTTGATTATTTGAGAACATTTACACATTGTGCTCATTGGGATACTATTTATGTAATTTAGGAGATGAGTGAATTCTTTAATGTTAGATCTGAATCTATCTTTTATTTCATTAAAAAGACCTATATTTTGAAGTTCACTCATAAGACTTTCATGTGTTCTTTCGTAGAGAACAAAAAGAACAACAAAGAAGCATTAATCAGGTTTGCCACAACTTTGCTGCAGTAAAGCACACCAAATTCAGAACAACGTGGAACATAAAATTTGGCAAATGGGCTTGGACTCTTAATAAAAGGAGGATAATGAGAAGTTAATAACTCACCTATATAAAAGAAAATTTGGAAGTTAACATAAGAATCTTATCTCAACTTAATCCTAAGGATTAATATATAAAAAGGGACTGATTTTGCAATCAAAGAAGACAAGCAAATTTAGCAGAAAAGAATAGAAAAATAGATGAGCAAATTAGCAGCAATTTCTAGATCAGGAAAGAGACCAACTGCAAGAATCAATTGAAGGGCTTAGTTCGCAAGGATTATTAGTGAAAAGCAAGAGATAATTAGAGATTTACTTTTTCTTCTATTGTTCTCTATTTTTTTTTCTAATCTTTATAACTCAATGGATATAATTTTGAATATTTATGAATTAATATTTGATTTCATAGATATGATTGACTAATTTTCCTCCAATTAGGATTGTAGATGTACAAGTGAGTGCAGTCTCTATTCTTTAATTTTAAAAAGATGTGCTTTACCGTAACAAAAGGATACTAGTTATTCAATGCTTATTTTATTGATTAATTTTTATTAATTGCTTGATCACCAATTGATAGGATAATAAAACTAAGATTAATGCTAGAAATATTATTTGATGTTAGATAAAGCTTGATTATGTGTGTTTAATTTAAATCTAAGGATAAGAATTAAATTTGCAATTCATATAAGAATATATAGTTGTCTCATATAATCCAAAAGAATTGGTGCATTCAATATTGTTCTTATACTCAGTTGTGCATGGGAATGTGTTTCATTGAGCCTAGAAAATAATAAACATTGCAGATTCAGAAGAATCCGTTGTAATTTTTGAATTTTGGTTACTGGTACACTTTGCCACAGCATCGCTGCAGCATTCGTGGTCTGACTGCATCATTTGTTACATTTGCAATCCTGACTAATTTATCCACTTGAGATTCTTACTATCCTTCTTGTTGAACTTTGTTTTAGTATTCTTACTCTTATCATCTCGTGCTTATTAATATAATTTAATATATTTTATTTCATTTTGTTATATAAAACATCCAATATTGATTTTATTAATTAATTTTTACAATACTTTCTAATATTTCAATCTCCGTGGGAACAATTTTTCTTGTTTGCGACACGTGCACTTGCATAATATCTTATACACTTTTTAGAGCAACAAATTTTTGGCACTGTTGCTAAGGATTGGCGATGTTATAAATTATTCATAGAAATTGAATTTTATTTTTATTTAATTTTTTTTCTAATATCTCCTTTGTGTCTTTTGTATGAGCAGCTTTTGCGAAGAGGATATCTTACCCTTACATCCTGAGATTGAGCTTACTATCAGACTAAGAATGATAGAACAACAAGGTTTCGCTCAGATTGAAGAAATGACAAATGCAGGGGGCAGAAACAAATCAAACAATGGCAATGAGCTGAATTTAAACAACGTAATCAATGTGATACCTCCAATGGATGATACAGATAGAACTCTAAATGAATATACATTACCTATGTTGGAGGTGTTGAATCCAAGTATTACGAGGCCGAATATTCATGCTTCTCAATTTGAGTTAAAGTCGGTGATGTTTCAAATGCTACAAACAGTTGGGCAATTCAGTGGATTACCTACAGAAGATCCTCATATGCATCTCAAATTGTTTATTATAGTCAATGATTCATTTAAATGGACAAGTGTGACCGAGGAAGCTTTTATGATAAAGTTATTCCCTTATTGTTTCAAGATCGTGCTAGAGTGTGGCTTAATTATTTTCCACTTGATTCTATTTCAACTTGGAATGATTTGGTTGAGAAATTCTTAATGAAATATTTTCCACCAACAAAGAATGTTAAATTGAGGAATGATATTACTTCTTATCAACAAATGGATGGAGAATCTCTATATGAAGCATGGGAAAGGTTTAAAGCATTGCTAAGGAAGTGTCCTCACCAACTTTCTACAATGGTCTCAATACTCAAACAAGAACTATTGTTGATGCATCTGCTAATGGAGCTCTTTTAGCCAAATCTTACAATGAAGCCTATGATTTACTTAAGAGAATGGCTAGAAATAATTATCAATGGCCAATGGATATGGCTAGAAATAATTATCAATGCCCAATGGATAGAGTAGCAACCGCAAAAAGAGTGGTCAGAGTGTATGAGGTTAATGACATTATGACACTTACATCTCAAGTTTCATCTTTGGTAAATCTTTTGAAGAATCAATATGTGATAGCAAATGTGAATTCAATTAAGATTCAGGGATTTCATGTGTTTTATGTTCAAGAGCTCATATGTTTGACAATTGTCCTTCAAATCAAGAATCAACTTGTTTTATGGGTAATGTGAACCGAAACCACAATCCGTACTCCAACACCTATAACCCAGGATAGAGGCAACATCCAAACTTCTCTTGGAACAATCAAGGGGGTGGTCAAGCAAGTTCTTCCATGCCCAACCATCCTATGCATCCACCAGGATTTCAGCAGCAACCACGAAGAAACCAATCGAATGAACCATCTAATTCGTTGGAATCTTTACTTAAAGAATACATGGCCAAGAATGATGCAATCCTCCAAAGCCAAGCTGCGTCAATGAGGAATCTAGAAAATCAAGTGGGTCAGCTTGCTAATGAGCTTAAAAATAGAGTACAAGGTACACCATCAAGTGATACCAAAACTCTAAGGAGAGAAGGAAAGGAGTTTTGTAAAGCTATTACTCTAAGGAGTAGGAAAGAATTAGAGGGTCCAATTGGGCAGAAAATGAGTCAAAAGGAGAGCACTTCAGGCCAAGATAAAGAGAAAAAAAAAAGAGCTGGACAATTCTTGGATAGTTTCAAAAAATTCTGGTACTTTGAATGCTACAACATTGTTGCAGCAGAGTTTCCAGCAGAACAGACCACCTCTACCATTTTCTCAGCGATTTCAAAACAGCAACAAGATCTTCAATTTAGGAGATTTCTTGATGTTCTTAAGTAGCTTCATATTAATATTCCATTGGTGGAAGCATTGGAACAAATGCCCAAACTATGTTAAGTTTATGAAAGACATCTTGACCAAGAAGAGATGGTTTGAAAAATTTGAGACAGTTCTTAACAAGTGACAGTAGTGCCATGTTATAGAATAAACTTCCTCCTAAGCTCAAGGATCCTGAAAGTTTTACAATTTCATGCTCTATAGATAATCAATATTTTGGCAAGGCTCTTTGCGATTTGGGAGCAAGTATTAATTTGATGCCTATGTCAATTTTTAAGAAGTTGGAGATTTGTAAAGCTAGGCCTACTACAATTTCTCTACAATTAGCCTATCATTCTATTGCTCATCCAGAAGGAAAGATTGAACATGTTTGGGTTAAAATAGATAAATTTATTTTTCCTATGAATTTTATTGTGCTTAACTATGAGGCAGACCTTGAGGTGCCTATTATTTTGAGAATGCCATTTTTAGCTACAAGCCGAACTTTGATCAATGTTCAAAAAGGGGAATTAACAATGAGAGTTCAAGATGAGAAAATAACTTTCAATGTGTTTCAAGCTATGAAATTCCCTAATGATTTGGAAGAATGTTCATCCATTTCGGTTGTAGACTCCTTAGTATTTAAGGCCCTCGAGAAATGTTGCTATGGTGTAACTGAAACAACTTTGCTACAACATGAATCAGAATGTGAAGAAGGTGAGAAGAAAATAAACTGGGTAGAGGCAAGGTATAATTCCTTCAAGCCGAAAAATAAGTTTGAATCCTTAGACTTGTCCTCTTGAGATTTCAAGGTCCCTAAACCTTCCATCATTGACCCACCATCTTTGGAGTTGAAACTTGTTCCAACTCACTTGAAGTATACATATTTAGGTGAATCTTCCACTCTCCCTGTCATCATTTCAGCTCAACTATCAGAAGAACAAGAGCTACAGTTGCTTAATGTGTTGAAAATTTACAAAAGAGCTATTGGTTGGACTATCGCGGATATAAAAGGCATTAATTCCTCATTTTGTATGCACAAGATACTGCTAGAAGACAATGCAAAAGGATCAATATAAACTCAAAAAAGACTCAACCCAATTATGAAAGAAGTTGTCAAAAATAAGGTTATTAAATGGGTTGATGCTGGCATTATTTACCCCATTTCAGATAGCTCATGGGTCAGTCTAGTCCAATGTGTCCCTAAGAAAGGAGGTATGACTATAGTGGAGAATGCCAATAATGAATTAATCCCCACAAGAGTTATTACTGGGTGGAGAGTTTATATGGATTTTATAAAATTAAACAAAGGCACCAAAAAAGACTATTTTCCCCAATCGTCTTGCAAGAAAAGAATATTATTGTTTCCTTTATGGCTATTCAGGGTATAATCAAATTGCCATAGCTCTAGAGGATCAACACAAGAAAACATTTACATGTCTTTATGGTACTTTTTCTTTTCGAAGCATGCCATTTGGGCTATGTAATGTACCAGTTACATTTTAGAGGTGTATGATGGAAATTTTGATTGATATGGTAGACCAGTTTGTGGAAGTTTTCATGGATGATTTTTTAGTATTTGGAGATTCGTATGACTCTTGTTTAAGCAATTTGGCAATAGTTCTGCACTAGTGTGAAGAAACCAACCTACTCTTAAATTGGGAGAAATGTCATTTTATGGTCAAGGAATGAATTTTTTTGGGACATAAGGTATCTAAAAGTGGCTTTGAAGTTGATAAAGCAAAAAATTAAGACGATAGAAAAGCTACCTCCACCAAATTCAGTAAAGGAAATTCGAAACTTTCTTGTACATGCTAGTTTTATAGGCATTTTATTCAAAATTTCTCCAAAATCTCAAAACCTTTATGCACTCTGCTTGAAAAGGACAAAACATTTTTCTTTGATGAAGCGTGTTTGCATGCATTCATTAAGCTGAAGATTAAACTTGTGTCAACTCTTATAATTGTAGCTCCAGATTGGTCTTCACCCTTTGAACTTATGTGTGATGCTAGTGACATGGCAATAGGGGCTGTTTTGGAGCAATGGAAAAAACAAGATATTTCATTCCATTTACTATGCTAGCAAAACAATGAAGGAAGCCCAACTAAACTACACAGTAACGAAAAATGAATTGTTAGTTGTTGTGTTTGCATTTGATAAATTTTAGTCTTATTTAATGGAACCAAAGTCGTTGTTTATACTGATCATTATGCTATCAAATATCTTATAGAAAAGAAAGATGCTAAACTGAGACTCATTCAATGGGTGTTATTATTGCAAGAATTTGATTTGAAATTTAAGGACTAAAAGGGGATTGAGAACCAAGTAGTTGACTATCTCTCTAGATTGGAGCAAAAGGAAGACCATTCAATTGAAATTAAATAAACAACTCTTTGCAGTTTCTCAAGCTTGAGTGCCTTGGTATGCAAATTTTGTGAACTTTTTAGTGAGCAAACTGCTACCTCCTAATTTGAACCACCAACAAAAGAAAAGATTCTTCCACAATGTGAAATTATATTATTGGGAGGAGCCTTTCTTGTTTAAGCAGTGTGCAGATCAAATGATTAGGAGGTGTGTTCTCAAAGAAGAGATGGAGAATGTCCTATAACAATTTCATGCATCACCGTATGGAGGACGCTTTAGAGGAACCAGAACTGCTTCCAAAGTTTTGCAATTCGAATTATATTGGCCTACCTTGTGCAAAGATGCTCATAATTTTGTGCTTCAATGTGATCGATGTCAAAGAGTTAGAAACATTTCTAGAAAGCAAGAAATGCCACTTAACAACATTCTAGAAGTGGAATTATACAATGTTTGGGGGATGGACTTTATGGGGCCATTTCCTTCAAGTTATGGGAATCAATATATCCTTGTAGCTGTAGACTATGTCTCAAAATGGGTTGAGGTTGTTGCGCTCCCCATTAATGATGCCAAGGTGGTGGTGAGGTTCCTCAAGAAAAACATATTTTCACGCTTTAGAACACCGCGTGATATTCTAAGTGATGGTGGAAAGCACTTTTATAATAGACAATTTGCAGCTTTACTAGCCAAGTATGGAGTCAAACATAAGGTGGCCACACCTTATCACTCCCAAACAAGTGGCCAAGTCAAATCTCCAATCGAGAAATCAAGAGAATTTTGGAGAAAACAGTTTGTCCATCTAGAAAGGATTGGTCCATAAGGTTGGATGATGCACTATGGGCTTATAGGACAACATAAAAAACACCTTTGGGAATGTCTCTTTATAAATTAGTATTCGAAAAAGCTTGTCATCTCCCAATTGAGCTTGAACACAAAGCTTATTGGGCCATCAAAAAGATGAATTTTGATATGCAAGCTGCTAGAGAGAAGAGAATGATGCAGATCAATGAGATGGATGAATTCTGAAACCATGCAAATGAAAAGGCCAAGTTGTACAAAAAGAAACCAAGTAATGGCATGATAAGAGGATTACCCCAAGAAGCTTCGAAGTTGGATAGCAAGTCCTATTATTCAACTCCATGTTTAAAATCTTTCCTAGAATATTGAGAACCCATTGGTCAGGGCCATTTCAAATCACGAAGATTTTCCCTTCTGGAGCAGTGGAATTTATGGAGGAGAAATCCAAAAGAATATTCCAAGTTAATGGTCAGCACATTAAACATTATTGGGGAGGAATTGTTGAGGGAGCATACCTCCATTCCACTTATAGAACCATGACTGCAAGAGAAGTAGGGTTGTCGACGTTAACACAAGCACTCATGGGAGGCAACCCATGTTTCTTAAATTTTTTTTATGTTTTATGCTTTAATTTAGTTTATTTGAATTTTATTGTTTTTATTGGGTCACATTTTGCATTTTCAGGTCATCACAGGAATATGAAAGCAGGAAAAAAAAAACCATAGCATAAACAACATCTTCACAGTTTATAAACTGGGAAATTTTGTTACAACAAATCTCTACAATGTTCTTCACGGGCACATCTGATCATAGCTAATCTAGGTTGATCCAACATCACACCTTCTAGATTGGGCTTCCATGGAGACTTAAATTTTGGGGAAGAAAAGAGGGAATGACAAATAGGATTAATGGCTCATAAAAGGAAATTTTCCTTAACAAAAAAAAATGGTTCAGTTTGCTAAAGCCCACAAAAGCCCATTTAACCTAACAACTCATCTCCCTATAACCATCTTCTCTCCAAACTCGAGCACACAACAAACCCACTCGGCGCTGTGAGGTTACAAACCCACAACCTCCACAACTTCTCCAACCCACCACCCAACGCTAAGAAAATTGTGAACTTCAACTTCACCAAGGTGCACCCCACGTGAGAGCAATCAATTTTTCCTATCAACACCCAATCTGTCGGCAATGTGAAATCCACCATTAGGTGTGCAAATCAGTTTTTCTTGGTTTGTTTTCCTTCACAATTCACTTCAGTGGGTAGGCTTTACTCCAATTTATTAGCTCGGTAAGAACTTCCAGCTTCATAAATTTTTCTTAATGGATATGATTTTGAATATTTATGAATTGATATTTGATTTCATAGATATAATTGGTTAATTTTCCTCCAGTTAGGATTGTAGATGTGCAAGTGAGTGTAGTCTCTATTCTTCAATTTTAAAAAGTTGTGCTTTGCCTTGACAAAAGGGTGCTAGTTATTCAATACTTATTTTATTGATTAATTCTTATTGATTACTTGATCACCAACTGATAGGATAATAAAACTGAGATTAATGCTAGAAAGATTAATTGATGTTGGATGAAGCTTGATTAATGTGTGTTTAATTTGAATCTAAAAATAAGAATTAAATTTACAATTCATATAGAAATATATAGTTGTCTCACATAACCCAAAAGAATTAATGCATTAAATATTGTTCTCATATTCAATTGTGCATAGAAATGTATTTCATTGAGCTTAGAAAATTATAAGCATTGCAGATTCAGAAGAATTCATTGTAATTTTTGAATTCTGGTTATTGGTACACTTTGCCACAGCATCGCTGCAGCATTCGTGGTCTGACTGCATCATTTGTTACTTTGCAATTCTAACTGATTTATCCATTTGAGACTTTTGCTATCCTTCTTGTTGAGCTTTGTTTTAGTATTCTTACTCTTATCATCTCGTGCTTATTAATTTATTTTATTTTGTTATACAAAACATCTAATATTGATTTTATTAGTTAATTTTTATAATACTTTTTAATATTCTAATTTTCATGAGAACGATCTTTCTTATCATTATATTACTTATTTATAATACATACACTAACATAATATCTTATACATTTTTTAGAACAACACTATAGATGACAAAACCCTTCAAAAAAAAAACCTCATCTCTCATCAACAAAATGAGCAATCAGTGCACAATCTTCATTATCCAAGCCAAAACTAAAATTCTCACCAAATAAAGGAACAACACAAGAGACTCTAATAGAAAGGATTAGCAACGACAAAAACATAAACATAAAAATCACAAAAAATAAAACACACAGAAAATGGAACATACTCTAGTAGAAAGTCTAATAGACTCTAACAAAGAGGAGAAAAACAAAGTACACAGAAAAATCCATAGAAGAGATGACAAGGAAAAATATTGCGATCATGATCGAACACTAAAATGGATCAAAAAATTGTGATCTAAGCCTTAGCAATGAGTCCAAAGACCTCAAGCTCTCGAATAGATTGTAAACCAACAGAATGATATTGAAAAATCGATGAAATTAGCAAGAAACAATCGGGATGATGAAACTTTAACAAACATGCCTATTTAGCTAAACCCTAGCAATGGAGATTCTTTAAATCCGATGATTAATTAGCTAAGAATGTAAGGAATAGAGATGACTAACTAAGGACATATCTTATAACAATTTTGATTTATGATTTATGATTAAATAATTAATTTAGTAATTTTTGATTTTTTTATAAAAAAAAATTACCAATATATTTGATAAAAAAAATTACTTAGTGATTTTCAAGGAAAAAAATCAAAAATCAATTCCAAGTTTTTTGGTAGTGCTTTCTATTTTTTATTTCTTTCAAATAAATTTAAAAAAGAAAAATTTAGGTTTTTTTTTTTTACAAATTTTAAGTTTTTAATTCATTTTCTTCAAATACTTAAACATACAAAGTTATAAGATTTAATTTACTCTTTAGAATAAAAATGTTTGGTCAAAATAAAAAAATAGAAATTAGAAATCTGATTCAAAAATCTTTAAGATAAAGATTTATGAATCACTTTATATTTTGGTAGTGATTTATTAAAAATCTAAAAATTAAAATTAAAAATTATTATCAAATATACTTAATTAAAAAATCACTTAAAAATTAAAAATTAAAATTATTATCAAATAAGCAATAAGGAAATTAATGAAAATGAAATTAGAATCAACGAGAATCGATGAGAGAGAGTGGAAGAAAAAGGAGAAAAAAATTGGGGAAACAAACCCCTAGCATAGGTTGGGAACTGAGGAATTGGAGAATTTTTATTATTAAATAAAGTTGTCGTCGTGACAAGAACGATTAAATTTTTGCAATATTGTAAATAAAAAAATATAAAAATAAAAAAAGAGTAACGAAATAAGGAAAGGAAAAAAAAGTGGTTGACGACAAAAAGTCAACCAAACTTTCATTTTTTTATATAGACCAGTTTTTAGGCATGTGCATACACATGAATTGATAATTCAAATATAATAAGTATATAATAACAGGAAAAGTTCTATGGCCTTAAATTTATACCACAAATTTTTTACATCAACTTTAAACTATTAGTTGGATTTGTTTTAATAGCCCAAATTTAAAGTTTATATCTTTATACTAATATATTAATGAAAAAATAATAAAACTAGCGCCCCTTAAATTTGTAATAACAAAACTACACTTCCTGTGTTCAATTAAAATTGAACGACGATAATTTAGATCCGTTCAATATTGAACGTTCAATATTATTCGTTCAATATTATCCGTTCAATTAGAATTGAATGACGACAATTAGACCCGTTTAATATTGAACGTTCAATATTTTACGTTCAAATTGAATATTGAACGTTCAATATTAAACGTTCAATTTTAATTGAACATAAGGGGGTGTTAATTTTGTTACTATAAATTTTAGGGGTGTTATTTTTGGTAATTTCCTTACATTTAATTACCCCCTTCAATTAATAATGCCCAAGTTTCGATGCACTTTTTCTTTCATCCATACTATCATTAAATAAAATTTTAAAAATTTATCAAAAATAACACCTCTAAAATTTACAGTAATAAAATTAAAATATTAATAATATTAAACGATCAATAATATTAAACGTTCAATATTAAATGGGTCTAAATTATCGTCGTTCAATTCTAATTAGATAGGTGTTAAAAAAGATGACATATTAATCATTTTTTTTAATTGTAAAAATACAAGCTTGAACGCAAAGAGTATTAATTTTATTATTACAAGTTTTAAATGATGCTAATTTTATTGTTTTCTCTAAAACCTTTCTTACTTCAAATAAAAAATATTTAATCAATTTTTTATCCAATTAGTTTATATAAAGATACACATACAATTCTTAAATTAATGTATATTGCGCGCATATACGGAAACACACATTTTATCTCTCCGTCTTTTGTGTTTTTGTTAAATAATTTTATGCACTCATAAAGTTATAATTCATTTCTTGTTAAAAAAAAAAACCCTTGTATTAAAATTTACAAATATTTTTGACATAGAAAACTAAATAACATATTCTCAAATGCTTAAATCGGAAATAGTACACAAAAATATTTTTTCTTTTTAGCTAAGAATTATTTATTTAAAAAATTTATTATTTATCTTGGTAATAGAATAGTAGTTTGTTACAAGAGTGAAGTTTTTGACTTTATTTTCGTTACTTTTATAATAAGAAATAATGTAGATTTTTTTTTTTAGTTTCTTTAATTTTTTTATTTAAGAAATCATATATTGATATTTATTAAGAAAGCTAATATTTGATGCTGCGTGGTTTAATGCATGAATAATTTAGAGGGAAAAAAAACATATATATATATATATATATATATATATATGTATGAACTTTTGTGTTTGAGGTTGCTAGATTTCTTTTAAGGAAAAATTATTTGTTGTGTTTGTTTAATATTTAAGATGGCTAACATTTCTTTTTAAATTTTGGATTAATTATAATAATTTTTAAAATATCAATGGTATTTTAATGAAAATATAAATGAAAGAAAAAGGTGCATTAAAACTTGTGCAGTATTAATAGAAGGGGTAATTCATGCATTAATACAATGATATTAACTTTAAATCTGAGCCACTAAAAGAAATTCATCTAACGATTTAAAGATGATACAAAAATTTGTATAAATTTAAGTCCTTAGAACCTGTCGTCCTATAGTAGTATTAATCGTCAAATAATAATTATTATTATTCAAAAAAAATTTATTTTATAAAATAAAAGAAAAGGAAGTCTTTAAATATAAATTTTTAGGTTGTTTTTATTGTAACAAAGTGAAAAATTTATGTTATAAAATTGATATTATATTTAATTTGGTTTATGCAGGCAAATGACATACTCATAATTGTACAGTCCAATGGTTAATGTAAAGTATCATATATAAAAAGCCAAAGTTTAAGTAATAGTATTGTTTGTGTGCATTTTTCATTACAAAGTGGTGATTTAAAAATCAACTTTCTTGTTACATATTGATATAATTATTTTTATTATTGTTATAATAAAAATATATGAATTGTGTAGTATATCTCTTAAATTAATTATATTTAATATAATAATTATAATAATAAAGTATATCTCTTAAATTAATTATATTTAATATAATAATTATAATAATAATAAGTAACGCAATTCATTTTACACTAATATAATCAAACATTTGAGTTTATTTAATGCTATATTTGTCTTTATTAATAATTGCTATTATTGTTTAAAAATTTATGACAAATAAATTTATTGTTTTCATCATCTTTATTTGATAAGAAATTAATTTCGTTCTATAGTTGTTTATGCGCCTAAGATTACAATCATGAATATATTTGAGAGCTATAGCTAAATGTAGAGGTGATAATCTCTACCATGATATGATAATATAATACGATTTAGATAAAAAAAAAAAATTTATTATTGATCAATAATTTTTTCATATTCTTAAATGTTTTATTATTTATTATTATTATACATAGATAAGACGAAAAAATTTGAAGTAAATTTTTTTATATTAACTTACATAATTAATATCAAAACACTGTATAAATATGATACAAATACAAATTTTTGACATGATTTACAGCCCTTAGCTAAATGACATTAAGTTAATTTGATATTTTGTGCCATAATTATAATTATAAGTGTGAGTTTAACTATAAAAAATTGTGACAAATCTATCATATTTGCAAGTCTTAACTACTAGTAGGTATTTAATGGCTCATTTGGCATTTGCTAACATTTTGAAATAATCTTTTAGAAAAGAAAAGAAAAAGAAGAAGGAAAAAGCGCTATATCTTCGGAAATGAATAAACCGTTGTGATGGTAAAACTGAAATTTAAGAAAGAACAGGGGCCTTTTCCAGGACCCCTCCACTTTTAGGAGTTTCAGTTCTCCTCATTCTTTTTGACTCAGAAGATTGGGCCCCAATGTCTCCTATCTCTGATACTGATGATAAGGACTCCAAGTAGTCTCCCCGATTTCCAGACTGGTCAAGTATAATAGAACCTCTTTTTTTTAAATCCAGGCTGTAAAGAGTAACGCACATCGAGCAAGTGGCAAATGTTGACATTTACATAAATGTTAAAAATAACGTCAGATATAATGATATATATTGTATTAAAAACAATTTAAAAAAAAAAAAAAACCATGCGATGCAACTTTTTAGAGTATTAAAAACAATTTATGATTCAAAAAAAAAAAAAAAAAAATTATCAAAAACAATTTAAACATAATGTTTGCAATACACACATTTATATAAATTTTTGTCCAAATTATTTTTTAAAATAAAATAACAATGCACTTTTTTAAATAATTTTTTTATCACGTTTGTGTATGTTAGCAGTCGTCCTTATGAAACAATAGTCGTTGTTTCTCTTCTGTCTACTTTGCATCTAGGTGGCGTATTATACATACATGTATGGAGGACATTTTTATTCACCTTCAAAAGGTGTAATTTTGAGACCTTATTAGTGTTCACACATCACAAGGTAATTCCTAGAATGTATAGAAGCTTGACAAACTGAATCCCGCAAATCCCAGCGTTTAAAGAAAGACAAGTTGAGCGAACCAAAAACATGTGACAAAATAACTTACTGTAGAAAATACTTAAAACCAAAAATACACAAGAAAAACCATATCACCCTTTATATACCAAGGGTCCGTTGCACACAAACTTTGACATTTCTATGATATTGTCATTGGCTATAATTCAATAAATAATGTAGGGCATACTTACAGAACAGGAACAGCTGAAAAGGGTTGGTCAAATTTTCCCACCATGCTGTACAAAAAAAAAAAAAAGTAGCTAGGGTAGTTCCCAGTGAATCCTGCAAATATACACTCCACAATTCAAGTGACCAAACCCTTCCGCCAAAAACCATGTCACATATGAAACCACTTCTACCTTTCTTCACTATGAATCTCACGCAGGTAATCAGGGTTACCATTTTCTTTCTCAGCCCTGAATGTACTGGAGTGTCCACTTTAAAGAACACTGGCCGTTTGTCCAATCGTATACATCTTATACACTGCAAACCAAGAATAAGCAACTATGGGTTTACAATGACAACCAAAACCATCTCAACACGAGACCTTCCTGCATTTACCGCACATATTCGGACACAGAAGAAGCACAACCTGAGTTGCTGAATGCAAAATGTTATAACCCATTATAGCAATTATAGACTACAGTCTCTTAACCATTGTAGTGAATTTTTTGATTTTGCGAGCTCTGACCCTGCTGAGGTTGCTGCTGCGGGGCTTGCAAGTTTACTGGCTGTGTGTTGTAGTGACCAAAGGGTTGGGAGTAGAGTGAATTCATTATTCCCTGAAAATTTGTTTGACATGTCAACTTGTCATTAAAAAGAAAAATCCATCGTCACTAAAAAGAAAAATCTGCCCACAGTTCAAGAATAGGGCAGGCAAAATGAAACAAATACTTGTGCATCAAGCTTTTGGCCATGCATGCACACCAAACTATGCAGCTGGTTGAAAGCTATGAAGGATGGGATCCAAATGGCCCTCAATATTAATGAGTTTTTCTTAACGAAAATAAAAGGATGGATTGGGAACAAAAGAAAACCTGAGACTGTAGAGGATTGGGATTGGCAACACCATAGTGGCTCTGCGATGTGTCATCTTGTGAAGGATCATTAAACCCAACCTGAGTAAATAGACCTTGTGATCCGTGAGTCATGTAATCCTGTATAAGAGGGACCATAATTACATGACACGAAAAAAACCAAACAAAACATTTAACAGAAAACAACGAACTTAAGCAAACCTGAGACATGAAGTCATTCCCAGAGCCAAATCGAGAATATCCAGCTTGAGAATTCTGGTTCAAAAAGTTCCCTGTAAAGCCACCTTGTGCTCCTTGTGTAACATAATCAACACCATATCCACCCTGAGAAGCCTGCAAAGCAACCTGTTAACTTACCCAAACATCATCATAGCAAAAAAAAAAAAAAAAAAATACCATAACCATTAAATTAGGAGTAATACATGGCCCAGTTTAGGAGAACATAATACCAAAACCTAAATACCTGAGTTGAGAAATCAGCGACATTATAAGGAACATGTGATCCCTGACTTTTGAAGTCATCCCCCAAGAAATCCTTAAGACATTAATCAGAAGACACATTGATGAAATAAATATCATGGAATCAAATGACAAAGTGGTCAAGCAATGCAAGAGACAAAAAACCTGAGACATGCCCGGCATGGAAAATCCATCACGAAATGTTTGGCTTGAACCTTGAACTGGCATCTGAGACGTGATAAAATACCGATGAGCGTGAAAGTATCATGAATGGAAACAGATACTGAGAAAAATGAAGGCCAGAGAGGGAGAACCACAAACAATAATTACATTATTAACAAATCCAGGTTGAGACAACGGCCCCCCTATAGAAGGCTGACTGTTTGGATTTTCCGAAGCAGGAAAGTTAAAAGAACCAATATTTCCAACAGATGGCTGTGTCCCTTGGTGAGGTAGGTGATTTCCGATAGGACCACCTGCATTGCCACGCCCAGCCACAAAACCACGACTTCCAGGTTGAGGCACATGAGGTACTGCCCCAACCGGCCCATGTACATTACCACGAGTTGGGATGGCATATGGCTGGGAAGGAGGTCCACCATGAAATGGTGGAATGGATACTTGGGGCATTGGGTACCCAGCAGGATGCACCCCAGGCTTATGAGTACCATTGGGTGAGGTAGAAGCCAAATAGGAACCTGCATTTAAATATAATAATAATACATTAATCTACTCAAACTTCAGGAAACAGAAAACAACTCTGCAGGAAAAGTGTCACAGCAAACTTTGGTCAATGGTAACTTCTACAAAGAAACACTAGAATCTGCATACCCCTGCCACGGTTGCTTCTTCTTTCAAAACTTTGGCCAGATGAAGAAACAGACCCAAAATTATCGTTGGGAACTATTCCAGGACCACCACCAAAGAAAACACGCCGGTCATTATAGAGCTGTGATAGTATATATACATTAATACAATCAGTTCATACCTATCATTAGCAAAGTACTTCAGAAAGAGAACAGAATCCAGATCCCAAAATCAATTCATTTTAGTTCAATGGCAAACCTTTTTGGGCTTTTGAAATTGAACCATACTCTGCTTCAGGTTATTCAGAGGCCCTTCAACCAAGCACTCATGTTCCTGAATAGTAAAATATACAAAATACACATATCATCACTATCAACCTGACATCAAATCAGACTAGTGGTTAGCTAGCCCATGTAGCATGCTAAAAAGTTAGAATGACATGAGTATCAGTACAAAGTTCCAATAATGTGCCAGCTACAACCTCCAATTCAAGAGCCCAAAATGCTCAAAGTTTAATGAAAACATAAATTGATGAATCCAAAAAGGCCACCTTTTTCACATAAATCATATTATCTTTCTCTTCAGCCACCCCATATTGTAGAGACAGACAGTATAGATCAAAGCAGAATGACTTACCAAAAAACATAAAAAGGAAAATTAAAAGAAAAACAAAGCAAATACCTTGTAGTGTGTCAAAAGACCGTTCCACAATGGTTGCTTGCTTAGAACTTTAGGGTTACCCAGAATGACAATACCATATCTAGCACGTGTTAGAGCAACATTGAGCCGGCGAGGATCATTAAGGAATCCAATGCCCTGAGGAGAAGAACAAGCAGCCAAGAAACAGTCTTTAGTCATTGCCTAGAACAAATTCCAGATGTCTAAAAGCAACCACAATGAGTACACAGCGCTCACTAATTATCAAACATTTTGATCGAACATGACAACGTAATAAATGCATGAAAGAATTAGGGGACCACAAGATAACTATATGTTAATATTTCTATTTTGGCAATCTAATTTGTCTGCATGAATAACCTACAGTTATACCCATTTAATGAGGGTCAAGATAGGGATAAATCCAGAATAAAATTCTTTTACTCAAGGGGAAAACTTGGTGACTCAATTATGAAGGGTAGAAGGTGTAAAAGCATTGGTAGTCTATATTGAAAGAAGATGACACCAATATGCAGTCAAGAATTGAAAGATAAGATTAACAAAAAGATCACCCCACCAAACTTGGTGCATCAAGTAACAATGCAAACAGTCTAAGACTAACCTGGTGTTCATTACTCCTCACACATGACAGAATGATGTAATCTTTTTCCCTCCCTTGAAATGAGTCTACACTTGCAACCTGTAGCAAGAGCATAAGATGTAAAATACTATCACACAAACTCCATATACTCTAGTACAGTAACTTGCCTCAATTTCCTTGTAAAGTTGCTGTCTAAGAGCGCCATTTCTTGACATGTAGTTGACAATGTATGCTCTTTGTCCCTCATATGGTGTTATTACTCCTATCTGCAAAATACCAAATGAAATTGTGTTAGTAAGCAACAATGACACTATTACTAAGAAGTGGGGGTTAACAAAAGGAACTTACCTGACTCGGAACTACACCACTCCTTAAGAATGTGGTTACAATCTTTTCAACGTTAGCCGCCTCAGTTCTATTAAGATAAGATGTCCCACTGGCACTTATCTCTTCTTGCCCCATCTGACAAAGACATGAGACCAGGTGAGTATCCACATCATTTTCTTGAAACTAACTGATGATCAAAAGAAAGAAGGGATAACACAAGGAAAAGAGTTGAATCTCTGCATTACGAGAAACAAATTCCTTATCAGTTTATTCTGACAGGAACACACCTGCACGTAAAAGAACATGGGACGATTAGGAACAGGCCAAGGAAAATCAATGCCAGATGATTGCCTCTCATTGATGGTCACTCCATTTTGTAGTGTGCCTTCATAGAAACTGTTCGAAGGAAACTCTGAGAGAGCTGGATGCATACGGTATTGAACCTAATATATACACAAAAGTATAAACCATATAAGTCTCGCAACATTTCAATACATGCAATAGTAAGAGTGGAATCTTCAAGCGCAAAAAAGAATCAATTTCAAAGAAATTAATGCCAAAAAGGGCACACAAGTGGGATTGACCTAGAACAAGCCCACAGAAACAAAGAGTACCGAAAAATAGACATCAGCTGCTACACCAAGGAAATGGTATTCCAATTTACAAAGTAACAGCTGGGAGTCCATAAGAGAAAGATAAAGTCTAATATCTTTTCTGGCCATAGATTCAGTACAAACACATGGTTAAAGAACGTACAGTCTAAAAATAGGAATATGGATAGCCAATTGCAGCACAAGTACAAGAAGATTTAAAAATTACCTGCAACCTAATTGGTTTGACACCAAGAAGAACAAGTCGCTCAAAGAGTGACTGAGCTAACCCAGCACGAGCTGCTTTCTTGCACATAATGACCGGACCAAGCTGGCAGTGATCACCAACAAGGACAGCCTAAAGCACCAATGCATTGAAAGGTATGTCAAGAATCAAGTATACAGTAAAAGTTTCTAAAATAAACTATATTCTTTGTGAAAGCACCTGCTTTGCGCCAAGAACCAAAGGAATAAGGCACTCTGGTTCTGTTGCCTGAGTAGACTCGTCAATAAGTACCTGAAAACAACAATATATTGGTAAGGTCCCCTCTGGTGAGCAAACAATTAACATGAGAAACATGTTGTATCTTAACCTGACGGAACCTAAAATTTGCCAGTCGTGGGTCTCCAGCTCCAACACAAGTACAGCAAATGACATCAGCACTCTGAGAAATCTCCCTCTCAGTTGCCCGCTTCAGGGCTTTGTACTTTTTCTCGTCACTGCTGGACAGTTCTCCTGCAAGGGAAACACTTAATGTCAACAAATTTTAAAAAAAGTCACTTGCATTAATATGCTACAATGTTTCACTGAAATAAAGGACAATCACAGTAAGCACAAAAGAAAATTACTCAAACCAATGATTCTGAAAAGATTCAACGTGTACCAATTCAAGGACCATAAACAGTTAAACACCACTAATGTAACAACAGCAAAGATATTGAATATAAAAAAAAATTAACAATTAGGTACTCAAGGTTGACCTAGTTGCTGTTTCAACAATTGAATACAACTAAAATCCAAATAAAAGAATCTCATTCCAGAGACCAGGCTCAAAATAGGAAAAAAACCAAGCTAACCAACCTAAACTGAAAGGCATGTCTACATTCGTATATCATAGATTAGCACATTTTTCTCGGAAAGGATCAACAAAAAAAATTAAAGAAAAAAAAATTGAAGAAAATATTGAGAAAGGAAGACCGACTGAGGGAGTACTAACAACCTTGTTCATCTTTTAATTGTTGTAATTTATGAAGTTCACTATTTTCAGATGTATCAAGATGACGAACCTGCATTTAAACTCATATGTATTGAATTAATAAAATTTAACAAGAAAAGGCACAACACAATGAAAAAGTTTGAATTCATCCAACCTGGTAGTGAAGTGTTAAATGCTCAACAGGAGAGCTTACAGCTTCCCTTGATTTCGCACAAAGCCTAACAACCTTAACTCGCAAATAAATTCAAAAAGGAGAGGAGAAAAGACAATAAATTAGAAACATGAGTATGAAGAATAAAATGGAAACTCTCACTGCTGTAAGAAGTAAAGTTATGAAAATACTATTTTCACGATGATTTAATATATCAAGTTATCAACTAATGACCAATTTCAATGTTCAAATACCAAGTACACGAGCTCCTTTGAACATTGATAGCTTCCTACGAATTTTATACTACTTTAAACTTAAATAGAACAAAGAGAAATGCTTATAAACAATAGGACCCTACCTTTAGTCCAGTGGCACTGATCTTTTCGGCTAGCTGGTCAACAGCCACATTACTAGGAGCACAAACCAAGACCTGATTTAAAATTTTATGACATGTTAGTGAGAATTCCATTGAAACAGATCTAAACAGGGAGCAAGGGAGAACGCATAATAACATCAAGGACTTCACCTGGCCCTGGCCTTGTTTAGCCATGTGATACACAATTGCTGCAGAAGTAACGGTTTTTCCTGTTCCAGGAGGCCCTTGAATCAAACTTATAGGCTTCTGTAAGACACTCTTTACAGCAAAAACCTACAACCAAAGAAATAAAGAATAAAAAAACTCAAACGTTTGTAATAAATTCAAGGATAGGAAACCAAAAAATGGGAACAGAAAAAACCACGTGTTAATGACGAACATAAGCAACTGACTTCCGGCAAAATATGAATTCCAGGAAAAAAAAAACCCAAAAAAAAGTAAAAATCACAAGTTTAACATGAAACATCAGAAACTAAATTTAGACATGATGTTCTGAAAATTCCCACAGCCAAACAAATAGGTAAAGGATTCTAAGAGTGTCACGTGACTTGTGTCTTGACAAATTCAACATGCATGGTTAGTGAAATACACTATCGACCAGTCAATAACAATAGATAAACATTAATGAAATAAATTGGATATCATACTTGAGATGCATTAAGCTCTGGAAGGCCAGGTGCACCAAACCGACGAGGCAGCGTATTACGAACCATCTGAACCTCAACTTCATGACCAAGCAAGTGATGGTAGATGTACCTGCACATAGCGTAGTTGTAGAACTTTAAATAGACAAAATCCAACTATAAACCATAATTAGCTTCCTTGGTGAAAGTAACAAATGGAAAGCAACATCGACATTAGAACACAAACTAATACATGTCGCATATTGTTAACACGAATGATTTGACCTTCTTGGCATAATTTATTTACATCAAAACAAACTAAAAAATCAAGATAACCTACCCACTAACACTGGTCTCATCCACAGCAAAGGTCTTCATTGCTCCTTGCATGCGATCAAAGCTTGTACTTTTCCAAACGAAGTCAACACTAAACCCGTGGTTCACATCAACTGGAACTCCCTGACTAGCACGAAGTTCAAGTGCAACTTCCTCTTGTGCAGTTAACTTGACCTAGAAAGAAGAAAGGCAATATATAATTGCAGCATGAATTCTGAAAACAAACAAAAAAAATCCACTGGAAAAAGATGTGCTGACAAAGTCATAAATTGTTATAGATCTTGAGAGAAAAGCTATACCACATGGCCGACAGATTGCCACGCTGGATGAGCAGCATCTCCAGAATAACGCAGTCTTAATTCATCTCCAGGTACAAGACGTAACTCATTGTCTTCCTACAAGAAAAAATGCAAACTAGCTTTTATGCCAATGTACATATAAATATAAAATTATTTTGAGAAAAAAACTAGAGTTTACTAAGGGCATGTTTGATAATGATTTTGATTTACGATTTATGATTAAATAATTAATTTTGTGATTTTTTATTCTAATCACAACTGTGTTTGATAACAATTTCTATTTAGTGATTTTCAAGAAAAAAACCAAAAATCACCTCCAAGTTGTTTGCTAATGATTTCCATTTTTTGATTTTTTTAAAAAAAAAAAATTAAAAATAAAGAAAATTTATGGTTATTTTTTTATAAATTTAAAGTTTCTAATCATTTTATTTCAATATTTAATCATAAAATAATTATAAGACTTTATTTACTCTTTAGAAAAAATGTTTATTCAAAATGAAAAAAAATCAGAAATCTAATTGAAAAATCTTATTTTTAAAAATTTATAGATCACCCCATATTTTGGTAGTGATTCCTTAAAAATGTAAAAATTAAAATCAGAAATCGTTAACAAACATACTTGATTGAAAAATCACTTGAAAAAAATCAAAAATCAGGAATCAAAATCGTTATCAAACAAGGCCTAAGTTGTCATATAAAAAAAATCAACAGCATGATGAAGATAGCAAAAGCACCTTTGCAAAAACAAAATATGCAACACGCTTCTTGTTAAGACCTATATCCCACCGAATTGTAACATTGTCTTTGCTTTGAGATTCTTTCATCATCTACAACAAAATGGGGTGCATATTAAGTGATAATTTTAAGGAGATAATTAAATAACAGTCTTTTTATTTTCAACAGAAATAGAAGCGCATACTTTATCATAGTCGGCCTCAAGCTTAATAAGTGGCGCAAATACATTTTGATACTGCAATATACAGGAAAACACCATCAGCATATCAATTATAAACATGACATTCCCATTTGAGAAAACCTATCATCGTGTAAGATGACAAGGAAAATCCAGAAAGCAATTGCTGCATATAACATCACCTGGTAAGCATCTTCATATTTCAAGGCTACAGGCTGAGGTTCATCATCCACGCCGGGCTTTTCAAGATCTTCAAGACTGGCATCAGGATTTGTCTTCCAAAGTTCTTCTACTTTATTTATTTGCTGGGCACTAATTTGACGTGCTCTCAACTGTTCCTGCTCAGATGGAACCTGCAAAACACAATTCCCCAGAAGGTTCAGAAAACTGTAGATAATCTAAACAGCTAAAAGAAGAAATGAAATATCAACCTTAACTAGCCACTGCAAGAAACACCTATCATCAATCAGAGGGCACCACTGGCTCAGGTCCCAGTTCATGTCCTTCAATGCATTAACACTTAAGCAAGGTTCCCTACAAAGAAGAACAACCACACTCTCTGTCTTGGCTGATATGAACCCAAGTAGAAACACATTGCGACATCCACAGTTGTAGCATTCAAGGATCGTTTCTCCCAAAGGACTGTCTTTATGAAGACAGACTTCTTTATGTTTTGCACGAACCTACAGGAGGACTCACATAATTCACTAGTTAACATATGTAATCAAAGTTCACCACCATGCAATTAGAATAGCACATATTTATAATTCATTACCTCACTCCACGGTGTTGATAAAAGATTAACTAGAGTCAATTGAGCACTTGTATAGAAAATTAGATGATAACAAAGAGGATCCTAAAGCAGTCAGATAGCTGCTAAAATGGAGATCAATACCAATGCCCATAACTGAAATCACTCATTTAATTTTCATTTTCTAGGGGAGGTGGGAGCAGGTAAATATAAAAATTACCAATTCATTTCAGGCAGAAACCCAGTAGTAACTTTCACTCTCTTATCCCACTTCTGAGTCTAGAATTTCAAAATCTACATCATTTTGATGGAAGAAGTATATCCAGCAAAAATAAAATAAAATAAAACAAAAGCGTTATCAAAACAATGGTATAAATTTGAACATCATAGTCTCTACATTTAAGAGGGTATCACCAAATTTCTGATGAAACAACAGGTATGCTTTACACCCTCTGGCTTTTAAGGGAACTCTAACACTAATTTCCAGTCTAAGATCATGTAGTAAGAAGTAAGGAAACTCCAACAGAAATTCAACCCCTGCATTTCCATTTCTCAAAATGTATAATTATTACCGTCAAGATATTCAATATCATAGTCAAAAATCAAACAAGCAAAAACCCTAATTTAATTTTTTACCATAAACTACAACCCATATATGATTCCAACTTCTATCAATTCTTCTGACGAAGTATTCCAATACCAATGCCCTAATTTCCACGAGACCCGTAAATCGAGAAATCAGAAAAAATAAAATTGCAAATCGAACGCTATAGCCAATGTAAAGAACTAACCAGGTGATTCACGATGTGCGAGCCAGACGTATTCCCTCGAGAATTACAGAACCACTTGCGGCACGAGGGCACATTACACCTAACAACGCATGCAGGGTTCGAAACCCCACAGTACCTACACGCATGCTCTGTAAAATCCCCCTTTCCATACTCGTAATGATCGTCATCCCCAGTATCCTCAAAGTTCAACCCACTCATCCCAGCTGCTAGAGACTCCACCGCCTGATTATTTGCGCTGCTACTGGCCGACCCAGCAGCCCTAGCCTTCATGGTGTTACCAGGGGAAGCGGCAACCGGAGAGGCATCTGACTGGTGATCGGACCCAGGTCCACATCCACCACCACGACGGTCCGTTGGGTCTGCTAATGAGTCAGACGGAGTTGGCCAAGCCACGGGTGACCGAATCGGATCGCGAAATTCGGGGTAATCGAAGTCCTCGCCTTGGGTGTTGAACTCGAGAAATGTATACGCATCATTGCCTGTGTCAGGTTGCGAAGCCGTCTCGAAGAGGCAGTTCTGCTGTGAATCCATTACGATTGAAAAAAACCTACGTAGGAATCACAAACTAAATTTAGGGTTTTGAGATGTCCGATTTTGGATTTGGTATAAGAAATAAAAAAAACAGAAGAATTAGGGTTAGGGCTTCACGAAGGAAATGATTGAGAAAAATATAGGGAAGAAACAGCGCGAGTTAAATTGAGCGTTTAGCTTCCAGCGCCAAAATTACCGATGCTAACCTTCTCATGGTAATTTATACAGTAACTTGGTATAATGGGTAGGAATGAAACGTTGGATTTTTGAAAAAATATACAAGCCAACTCAAATTTTATTTATTTATTTATTTTTATTTTATTTTATTTTTGTTAACAAGCAAGTTTTAAACCTATTATTTTTACCTTATTAAAAATTATGTCAATTGATCTATTGTTAAAAAATAAATATCAAATCGAACTAATTAAAAACATAAAATTAATTTAAAATAAACAAAAAAAAAATCATTATTTTGATTAAATTGATCAAATTTTAAATTTATTATTTTATTTAAATTGACATATAAATATATATTTTTTTTAAATATGTTATGCAAACTTTAAGTTATAGCATTTATATTACATATATGAAATTAAAATTATTATTATTTAAATTATATGATTAAAGAAGCATAAATTTTGAAACAAACATATATTAATTTCAATATTCTTATCTATATTATTCATACAATTGCAAGAAAAAAAAAATTAAGTATGTAAATGATCAAGATAATATGTCAAAACATCGAATTTTTGAATGAAGGATAAATAAATAATGAAAATATAAAAAAATAAATTAATGAAAATAATTAATATAATAGAAGATGATTTGTAGACCAAAATTGTTAACTAACTATATCTTGGTATAAAATTATTTATATTTAATGATAAATATTTTATTTAATTTTTATCTTTATTTTTAAAGTTATTAATTAATTTTAAATTATAATATAATTTATATTATTAATTTAAATTATTTTAGAGTTAAAATTATTGTTTAAATTTATTGGTTAACCACGTTAATTTCTAAAACTTATCTCTAATATAATATATATATTGGTTGATTCAGTTTTTGTTGTTTTTTTATACTTGTAAAACCAAACCAACTCGTACGTGATCAAATCTTTAATATTTTAAAGTTGGTTCAGTTTAATTGAGTTAATTGGTTTGGTTAATTTTTGCACACCCTAATAATGCCAGTACAAACTGATTTAATTGTTTTAAATACCTGAAATTATACTCTTTAATTTTTATGTAAAATAATTATTTAATTTATTTTACTTTAATATCCTTTATTAAAATTATATATACTTATCATATATAAAAATTGTATTAAATTAATACCTTTTTTTAATATGTAAGTATCACTAAAGTATCAAATAATAATAAAGATAAAAAAGGTACCAAAAATAAATTTAGAATATTACTAAGATAGCAAATCTAAAAGATGATCATCATATAATTAAACTAAAATTATATTAATAATATTTAAGGTTAAAAAAAATTGTAATATTGAATAACTTTTTTGTGTAATTTTAAGTGAAATAAAAATTATATTTTCCATAAAACATGTAAAATACATTAATGTAAAGTTTGACCAATGCATAAAATTGGGTACAAAATTTGGTTGCATTTAAATGGAGATAAAAATTAAAATAAAATTTAATCTATTTTAAATGAATAAATATGAGAGGAAAATTTACAAAAACATGGTATTTCAATGTATTTTATTAATAGATAGCGAAAGTGATTATTTTCTTTTATTGTCTTAAAGTCAAACAAAACAAATAAATTTTAATTTTTTTATCAACTAAATATGTATATGTTTAATTATTCAATAAATATTCTTATATAAAAAGAAAGTTGCTTCAAAAATATTTACTTTTATTTGATAATATTTTAAATGAAATGGATTGAAGTGGGTTAACAATAGAAAAATAAAGAAAGATAATAATAAAACAAACAAAAAAATGAAAAAAGTGAACTCATAAAAAATTTGACATAATGACGTAAATACACTTAATTTTTTTTAAGATATATGTTTATATATCTATATTTATCTATACTCCTTTATCTATCTATATTTCTATATTTTTATATAAAAAGGAGAATTGCTCTAAAAAAATATTTATTTTTGTTTGATAATATTTTAAATGAAATGAATTAAAGTGGATTACAAATAGAAAAATAAAGAAACATAATATTAAAAAAATAAAATGAACTCATCAAAAATCTGACATAAATAATACAAATATATTGTTATTGTAACAATAATAATTTAAATTGTGTCAATATTGTCACCTTAAATGAAGAGTAATATTATATTTATCAAATTATTATCAACATCAATTTACTGATCAGTGTTTAAATGATGTTAATTGTGAAAATGATATATGAAGTAATTGTCAAATAACTTACTAACAAAAGCCAATTACATAATAGCATAGCATTTAAATTAATGCATACATCAAAAATTGTAATAAAAAAATATATTGTTTTAAAACAAAAGGTAACGTGAAAATAAAAATACGATAAGGAAATGTAACGTAACATTTGTCGATAAAAATGTATTTATTTTCACATGTCAATAAATATGTATTTACTTTTAATATTGATAAGACTTATTTTATAATTAAAATAGGAAAAAAATTAGCTTTTTAATTTTTTTTACAACCTTAACATCTAAGCACAAAGAATATTTCATTTAATTGTTGCTTACCTAAGTTTAATGTCGATTAGGGCTTATAGTATATTTTTTTAAACTTTACTTTTACCTAAATTAAAGTAAGCACTTTGATTAACTTCTATCCATATTGTAAATTTATTGTTTTTTATACTAATCATGAATAATTGGCTTCATATTATTTTGCATGATTTAATAAAAGTAATAGGCCTATTTGTTCAATAGGATAAGAACTCATGAAAGTAACAAGGGTAACATATGTAAAAAATGAATTTTTTTGTATTTGTACTTTAATTTTTTATTTGCCTAGTTTTTAAGAGATCTAAATTTTACGGTTTAACGATTAATTACATATAAAATCTAATGTTTACTTATATATTTATTGCAGTATAATGCTAGTACGTTTCTTGCACATACAACCAAAATTAGTAATATTAAAATAATAACGACAAAATATTTGACACTGAAAATTACAAGAAATAAATTATTGTGTTATAAATAAGTAATGAAGATAGTTTCGCAAAAATTTCAACGTTTTAATTATTTTCTTTTTAATTTATGTGAATGATAGGGTTTATGGAATTTTTTTTTTTTTTTTTGTATTTATTATAGAAATGTAATTTATCTCATAATATTATTTTAAAAATTAAACACTATAAAAGGTTTAAAACAAACAAAAATAAATTGTTGGGGTCATAAGAAAGAAGCAACAAGCCTCTTTTTAAATGGATATCTATACTATTTAATAAAAAGTAAAGTTGGTCTTTGTTTTCTTAAAGTCATTTATTTAACATTTAATTTATTTGACAATTTTTTTAATTTTGCCAAAAGAAAATAAAAGATGATAAGACAAATAAACCTCTGTAAGCCGATCAACTTGGAGCCTCAAGTGGTATTTAGTAATATGTTGCAAACAAGTAACTGTGAAGATTTCCTTACATTTTAGACAACATTGCCCAATCTTGAAGGTTAAGTAAGCAATGTTACTTATCAGCTTCATAAGTTAAACTACATGAGACAACCAACATAGTGAGCTCGAGGATATTGTTTCTGTAATTGTGGCCATTGCACAAAAAACTGATCAGCTATCCACAACTTGTAAAGAATCAAGCCACTAAGTGAGAGCTTTCGCACCCTTGCTATGCTTTCTACATAAAAAACTGATGACCATTGAATTCCAACAACCTGCATGCAAGGTTTAAAGATGAGCTCTCATATTACTTGGTAATCAAAGTTTGGAGTTTATTCAAATGAAAAGAATTTGTCAACAGAGAAACAGACTGAATGTGAAGAACTAAAAAATGACATCCAACCTTGAAGAAGAAGGCAATTATGCAAAGTGGTATACATGTTCCAGGACCGTTGCAGAGAACCTGATGTGGGAATGAAATCAATTATGACTTGAGAGGAATTGAGATTAGAAATTTCCCAAAACAACAAAAAGTACAAGCAAAGAATCAATAAGAAAAAAAATGGAAATATGGATTTATTACCACTTGGGGTCTCATTCTAAAAATTAGCCAGAATGCATGAGCTATTGCGAATAAAGTCGTCCAGACAGAGGTTATATAAGATTGCCCAACTTCCCTACTTCGATAAATCTGCATGAATTTTGAAGTCTCTACTCCCTTATCTGCATTCTGATTCAAACCCAATTTTAGAATAAATTTGATGAATTAGCAGTCAAAAACTAGTCAAGAAAAAATGAACTCTCCAAACCATCTGTTATAGAGAAGCAAGATACTCAAGACATACGTGATATTTGAAACCTGTCACCAAACTTAGCCTAATACTTTTATATATCTTTAACATTATAAACATGACTTTCAGGTTATGAAATAAAAACCAATGTTTGAAATCCTATATAATTGGAACATTCACACAAGAAAATTTACAATTTTCATGTAAAATCTAGCAAGAAGTTTCGCAAGACGGGTGAAATTTCATCATTGAAACATTAAGAGAGTCAAAAGTGATATATCACCTCAAAAGAGAAAATATTAGAGCAAAGGTATACACTTTCTATAACCATTCAAACCACAGCTTTCTAGATTCCCTTATAAAATTGAATCCACCAGTCACAATAATCTTGTCCCAATCCAGCGCTAAGAGATCATATCACCTGATGCAAAAGCATAAGAGTTAGCCAAGTTTTCTCTTTTTCCATACTAATTCTATGTTTATTTCCTTTTGTCGTATATGCTTTTATTAGTGTCATTTGCTATGTTTTACTTTTATTCTATAATTTTGTCATCTAGTATGAGCTGGCCATTAACGCCATTAGTCCTTTTATAATAAAAGAAGGTAGCTCACACTTTTGCTTTAGTTTTTTAGTATTGTAATTTTCTCATGTCTCTCTCTAAGACTAGTTGTTTCATGTATTGTTTAGAGGCTTTAATCGAAGAACTAATCCTCAACCTCTGAAGCTTTTCTAGCTCAGAGTTTATCTTCAAACTTCCTGCATCAGATTGGTACCAGAGCGGTTGGCCTGAGCTCAGATGTCGAATTGGGTTTTGGGTAGTCGATGAATTGGTGTCGACGTTCATGATTTGAATGAGTTTTGTGCCATAATGAAATACCCAGTAAAGCAAATGGAAAATCGGTTTGATAAAGTGTTGCAAGACCTTTCTCAACCTCTAGAAAATATCAAGCAACAGCTCGCTAAAATTCAGCCAAATTTGGGAAGAAAAGAGACAATACGAACTTTGTATCAAAAAAGGACTGAGCGTCGAAGACGATGTGAACAATTTTCTTGTATTTCGTCGCTGGTAACAAGAGGTTATAACTATGGCTACCCACAATCTTCTAGAACTCAATTTGAAGAATCAAAGAATGACGATGAAGATTACGGCCAACAGCGACTTGTTTCAATAGATTGGGTTTATGAGAAACAAAGGTATGTTGGTATTCCCCAATTTTCTAAAACTTACGAGCATATAGAATTTAAGAATGAGGCTGAGTTTCCTTATTTCGCTGGTCACTTTCATGCTGAAAATTTTATGGACTGGTTACAAAATGTTGAGGAATATTTTGAGCGAATGGGTGTTCCAGAACACAAGCAGGTCGCATTGGTAGCATATAAATTAAAGGGGTATGCTTCTCTTTGGTGGGATAAACTCCAGCATGAAAGGAGATTAGTTGGGAAAAAGCCTATTAGAACTTGGCTGAGGATGATGAAACTTTTGCAATCTCATTTTTTGTTGGATGATTAAGAAGAGGACTTACTCCAGCAGTACCAACAGTGTCGGCAAGGGAATTGAAGTGTAAGTGCATATGCTGATGAGTTTTACAAATTGATATCTAGAATTAATGTAAATGATTCTTACTTGCAACAAGTTGAACGATTCATTAGGGGATTGAATGAAATTATTCTAAGAGAGGCCAAACCATAAAAAGAACCTATCCTAAGCCTTTGTCCTCAACAACCCAAGAATACTTATACACAAATAGCTCCTAAAGTCCAAAAGGAAACTCATACTCAAACAGCTCCTAAAACTTTGCTCTATGAACTCCAAATTACCAACGAGATATTAGTTAAACAGCCCAATCCTCACCTAAGCACAAATCCAAATCCCATTACCAAGCTTGAAAAGTCATGTTATTATAATGAACCTGTGCATGGACCTCACAATTATTTGGAAAAAGATCGTATGGTAGAAGTTGTTGATGGGTTTGAGGCTCCTAGAGATGAAGCTGTTGGAACTGAGCTTCGATTTGATGAAGTTAATGTTGAAATTGACTTTAATGAAGGCAGAGGATGAAGGCCATAGAATGTTGTGTATCACTCCTAGGATGATTGGGAAATCTACAATTGATCTTAATTCAAAGGCAGGAACTAAACTTCCTTTGAGCATTCTTAGCCTTGAATTCAAAAGTAGAGTTAGTAGTTATTTTTGGAAAGAGTATTGGAAGAAATGTTGGTCTAGACTGTTTGGACAACTTATGGTGCAAGTTGAAATTGCTTGGAGAAACATGAAAAATCAATTTTTATTGTTAGAATTTGAACCTTTAAGAGGCAACTTGTTGCACATAACAATGAAGAAGTTTGGGCAATTGACAAATCACTTGCTACTTCAGAGCTTTGTGGTTAGTCACTTGCCACATGTTTCACCGTGGTTGAAGACTTGGACAACTTTCAAGTGATTAGTCCTTATTAATACCATCTTTCAGATACAACTTCTTTACTTCGTGGAATTCATACTTCACACTGAATTTGCTTTCTTTGGCGTCATAGAGGCTTCAAACAATAATTCAAAAGATCAATTGTCACATTACTTGAAATCAATCAATGAAGTCTTGCCGATCAACAACCCAAGCATGAAAAAGTGCAAGCTTAGAGCTGATGACTCCTTGTTTTTGTGCATTATGGTTATTATAGATGAGGTTCTAGCTAGTAACATTTTCAAGTGGCTGGTATTAATGAGTATAAACTTCACAGGTTCAAAACTTTCATCAATCTTCAAATGGCTCAATTTTATGAGCTCCATCTTCCCATTAAAATGAATTAAGCACTCCATGAAGATTCGTGGTCGAATCTTTTCTAAGTGTGGGGCTTTGATGCAGAAGCATAAGAGTTAGCCAAGTTTTTTCTTTTTTCATACTAATTCTATGTTTATTTCCTTTTGTCGTATATGCTTTTATTAGTGTCATTTGCTTTGTTTTACTTTTATTCTATAATTTTGTCATCTAGTATGAGCCGGCCATTAGTCCTTCTATAATAAAAGAAGGTAGCTAACACTTTTGCTTTAGTTTTTTAGTATTGTAATTTTCTCATGTCTCTCTTTGCGACCAGTTATTTCATGTATTGTTTAGAGGCTTTAATCGAAGAATTAATCCTCAACCTATGAAGCTTTTCTAGCTCAGAGTTTATCTTCAAACTTCCTGCGTCATCACCAAGTAAAGAGTATGTTTCCTTCCTAAGATTTGTGTCAAACTCAAGCAAGTAACAACTAAAGAGCCAGCTTTTCACTAACCAAGAAACAAAGAAAGGGACATAACCGAATCCACAAACACAATGAGTAACCTCAAATTCATCACGTAATCAGTCAAGGGGACTCCTTAAGAGTTGTTCACACAAATGATATAGAACTAGCAATACCAAACCACCAACCATGAAAGACAAATGTGTAGCGGAATTACCTCATTAACCAAGGCATTCTCCAACAAGTGAGCTTTCTGAAGGCTCATATTATCAGTAGCAGCAGCAATGTAGAATCTAGGACTGAACCTTTCTTTGTGTAGCACTGACAATAGGTTTAGCATTTCAGCTGTGTGACCTCCTACAAATATCAAACACTTTGAATAACGATAAACAAGAGTACACAAAAAAAAAAAAAAAGCATTGATTTTTTCGAAACAAAGATGTAATGGAAGCTAACCTGAACCCAAAACAATTAGGGTACTAAGAGGAAATGGAGTTTTGCCTCTGGGTTTCCACGCTTTTCCCGTTTGTTGTATAACATAGACGAGGCGAATTAAAACCAGCCCAAAGCCCAATAGGACAGAACTCAATGCCAAAATCAAAGACATAGCTCTAAAGCCTCAAACAACCATCCCTGCTAAAAATATCCTAAAGTAAATCAGAATCAGCATCGATTACAAATTCTAAGGTAGAACTAAAATACTCAATTATGAAATCCTCGTGTGCCTGTGAAATTTACGATCACGAATACAGAAACCAACAAGCGCACTTTATAGCGGAATTGAAATGGCCAAGGAAAACGCAAAATGGAAGAGAGAGAGATAACCAGAGAAAGGAAGTGGAGTTGACGAGATTTGAGTAACACCAAAGACGCGACGATGCTCATTTAGGCCAAAACGACACAGTTAATAACGTAGTAAATGATACTACAATCTTTTTATCTTATAACATCCAATAATTTATAGTACATTAATTTATTATATGTATTTTTAATTTATACATTGTTGATAATTTTTAATAAATATTTTGATAAAAAATAATAAGATATGAGAGCTTTAATTTTCTTTTTTATCCTCCCAATTTTATATTTTCATATTCTGCTATTTTATTATCTTTTCTTCTATTTCTAAATCTCTTAACATTAAATTAATGCAAAAGCATAATTTTGATTTTTTTTTCTAAAAAAAGTAGTCCTATTTCTAATTTATGTCTCAACCCAATTTCTAATCTATCTTATCTGCCTAATTTATTTATATCAATTTGAGTTATGATTACAACAAATTGAAAGAAAAAAAAAATTTAAAAACTCATAATCATGTCACTTTCCATACTACCTCTCTTTAGGGACAAACCATCTCAACAATTCCAACAGAACCCACTCCTTTTTCCATTGTCAACCTCGCACCACCTATTAACCACAACACCCACGACCACCTAAAACCCACAACACTTCCATTGTGCCACCACCAAAAACTTCACCACCTACCAATTGCATGACCTTAACTTGAGACTAGTAACCCACTTCATCAACCACCTTGCCACCATCTTCAAGCCAACCCAAGACCACCTTCGTCAAAAGCCCACCATCTGAAACCCTAACCTTATTGCTATTGCCACCCATCAACGACACCTCTCCTATAGCCACTAGCAACAACCAACAAAACCCCAACATATGCGACATCCACACCTATCCAGATACTGTTGCTGCAGGAAAAATAAATAAATTTTTGCTTAGGTTGAGTCGTTGACTGGGTAGCTCTCTTTAAGGTATTTCACGACTTTGCTTAAAATGTACAAGCAGTGGTCAGTAGGGGTGTCAAACGGGCCAATATAGCATGACACGACCCATTAAATACTTGGTCAGTTAGCACACACGGTCAGCACGGCCTACCAAATATTGGACAAGGCACAGCAAGCCCATTAGCCAAAAAGAGTAGCACGATAAGGCTAGCGGCTCGTAACGGGCTGGAGGGATCTCAGGTAACAGACTTCTTAACTAGCCTACTTCCTTACTAGCTGCTATCATCTTAGACTCTATGGTAAATTGAGCCAATATAGTAAATTTCTTATACTTCTAAAAAACAGTTCCATCAGTGATACTAGATATATAACTGCTAGTTGCTTTGGACTCTTCTAAAAGGGTGTTTCAATCAACATTGCTAGATCCTTCTAGAACAGTGAGAAACTTCTAATAATATAAACGAAGGTTCATAGTTTTCTTAAGGTACCTCATGATCCTTTCAATTGCATTACAATGCTCTATATTATGTCTACTAGTAAACCTACATAATAATTCCACAATATAAGCTATGTTGAGCCTAGTGTAATTAGTAGCATAACGTAAGCTACCAATGATGCTCGCATACTCAGTTTATCTAACACTATCTTCGGTATTCTTAAATGTAAGGTTTATTTTGTATTGGCAATTTTCGTGGGCAAAATGTTTGATTGTAATCTAAAATAGGAATTCAACGATTAATCAGACGATACAAGATGATGGAGTCACCAAGCTTGCAACGCCCATATGACGGGTAAAATATTCCATCATGCATACATCTGCACACAATTGAGCACGACACTTAGTATGGATCGTAACGAAAAATGTATTGTGCACATGTTGGTCGATCGATCGAGAGTATTGTTCGATCGATCGAGTGGTCGATAGATCGAGACTGAGACAACTTCGATCTAGATTCTCTCTGTTTGGACTGGATCGATCGAGCAATTGGATAGATCGATCGAACCCTGTTCGATCGATCGAGTATAGAACAACTTCGATCCAGGTTCTCTCTGTTTGAGTTAGATCGATCGAGTTTTGTGTGTCGATCTTCTCGATCGATCGATCGAGACCTTCTCGATCGATCGAGACGGCCTGTCGATCGATCGAGCCAGTATTATATTCCTACTCAAACTCCTTTTCTAAATTCGACCCTTATGTTATTTTTACATAATTGACCACATTTAATGTTAAGAACAGAATTCTTATTTGAGGATAATGGTGGTAATTGGTAAATCCTGATAGGAGAAGAGTTATAGTGAATTGCAAATCCTATTTGAGCTAGGATTGGACTCTATATAAGTGAAGGGTTGTTTGTGCATAATGTATTAAAAAATCAACCTGAATTAATATTCTCTATCATCTGAGTTGCACTTTAACTTCTTCTCTTCATCTATCTTACTTAGGCGTTTTTATGTTATATTCATATGCCTAATTGATTTGCATGATACTTGAGCTTTATATGAATGTTCTAGGATTTTGCTAGCTGATTTTGTTTCTACATCGCATGCTGATTGAATCTGCTAGTTAGGATTGTTTATTGTTTGAATCCGCTCTAGGACACACATTGCACTTGTGTTTTTTGTGCTAACGTTACAGGTGACAGGTTCAGTATTTCGTGTGACTCGAAATTACTGAAAGTGACGGGTTCGGTTGATCTTGTGTGACTCAAGTAGATCGGAACGTTGGTCCGGATCCAGACATCTAACTATTGGAGGCTGTGAAAGGAGCAAGCGGCTCGTAAGTAAATTACAGAAAGGGGGATCTATCTGCGACGGGTAGTTCTGGACTCTATGGTTGTAATTGAACATAATTTTCATAGTGGATAGTTAGGTGGTCCGGTGGACCGGTGGTTTTCCTCTTAGGTCATTGTTGTGGCCTAGGTTGTTTCCACCTAAAAATATCGTGTGTCGTTTTATTATTCCGCATTTATCTTTACACGCGATTGCATGTCTGGCCGTTGTGATTAAATTATATATATTTAATATTTGTTGAAAATTGAAAATAACCTATTCACCCCCCTCTAGGCTTATTAGATCCGTAATTAAAAAACTTTTTCATTAAACAACTTTACACTAAAATCATAAGGAGTACATGCAAATTTGTAGTTAAAGTAATTATATTTCTTTAAGATCTTTTAATGCAATAAGATTGATCTAAAGAAAACGTCTTTTCAGATTTAGTAATCTTTATTCCAAGAATTACACTCACTTCTTTGAGGTCTTTTATGTCAAAATTAGCACATAGAAAGTTTTTCACATTATTTATAACATGAATATTTAAACAAAAAATAAGTAAGTAATCCACGTACATATATATAATAGTGCAAATATCATTTTTAGATTTATAATAAATGTATTTGTCATTTTCATTCATATTGAAGTCATGTGAGATAATTAGATTATCAAATTTTTCATGTCATTGCTTAGGTGCTTATTTCAAACCATACAGGATTTATCTAGTTTGTAAACTTTATTTTCTTGACCAGGGACTACACAACCTTCAGGTTGGTCCATGTAAATATATTCTTCTAAATCACCATTTAATAAAGCAGTTTTAACATCCATTTAGTGCACAATTAGATCATGAATTACAGCAAGAGAAAAAAGCATACGTATGAAAGTTATGCTTGTAACAGGTGAAAATGTATCAAAAAAATCTGTATTTTCTCTTTCCTATACCCTTTGGCTAGAAGAAGAGCCTTATACTTTTCAATGGTACCATTGGGTTTCAATTTCTTCTTAAGTATCCATTTGCAGCCTATGGTCTTGCAACGAGGGGTAAGTCAACTAAATGTCAAGTTTTATTGGACTCAAGAGATCATTTCATCATTTATGACTTCTTTCCATAAGTTGGCATCTAAAGAAGAGAAGGCTTCTTGAAGAGTTTGGGGATCTTTCTTTAAGGTATAAGTAAAAAAATCATACCCATAATTCTTAGAGGTTCAAACTCGTTTGCTTCTCCTAAGTATAGTATCTAATTCCTCATTTGGTTCACTAGTTCTAGTTATGAGAAAACTACTAAAAGACAAGCCCCTACTATTTTTCAATTTGAAGGAAAATTTATATTCTTAGAATTTTGCATCATTTAATTATATAACTACATGATCATTCAAGTCATAGAATTTATAAGCTTTATTATTCACAACATATCTAATAAACATACATTCAAATGCTGTAAAGGTTTCTATTTTTCAAAATTTCATATGGTAAAATTTTACTTATAGATTTAGACACTTTATTAAGCATATAACAAATAGTTAACAAAATTTCTCCCTATTAATGAGAAGCAGCACCAGAATTTAGTAAAATTGTAACAATTAATTTAGTAAAAGTTTTATTTTTTCTTTCAACTTTGCCATTCGTTTTAGGAGAATAAGGTGTAGTTTTTTCATAAATGATTCCATGAGTTTTATAAAAATCATTGAAAATACTAGAATCATATTCAATGCTTCTCTCACTTCAAAATCTTTTTATTTTTCTGTTAAGTTGATTTTCAATTTTAGTCAAAAATATTTAAAATATGCCAAACGCTTCATTTTTATTTTTCATAAAATATGCAAAAGTATAATTAGAACAATCATAAGTAAAAGTTATAAAATATCATCTAATTCATAAATATAGGGAATTAAGTCTAGTGGTTCAAATTCTCTAACTACTGATTTATGTGAAGTTTTAGTTATTTTAACTTGACTACAAAAATCAACATTTAATTTGACCATGATATCAATGACATACCCTTTCCTAACAAAAACATTATTTTTAGTTATTGTAATCAAATCAACTCCAATAGTTTAAGTAAACCTAGCTTTGTTGAGAAGATAGCCCAAAACTAAATTATTTCTTATCTCTTGAATATGCAGGAAATTCTTTAAAATGATTGTCTTTTTAAAGCTAAACTTCAATTCCACCTCATTAGTACCAACAACTTTAGTAGAGAGAAAATCACCTAATAGCACTTTCTTATCCTCAATTTCAAAATAGGACTTGAATAATTCATTATCATAGTAAATATGGTAAGAAGTACCAGTGTCTACCCACCTCCCCTCGGATCCACCAATAAAGTTGATTCAAATATCATAGCAATAAGTTGCTCTTCGGTAAGGTTCACCTGTGGGGTAGGATGAAGCCTGTTCTGGCAGTTCCTAGTCAAATAGTCAAGCCTGTTACAACTATAACACATAAATGTGTCATTTTTTAGAGGGGTTGAGATTCATTTCATGGAGGATTTCTATTTCGATTTTGGTTGTTATTGCGATTCTAATTTTTCATGTTTCTCCCTTTAGGTTTCAAAACTACAGAGGTTGATTTCTTATTATCATTGTTGTTAGAAACAATAAGTACTTCATCTCTTTTATCTTTCTTTCGAGCTTCCTCCTCAATACGAAGATGGGTAAGAAGATTTTTTAAAGAAAATTTCTTAATTTTGTTCATCTAAAGTCATACATTTAGAAGTTATTTCATGTGCTATCTTTCGCAGTTCATGTGATTGAGCTTCTACAAATTTATCATTACTCATTTGGTACTTCAGGTATCTACTAACAATATATTTATTTGTTCCAACTTTCTCAATATCATACTTCTTTTTTAGTGCATCCCAAATTTCTTGGCAGATTTATCAGAATTATAATAGTCATACAGATCATTAGCTAGACCTTTAAGAATAAAATTTTTAGATAAAAAATTATTTTTCATCCAAATGTTGAAATCTTTTGTTATAGCTTCAGTAGGTGGATTATGCATAATCGATTTTTCAATTGTAAGTACAGAAGCAACATTTTTCATTGTAAGAAAAAGTATCATTTTTTTTTCTCCATATTTTAAAGTGAAGCCCTTCAAAACGAAAATGCTTATTTAGATCAGTAGTAGCAGCAATTAAATTAACAAACATGGCAGATGAAGTTGCCAGATTCTTGCATGGGTTGAGTTATGGACTAGATTGCTCTATTTAAGACATTTTGCGGCTCTATGTAAAACGTGCAAGCAATGGTCAACCCGGTCATCCCCAGAATAAAATAGCTCAAATATCTTTTTATATTTCAAAACTTCACTGCATAACTGAAATCCAGAATGCTATACTTGAAAAATAATTATGTTACTTTGAACAAAAGAAAATAAAGAATTTTTTTTGTAGGCTTCTGAAAAAGATACTGTGTTTATTGGGTTTCTGTTTGAGTACAAGAGAGAAGAGATATTAATGTTTATGTAAGTTGTGTTTATGACTGAGGTAAGAGCCTCTATTTATAGGTGATAGGTGAAGCACAACGGTCATAAATAAAAACGGTTAGTAGTCGGATCGTGATGAGTATGAGAACTGACTCTATAAGACTCAATCGTGGATAGAAACAACGGTCATTTTAGAAACAATTAGGAGTTATGGATGAGAACTGACTTCATCTGGATAAGAATGAATTTTTATTGCTAGAAAAAATAATTTTAATAATTAATTTTTTTTTCCAAAAAATAAGGTACCACCTCACACACATGCACTCGACCCGACTCAGCATGACACAACACGACACAACATGACTGACCGTTCAAAAGGATGGTGGCAAAGGTGGCCCGTGGGTGGACCCACAATTGCATAAGTCCTCTCCCTTTTCATAAAAGTGGGTGCTCCTTGGGGACTAATCTCAAGTCTAAATCTATTTGCTTATATATATCTCCTAAGAGATGTAAAAAAGCAATGTGGGGCAAAATTTTGAGAAAGTAAACTTAAGGCACTTTTTGTTATCATTTTTTCAAAATACATAATTAATTTCCAATAGAAACTTCATCAATCCACCTACTTTTCACCCTCGCAGCCCCTCGTTGCTTGAAACCCACAACCCCAGTCCATTGCCTATATCACAAATCTACCTACCTTACTAATCTCCTATTCGATAATACTTAAAGCTCAACCAGAAACCCAATACCCACCAACAAAACCCCTATTGCAATTTTCACAAGCCAAGTACACATCACCACCCTTAGTTGAGTCAAAACTCACAAAAAAAAAAAGATTCTCATTCAATTGCAATTTAAATTTATCTCTTAAGTCCTCCATTTGTGACTCACAATAAAAATTATTGGGACTGGTGATGATTGAGACAGATTGAATTATTTTGAGACAAATTGTGACAGATTGATTGAATTTTATCAATTAATGTTATTTATTAATTTTGATGTAATTTGGAGCTTATTTGGTAACATTCACACTTTGTTTAAGCATATTAAAGGCTCAATTCAATTGGGCACTGGTTTGCTTGGAATTAGATGCAATTCTTGGTATTGTAGACTTAGAATAAAATGGCATGTTAGTGGAGCTAATTTGGAATAATAAATTCACTTCAACTTGGAGTGATATATCTATAATCTTTTTCACTTATTTTGTATTTGCATTATTATATTTTGTTAGTTATTTTAGTGAAAATGTATTAGAACAAAAATCATTCCAAAATTTCCTATCTTGATTATTATTTCTCACTTAAAAAACCCCATGTTTCTAAGTTTTATGGAAGTAAAGGCACTAATGGTCTCTTACATTGGTTAGAATGTGTTGAAAATTACTTTAATTATTATAATATACCTTGATTATGTGTCTTATGTTACCTCTAAATTAGAAAAACAAGTTAAATATGTTTGGTATGACTATGAATATCATAAAATGAGCTTATGTTATCAACTAGTAATATATTGGACCGAAGTAAAATCAATATTATTGCAAAAATATGATCCTTCCTATGACCCTATGCCCACTGTGAGAAAACAGAAACAATAAATCAATTACTCATATACATCAACTTATGATTCTTATTCTTTTAAGCTTATTTCCCAAAGTTTGCTAAGTATTGTTCTATGTTTAATAAGAAAATAGAGTTAATGCCCAAGTATTTTAATGAGGGCCAACCAACACTTATTCCTACTTCTACCCAAAATTTCAAACAACCATCCAATTACCAAAGAAGTAGCAAGCACATGTTACTTTCATGACTAGATTCACCATAAAAAAAGTATGATGCGATAATTGATTTTGCTTTCAATGTTAATATTTTTTATCCTCGTGTTGTAAAAGCTTTGAGTCTAGAAACCGAAACACATCCTAATCCTTATATTGTTAGATGGATTAAGAACGGATTTGACACAAAGGTTAGTGAAGTATGTAAAGTTTCATTGTCCATTGGGAATCATTACAAGGATAAAGTGTTGTGTGATGTTGTAGATGTGAATGGTTGTCATGTCCTTATTGGAAAACCTTGAAAAAAACCAAGTAAAAACAATTCATAGAAAAGAGCAAAATAACTACTCCTTCCCTTGGAATAGTAGAGAGATATTATTGGCTCATCCTAAAGAACAATCAAATTTTATTGACTTTTCTCTAAGAAAGAATTGTTTATAGTGCATTGTCTACCTAGATTGTCAAAAATAACTAAAACTTATTCACCTTTAAAGGGTATTCTTGGTCCTTCACCAAAAACAAAAGCAAAGTTCTTGTGAAAAAAAAAATATTTAGTTCACCTCCAAAACTAATTCTTCCTACTATATCAGGTCTAAGTATCCTTGATCCTCTTCCAAAAAAGACAATATTTAAAAATGTCATTTTTCTACCTATTCTACCTAAATTAACTCATAGTGTTCCATTGGAACGAAAATGTTCCAACAAACATATCTTTATTATTACTTTTGAAAATCTTGCAAATGAACCATCACATTTTAAGGTATGTATTTCGGTTCATATTATTGGCTTAAGCTTGATTTTTCTGATAATTCTTGTCCTCTATTTTCAAAATCTAATATTTGGCTTGATCAAATATTTGCTACCTTATTTGATTGTTATACTGCATGCTTATTAGAATAATTTACTTATATGATTATGCATTTACACTTTAAGTGGGATGAATCATTACCTAATTAAGGTTTAAAGTCTTATTTATTCTCCTTTATTGTGCCACAGTTTTTGTTATTCATGCACACTTCATGTTACTTTAAATGCATATTTCAAGGAGATTGAATAAATTTCTTTTATTTTGATTGTACTTTATGGTTCTATAAAATCATTGAAATTGAGTTCTTTTAAGTGTGAGAAAATAATATAAGAAATGATATTATAGCATTTTATTATTTATTTTATTCCATTCTAACTCTCTTGATGTTAACTTTTTTTTTTTGGGTTAGAACACGACGTTTGGTTCGTTAAATGTAAAAGTAATGAGAATGGTAATCGTAATGAAATTGAATGTAAAGGAAACAGTATTACTATTACGATGTTTGTTTAAGCAGTGTAATCAAAATAAATAATAATATTAAATTAAAGATTATAAAATTATAAATAAAGTAAAATTAAAAAATAAACTTTCTTTTATTAATAAAAGAGATAGAATGAGTAAAAAAATCATAAATGATTATACAAATTGTAAGAAAAATATAGAGTATTGAAGGCGTAATGAGGATTACAGAAGGTTGCATGCGTAATGAGGATTACTACTACTACTATAATTTCTTTATATTTCATTACAGATTACAGTCAAACCAAACACAGTAATACTCTGAATTAATTTCATTATGATTAAGATTACTGTAAACCAAACATGCCCTTAGTTTGAGGGTTAATTACGTGTTATATCTTAATATAGAGAAAAGTGCCATGTAAATCCTTTTGCTTTGGTAAAAAGTGGTGTTTAATCCTTTACTTTACGAAATGTGTTTATTAGTCTTTTTGTTTAAGAAAAGACCTTTTATATTTGTGATTAATATTTTATTATTAAAATATTTTAAGCTAAAATATTGAAGAGGATAAATTTGTCATTTTATACAAATTAAAAAGAATAAAAATCAAAATCAAAATTACAATATTTATTAACCTAACATCCCTAAACTATAGCCCATTAGTTTCCTGCAACATCTTTCGTGAACTGCCTCTGTCAATCTCTAATAGTGATTGAATCTCTAAGAAATGACAAAGACTCTTAGAAAGGATAATGAAGAATTTGTTGTTAGAGGAGATCGAATATCACCAATATATGGTAAGAATCTTTTGCTTTCTTCATTGTATTGTCTTTAAAACAATTAAACAACGACAACAAAAGTGAAATTTCTTTGGTTTTCGTGTGAGAAGAAATGAATTTTTGTCGTTCCTTTTGTGATAGTGTCGACTGGTCCCTCATGTCTATTTTTAGTTTAATTATTGTTCCTACTTGTTTGCATCAAATTTCTTACCTTCAATATTTTAATGATTGAGGTTATATAAGTTGTGCATTTTGAGTTTGTTATATTAATATTGGTTTTAAAATTTTCAATGGTCCCTAAGTCACATAAGTTTTTTATACTTGTAAATGTTGGCTGTTGAAAAAATTAAAATTTTAAACTTTTGTGGTTGTATTGTATTGAATGAATTTGTAGTTAGGTACAATAATTAGGTGTTAACTTCATTCCTTTTTGTCTTGACATTTTTTTAGATCTAGGAGATAAGTATTTCTGTATGAGGTTACAAATAGATGGATTTTTTTTGTAGAAGACAGTATTGAGAACCTTGAATATAAAGAGGGGAGGTTGGACTTTTATGACTATTGTCATATGGATAGAATAGATTTTTGGAGGATAAAAAAGTTGGTAATAGATTTGTGATTGGCAGATAAAGAAGTTAATGTTTATTATAAGAAACCAAGAACCTTTGGCAATAATGGATTAAGAGTCATAAGAGATGATAAAGATGTGAATCAATTGGCCAATTGCATTTCAATAACGGATAAGGTCATAGATGTTATACATGAGAGTAAAGATAAAAATGAGAACAGTGCAGTGGAGATTAACATGGAGAAAGAGGCTGCAGTTAATGAAGATGAAGAAATATGTGTTGGACATGATAAAGAGGCTACAGTTAATGAAAAGAGAATGTTTGCTTATCCTAAATTTTTTCTTTTTATTTACAGAAAAAAAAAAAAAGAAAAAAAAAAAAAAAAAAAATAAAAAAATTGAATTTTTTGTCATAAATAATGATTGTTTCGGATTGAACCAAAAAATTAGCTGGGTTTTAATTCTTTTAATTTAATTTTAATTTTAAAAATTTTAATTTCTACATAAATTTTTTAATTTTTTTTTGAAAAATAATTTTTATTTTAAAAATTTTTTAAAAAATTTTTTTTTTTTTTAATTTTTTTTTTTTTTATATATAATAATATTTTAATTAATTTTTTTTTTTTTTATTTTTTTATATATCATTTTTATTTATTTTTTTTTTTTTCTTAAAAAAAAAAAAATGAATTTCTTTTTTTAAAAAAAAATATTTTTTTTGTTTTTTTAATTTTTTAAAAATTTTAAATTTTATCTTTTTTACCATTTAATATTTTTTTTATTTTTTTTTAAACTTTTATTAAGCTTTACATTTTAAAAATTCCATTTTCTAATTTTTTTTTTTTATATATTATTTTTCTTTATTTTTTTTTAAAATTTTTTTTTATTAAATTTTTTCTTTAAACATTATTTTTTAATTTTTTTATTTATTAAAAAAAAAAAAAAGTTAAAAAAAAAAAAAAAAAAAATTTATTATATTTTTTTTATTTTAAAAATTTAGTTTTTTTTAATTTTTTAAAAAAAATTTCCTTCAAACCTGGGTAAACAGGCGGGGTCCCATCTTTGTCACGAACGATTAGTATAAAGGGAAATTTCCTAAGTTGAAAACGGAGTTTTAGATTCGATTTTAGCATCCAAAGAGAATGGTAAGAAAAAACGCAAATTTTGTGTTTTTAGAAAACAACAAAGGGACTCATTTAAATCCCCTGTTAGCTAAAGGAAATTTATAGAAAAGTTCAAAGGGACCCCAGAGGGAAACAAAAAAGGAGGAAAAGGTAATAACAGAATTAAATAGGGTTTAGGGAATTTCAAAAAAGAAGGATTTTTTAACGTGGCACCAGGGTGCTTAGGGTTCCTTAAGAGAAATGGAAATTAGGAGAAATACGAAATTAAACTAACTGTTAAAGTTATTTAGTAAAAAGGTGGAGGGTAGGTTTTATAAAACAAAATAAATATTTTTTTTCATTGGGTATATTTATAGCCTTTAATTCAAAAAATTTAAAAAAGTCTAAAGAACTTTACTTTTAATTTAAAGGAATTTTTTTTAAACTTTAAAAAATAATTTAAATACAAAAAAAGAGGAACTTTGTAGAAACCTTTCTAAAGAAACTAAAAAATAATGGTCCCATGGGGGACTTTACTTTAAAATCCAAAAAGAAACTTTAAGAGGCTCAATTGGGGTTTAACCCAAGAAGCAAAATTTTTTGATTTTTAAAAAAGAAGATTTATTCAACCAGGAATAAATAAAAGTGTACAAATGAACGCTTTTTTAACAACAGAATAGCAGAATAAATCTAAATGGAATTCCGGAAAGCAGTTTTAAAATCGAAAAAGTATAGGTAAAGCTTTTTTCCAACTGATTTAATAAGTACTTAAGTTAAAGACAATTTTCCCGAAAAAAATGATGTAACAAAGAAAATTAAAAGTTAAAAAAGAGTTTTATGAAAAACAAAATAAGTTAAGGCATGATAAGAGTTGAATTAAACTGTAAAGTGTTACTACCAAAAGATATAGATTTACTAAAACACGCGAAGTTTTAGACTAGAAGAATACGTGGGTTGAAAAAATCGAATTTGAAGAGCAGATTTGTCAAAGCACCACTAATGGGAAGAACTAAGGGTTTTAAAGACTACAAGGTAATTAAGGGAGGACCAAAAAAGTTAAGAACCACTGCCAGTAAGGATTAATGGGGTTCCTATCAAACCAGTATATTTATTAACGAGGTTTGATACAGGGCTAAGGTGGATTTAAACGTGCAAAAAAAATGAACAATAAGGTAAAATAGAATAGGAGTTAAGTCCCGTTACTATTCAAAATTTAAATTTTTGGGGTGAATAAAAAAAAAAAAAGATAACTGAAAAATAAAAAAAAAAAAAGATAACTGAATAAAGAAAAATTTTTCTATTTCCTTGGTTTTTCTATTTTTCTTTTTATTTACAGAAAAAAAAAAAATGAAAAAAAAAAAAAAAAAAAAAATAAAAAATTGAATTTTTTGTCATAAATAATGTTATTGTTTCGGATTGAACCGAAAAATTAGCTGGGTTAATTCTTTTAATTTAATTTTAATTTTAAAAATTTAATTTCTACGTTTTGATTTTGAAAAATGATTTGAAATTTTAAACAACTTGAAGTAAAAAATGCATTTAAAGTAAAAAAAGTAGAAGTAAAAATGAAGTAAAAAAATGAAATGAAGAATAACGTATAATTGGGATATTGGGTTTTAGGTTCTAATTGGTATAAAGAAAATATATTTATTGAAATGGATATAGAGAAAAGTGCCATGTAAATCCTTTTGCTTTGGTAAAAAGTGGTGTTTAATCCTTTACTTTACGAAATGTGTTTATTAGTCTTTTTGTTTAAGAAAAGACCTTTTATATTTGTGATTAATATTTTATTATTAAAATATTTTAAGCTAAAATATTGAAGAGGATAAATTTGTCATTTTATACAAATTAAAAAGAATAAAAATCAAAATCAAAATTACAATATTTATTAACCTAACATCCCTAAACTATAGCCCATTAGTTTCCTGCAACATCTTTCGTGAACTGCCTCTGTCAATCTCTAATAGTGATTGAATCTCTAAGAAATGACAAAGACTCTTAGAAAGGATAATGAAGAATTTGTTGTTAGAGGAGATCGAATATCACCAATATATGGTAAGAATCTTTTGCTTTCTTCATTGTATTGTCTTTAAAACAATTAAACAACGACAACAAAAGTGAAATTTCTTTGGTTTTCGTGTGAGAAGAAATGAATTTTTGTCGTTCCTTTTGTGATAGTGTCGACTGGTCCCTCATGTCTATTTTTAGTTTAATTATTGTTCCTACTTGTTTGCATCAAATTTCTTACCTTCAATATTTTAATGATTGAGGTTATATAAGTTGTGCATTTTGAGTTTGTTATATTAATATTGGTTTTAAAATTTTCAATGGTCCCTAAGTCACATAAGTTTTTTATACTTGTAAATGTTGGCTGTTGAAAAAATTAAAATTTTAAACTTTTGTGGTTGTATTGTATTGAATGAATTTGTAGTTAGGTACAATAATTAGGTGTTAACTTCATTCCTTTTTGTCTTGACATTTTTTTAGATCTAGGAGATAAGTATTTCTGTATGAGGTTACAAATAGATGGATTTTTTTTGTAGAAGACAGTATTGAGAACCTTGAATATAAAGAGGGGAGGTTGGACTTTTATGACTATTGTCATATGGATAGAATAGATTTTTGGAGGATAAAAAAGTTGGTAATAGATTTGTGATTGGCAGATAAAGAAGTTAATGTTTATTATAAGAAACCAAGAACCTTTGGCAATAATGGATTAAGAGTCATAAGAGATGATAAAGATGTGAATCAATTGGCCAATTGCATTTCAATAACGGATAAGGTCATAGATGTTATACATGAGAGTAAAGATAAAAATGAGAACAGTGCAGTGGAGATTAACATGGAGAAAGAGGCTGCAGTTAATGAAGATGAAGAAATATGTGTTGGACATGATAAAGAGGCTACAGTTAATGAAAATGAAGAAATATGTATTGGACATGATAATCTACTAGAAGAATATATTGGAGAAATGGATAATGTAATTGAAGAAGACCATAGACATGAGGTTAATATACTTAAGAAGATTGAGTTGGATAGGGACACAATTGAATTGAGTATTGGGATGGTTTTTGAAGATGTGGTAACTATGAGATTTGCCATTAAATTATATGCATTGAGACATGGTAGAGATATTAAGTTCAAAAGGAATGACAAAATCAGAATTGAAGTATTTTGTAACAATGAGAGTTGTAAATGGGAGTTGTTTGTTAGAAAATAATTTGAAATTGAAGTGTTTATAATTTACAAGAGTCACAGTGAGGAGGAGCACACTTGTAAAAGAAATCATGGGTTAAAAAATCTAATTAGCAGCACATTTATAGTTGAAAACATGTTAGATTTCTTTGTGAATGAACCAAAGGCAAAATATAAAAGAGTTCAAAATGTTGTTCGGAAAAAATTCAGTGTTGAAATAACTAAATATGTGGTCAAGAAGGCTAAGGAACTAATCCATGGAAAATACCAAGACCAAATATCCTAAACTATTTTCATATGGTGAGCAGCTTAAGATTACCAACCTTGAAACTACAATTGTACTAAAAAAAGAAAACAATAAAAATGGTGTTGTAAGATTTAAGAGATTCTATGTTTGTTTAGGTCTAATTAAGGAAGGATGGAAAAGAGGTTGTCGAAGATTTATAGGACTAGATAGTTTTACAAGTCAAACGGTCCAGTTTGGTTTTTTTTATTCCAAACCGTTTTACTATCGGTTCGGTCCGGTTATATCAAATTTTAAACCAGATCGGACCGAACCAAACCGTTAATAAAAATTATTTTTAACATATTATTCTTAATATATATATATATATATATATATATAACCAAAAGCATTTTTCTATCAGCATTCTTCTCAACTAAACCTATTTTTTCTTCTATTTATATTAAATATGAACCTCACCTCTACTGTACGTCTCCTCTCTTGCAGTTTGTTATCAGTGCTGTCACTTCTTTGCTGTTTAAACACTAATAGAGTGAGAAATTTTTAATACAGAGAGAGAAAAAAAACTACCTGACAAGAAAAGAAAGGTTGTTATTGATGAAAAACTTTGCCCTGATCAATGAAAGATGCTTTAAGGAATTATTGATGAGGTCAAGAGATTAATATAAAGAAATTCTCACCACTACTTTTCTTCTTATTCCTTATTAATTTTTCTCTGGAAAGAACTTTCTCTTACATAGATAGTAAAAAGAAACAACCAAAAACACAGTCAAAATGCCAATTATAACACCTTCCCATAAAATTATGTGAGAAAAAGAAGAACTACTAGTAATACTACTAGACTTTTGAGATATTGGTGGGTTTGCTAATAACATTGCTTGTGGTGATAAAACTTTTGCTTTTACAAAGTGTCTTAAATCATATTGTTCCATTTCACTAACTCAATGAAAAAACCAAATAATTGTATTACTTCATAGTTCACAGGCTTCAACTTGCAGGACACTACATTAGTACTAAAGGTGTTTAATTTAGAGTTGGGGAAAAGAAAGGGATACTAGTGGAGAACTAGCATCAATGTTATAAATCAATTACAGTACTTCACAAAAATTTAATATTTATTGCCGGTAATTTTATATCTATATATTTAATTTAACTTTCAAATGTATGCATATGAGTTTATTAGGAATAGTAAATAATTAAAAAAAAAATCATCTTTGTATTAAAAAAAAAAGTTTAAAAAAATCGTTAAAACCGTTAACCAAACCGGATTGGACCGTTCGGTTTTAAAATTTTATTAGCCAATCAGTTTAGTTCGATTTGGTTAAAATAATATGTTCGGTTCAATTTGGTTATTTTTTTTGGGCTAAAAACCGGACCGTGGACACCCCTAAGATGGATGTCATTTGAAAGGACATAATGTAGGCATCCTTCTATGTGTTGTGGGTGTTGATGCTGAAAATGAGATATATCCTTTGGCTTATGCTGTTGTTGAAACTGAGTCAAAGAAGACATAGAAATGGTTTGTTAAAATTTTGTTTAAAGACTTGGAAATTAGTGAAAAATGCCCTTGTACAATCATGAGTGATGAAATGAAGAGAATAATATCAGCAGTAAAGTCAATTGTACCTAACTTAGAGCATAGAATATACATAAAAACTATGCAAAGCAAGCAAAAGGAGATAGATTGAGCACTTACTTTTGGGAGGCTGCAGAAGCTACAACAATACCTCAATTTGAGCAATGGATGCAAGAATTACAAGTAAAATCAGTAAAGGCTCATGAATGGTTATCTTCAAAATCATTAGAGTCCTAGACAAAGTCTCATTACAAGTTATGATCTTTTGTTAAATACATACTTCACATTATCACTTAAATATTTTAAATAACGATTATTTATTTTAATTTGTATATCTTTTACATTTTGCAAGACTACATCAGTTTGTGGTAATCAACTAAACAACTTGTGTGAGTCTTTTAATTTAAAGTTATTGATAGCAAGAGAGGAACCAATTTTAACTATGCTTGAAGCAATAAAAATTTATTTAACCGATAGATTCAATGCTGAGAGAGATGATTTAACAAGATGGAGGTACCCAATTTCAAAGAAAATTATGGACATAGTCACAAAGAACATTAACTTGTCCACTTCTTGTAGTGTTAGGCATAGTAGTGGTTACTTGTATGAAGTGCAATTTGACTTAACTAAGAAAGTGACTGTGGACTTATTGAATGGAAACTGTACTTGTAGGGAATGGGATCTTATTGGCATACCATGTATACATGTCATGAGGGTCATCCTTACTAGCCAAGATGATCCATTGAATTATGTCGATTCAGTTTACAAAAGGCAAGCATTGAAAATCAATATAGGTAATGTCGTTAACATTTTAGTTTTTTTTTCAAATTTAGTATGTATTGTATGAATATTAACATTGCATATGTTGGTTTATGTTTTCAAAGTCCCATTATCAATTTTGTGCCTAGCTAGCACTTTTGGTCAAACTCAAGTGAAGCTGAAACTGAAACACTTAATCTTCCTTCGTACAATAGAAGAAGTGGGAGACTCAAAAACGCTAGGAACAAGTCATCTTTTGAGAAGTTGATGAGGAAAAAAAATGCACCTTCAAACATTTAAACGGGTACATTAGGAGAGCCTTTAAGGTTAAGAAAAGTGATGAAGATAACATGTGGCTATTGTAAAGAAATTGGTCACAATCAAAAGGGTGCAATAAGAAGAAGGCAGATGCAATTGCACAATCTGAAGTAGTTGTATTTTTTTTTTTCCATTCTATTCTTTATCAATAAATTACATTAGTTTGTTTTATGGATTTAATGTACCTTTTAATTTGCAACAAATCCAACCTGAAATTTTGGTTCCATCATTCTTTGAGAACAAAAGAAAGAAAACCAAATAAAAAAGGATTAGACTTTGTATGAAGGATGTCATAAGCCCTAACAAGCTTCAATGGACATACTAAGCTATGAAGAATGAGACACTAAGTTGTTTAACAATTATTTCAAATTATATTTTGAATAAATGTTTTGAAAGTTATTTTATGTATTTTGATACTTTGTAACTAGGATATGAATTTGTGGATTAATAAATACACTATTGTAAAGCACAATACATAGGTACAATACATAGTTACAGTGTTTTGACTGCAACAAAATGGGAAAGGTAATTTGAATGTAATTATTTCAAACTATATTTTGAAGAAATGTTTTGAAAGTTATTTTGTGTATTTTGGTACTTTGTAAATAGGATATGAATTTGTGGATTAATAAGTACACTGTTGTAAAGCACGACATGTACATGCAACACATAGGTACTGTGTTTTGACTGCAACAAAAATAAGAAAGATAATTTGAATGTAAACAACATTACAATTGCACTGTTTTGCTTAATCACATGTAGATTTTAATAACAAAATAATGTTAAAAAAATATCAAATATCATTTATTAGCACTTTTTTTTACAAACAAATAGACTAAATAACACATTTTTTGCTTAATTACATGTAGATTTTAATAATAAAATAATGTTAAAAAAATATCAAATATCATTTATTAGCACTTTTTTTTACAAATAAATGGACTAAATAACACATTTTTTAAATTATAGGATTAAATAACACATTTTGTATAAACAAAAGGCCTAATGTGGCTCTTTACCCAAATAAAAAAAAGTGTTATTTTAATTTTAATTTAGATAAAATGACCACTTTACCCTCTTTTGTTTAATTCCATGTAAATTTATAAAATAATATTAAAAAAAATCAAATGTCATTTCTTAGCACTTTTTTTACAAGCAAATGGACTAAATAACACATTTTTTAAATTAGAAGACTAAATAACATATTTTGTAGGAACAAAAGCACTAATGTGACTTTTCATCCTTTAATATATTATGTTTGTTTTAAATATGTTTACGATGTTTATAAAATTACATATATATTAATAATTTATTCAAAATTTTAAAATTATAAATATATTTATTATAAATATATTCATAATATTTATAAAATTTGATATATTTTATTAAAATATTTATAATTTAAAAATTTTAAATACATTATAAATATATTTGTAATTTTATAAATGTTACGGGCATCATCGTAAATCCAATCCGTTAGAAAGTTTATTTTTCTTCAAGAGCACAAACTCTCTCGCGTGAGATCAAAGATCGAATATTACCAAAAATGGAGTTTTTGGACGAGGACGCACGACCGAGGTTCCTATTTCAATCCCGAGCTCCGACGTCTTCAATCACAGATCCACAAGCCGATCGAAGGAAGCTAAGCAAACCTCTCCTCTTCATAAGCGTCCCAATCTCGTTGCTTTTACTGGGTTTATCTATTTTTTTCATTCAATCCGAACCCTTTAAATCCCTTCTTTTGTGGGTAGCTCTCTCTATCCTTATTGGTCCCTTTGCTCCCATTACAATCACTGGTGGCGACATTCGAGTTGGTCAAGGCCCAATTGTCGAGTTCCCAGATGATGCACCCGTAGCCGATGAAGAACCAAAGAATAAGGGGCTTCAGAAGAGGTCAAAACCGAAACGATCTGAAGATTTTGTGGTAAATCCAGCACCTTCGATTGATAACGTCAATGGGAGTTTGAAAGAAGAGAAAAAGAATGAATCTTGTGGGAAAAATGGCAAAGGGGTTGTTGTTGTGGAAGAGGAGGAAAAGGATTGGATTGAGGAAGATATCGAGATATTGAAGAAACAGCTATTGAAGCATCCGGTAGGTAAGCCAAAGCGGTGGGAGGCGATAGCTGAAGCGTTTCGAGGGCGGCATAAGGTGGACAGTGTGATCAAGAAGGCAAAGGAATTGGGGGAGAAGAAAGTGGATGATGCTGATTCTTATGCCCAATTTTTGAAGAAGAGAAAGCCCTTGGATAAGAAAAACGAAAGTGAGAATGAAGAATTTGCTGGTGTTAATGGAAAAGCTAGTGGTGTTGAAGGTGGAGTGAGTTGGAGTTCTAGTGAAGACATAGCATTGCTTAATGCTCTGAAGGTATTTCCAAAGGAGGTGTCAATGAGGTGGGAGAAGATTTCAGCGTCTGTGCCAGGAAAGTCAAAGGCTGATTGTATGAAGAGAATTTCTGAATTGAAGAAAGATTTTCGGAGTGCCAAAGCTGGTAATACTACTGGGAGTTAGCTTAAGTGAAAGACTTTATGGGTTAGCTCTGGATTTTAATACATGAATTACGTTGAGGAGGTAATCTAAGAAATGAATTTTTTATTTACATTTGGCTTGAAATTGAGGTTGCTACTCGTATTGATTTGATTCAAATGCTTTTAATTCGTTTTGCTCCTGAGGTGTGCCCTTAAATATAAAAAGGGCACTGGCTTGTAGTTACACAGACATCTTTTTAAGATTTAATGTTGGTTTTAGCAATTACAGTTCAATAATGATAGAAGCTAATATGTATTTCTAGGATGATTTAGTTTGTACCAGACTCTCAGTACTATAGTTTGTTATTTTGAATGTTCCTACAATTTGAGTGCTGCATGATTGTAAGCGATTGTCAGAACTCCGAGGTTGGTGTTTAGTTTGAAATTTATCTAATGCGTTAGGATTATGAGGTGAAAAGATGATATAAAAGAAGTGCAATGGTTTGACTGAGAAAGCTTGAGCTAACAAACTTAGTGAAGTGATGGAAACAGCCAAATGTTTTACATAAGGTGTGCTGTAAAAACTTTGTATACGCTCAAGCTATCTAGTTTACTGCAAACTACTTTAGTTCAAGTTCAATCAAAATCTTATGGAAACTGTTGTTCCAAAAAAGCATAATTGATAAAATCGCAATTCACCAGGCAAAGCTCCTCTTCTACGTCTGTATGATCCTGTTTTCTAAGATCCAATTAAATTTGGTACTGTTTGATGTAAAACAACTTAGCGCGGACCAACGTGGTCATCGCATAAAACCTGTTAACTCAGTTTGTCCAATAAAAAACTTGTAGTTGAGTTTCACTTAATGACAATTAATAGCAGCTTGTAGGAGTCCATATTATATTGGTTTAAATTTGGTTCTAGCTACTATAAGGTAACTACACTAACCTTACTTGAAAAAATTAAGTGTTGTTTATTATACGTATGTTTGTGTGTATTTCGTGACTATGGTAAACAAATGAAATGAGTGGTGAAGCTTAATAAAAATAAATGACTACGGTAGTAGAGTGAAACATTCTTTACACAAGATGGAGCAGACCAATGACAACAATACTCAGGCTCAGAAAGCACTATAATAATCTTCATCATTCATGCCAATATAAAACATTATGGCAAGTACAAATACAAAAAAGGATGAGAGCTCCATTGCAAGAGCACCCCAGCCAATGACACCCGCATGCTTTAGGATAGCTGGTAATGCAATGCTCCCAATAGCCGAAGCTCCTGTCAAGAACTTGGTTGCACTCACCCAGCTGTTTGGTCATATCAAATAAATTTTCAATACAGCTTTTAACAGGTTAAAAAAGTTTAATGTGATAAATGACTTGGTTCAAACTTAAAAAACGAAATAAAAACCTGTTATTGGATTCAAAAAATAGAGAGGAACTATCAGACCCAGCAAATAACAACAATGGCACGGGGAGAAGCACATACATTATCACTGCAAGAGAAATATTTCAACAAATGTAAATACTGCATCAGCATAGATCTTTTCAAACATTATGTGCCAGATCTGTATTGGGTAACTTCTCGAACATTTTATACTGCAGGCAATGTTCTGCTCAATTTATAGAATAAAAACAAGGCAACTTTTCCATCAACATGACACAATGGTCCAAACAACTTCTTACACGAAGTCTCACTTCATGGGGCCTTCTTCAGCGTAGATGATAATCCACAGCCTTAGAAATAACTAGTTAAATCCAGTTAGCTAATTAACAAAGTTCTGTAGACAGCTGAAGATTTAAATTCATAGATAAAATTTGTGACTGTACGTTCATATCAACGCTGTCTAAAAAGAAGGAAATCATGCAATTTGTTGTCAGGCTCACTCCAAGACATCAAAACTTGATTTTACCAATTGTTAACTTTCTGACAACTACAAGTCTTAGCAACAATATATAAGTATATAACCATCAAAAAATTGCATTATTATTTCAAATGATAACATAAGGAATCGGCAACATAATAAGTTTTTTTCTCACGCATATGTGTGCCTGAGAGAGGGCTAGGCAAGAGAAGAATGAAGTTCTTTGTTTCCAATTGAAAACCAGCTCAATATGTTGAAGATCAACTCACTTGCCATAGGTGGGAACACAAAGGTTAACTTACCAGTTAGCATTGGCCACCAGTTATTGTACAAAGCACACGCCTGCAAGATAAATTGTCAGTGAGACACATACAAGACTGTGCAACAAAGAGAAATTTCAATAACATAACACCAAATCAAATGTAGCCAATAAGCAAACTGCCTTACTAACCAATATTTGCAACAAAATCCCCCCAGAGACCAAAATTGCCAAGAAAATAAGTTTTCCCATATGAGAGCAGGCATGAAGATAGCCTGGTAAATCTGCCATAATGAAACTGCCCCTACCTCATAAAGGGGAGAACCTGAAATGATAATATGATTGAACAAAATAGAAAGGCATCTCATATAGAAGTAGAAAATAAAATATATCAAACCATTTTATACAAGCTTAAAGGATACACAATAGATTGAGTAGCAGAATGATTAGGAAAACTCAAGAGAAATACATGAACCCTAATTTCATATATGTTCCACAATTATCAGTAGAATTGTAGAAATTTAACTTTTGCAATTTACTGCTCTAAACATCAAGAGAGGTAAATCTAGCACATGACACAAATTGAGATTGAATCAAATTGAATCTGAAAACTTTAAATCATATGATATCGCATTCACTAAACAATAAGTAGCAGCAGCATAGACAGAAACACTTTCACAATTGCAGACATAAATACTTCAACCCCAACCCCAACAAAGTAAAAGCATGAATAAAATCAAATACCCAGAATGGAATATCATCCAAACAACCTAACACACTCAAATTCCAATAAATAAATAAAAACAGAAGCAAACACCGTTACAGATTGAGAGAGATCGATTAGCATGCGTTTCCTGAATAATTATACAAACATAAAATAAATAAATAAAAAGACCTTTGAAACTGGAGGAATGATTACCAGAACGAGAACTCTTGAGTTCCAAAAGCAATTGATGTTCCGGATCACTCCTACATCATGCCATGGTGTCCGCTGGAAACTCTAACAAGGTAATTTACTTTTTCGTTTTTTACCGGGGGTTTTAAAGTACAGAATTACAGAATTATATGAATAAGAGTTATAAAGGCGTAGAAGTTATTAAATGGTTATAGTGAAGAAATATAATAGTTTTTTTTTTTTTTTCTTTCGGTAAAGTGGAATAAAAATAATAACTTTATAATAGTTTTAAATAACTTTGAAGAGTCATATTTAAATTATTTGTTTGATACATGTTATATTCTTTTATTTAGAATTTTGATATTTTAAAAATTGAATTAAGAAAAAAGAAAATTCAAAAAATGCGAGTAGGGTAAAGGGAGGAGTGGATGTGACGGTATGTGGTGGATGGGTTGGGGTGCAACGGGTTTGCAAGTGGAGTAACGAGGTGCCACTGGAGTGGGGTTAGGTTGGGGATTGTCCAGATGTGTGATGGGTGGTCTAAGTTTTCTATTTTTAAATTTTTTTAATTCTAATTTACAAATGTTAAAATTTTACTTAAAAAAAATACATGCTGTAGATATATGTATTTTGTATTATTTTTTATCCTTCTTCTAGTTAGTTTATTAATCTTACTTAAATTAATTATTAAATTACCAAATCATGCATTTACAAAAATTATAATATTATTTTAGCTTTTAATTTATTATTAAATTACAAAATAGATGAGTTAGACTTATAAATTAGAAAATTTACACAGGGGATTAGAGATGTCAAATAAATGAGTTAGATCAGGTACAAATTTACGACCATATTTGTTTATCCCCGATTCATTTAATAAATGAATTTAGATGGATCGACTCGTTTATAATTCAACTCATTTAGTTTCAACCAGGACCCATTTAAAAACCTTAAATTTTTGTCAGGTTCATTATTTATAGTGCAATTTTGGTTAATGGGTCGTATACAGGTGAACTGCTTATGATATAATTCATTTAATATCAATAAAGACCCAATTCATTTAATAAATTGGTTAATACAGGTTAACTTAAATATAATACAACTCATTTAACTTTAATCCAAACATGTTCAAAATCTTCGAGTTTATATTGGGTTCAAAAATTATATATAAAATTATCAATTCTACACAAGACATGTGTTTTGATGGACCTATAAATTAACCAGAGGTGAGGCATCTTATAATAACTTGGGACTACTAATCTAGTTAGTTAATTTAGTTATAATTTTAAGCATAAGCTTTATTAGGTTTGATGACTCACCTATTCAAATAATTTTAAGATTCAAACATAAATTAAATTAAAAAATTAAAATTTTATAAATGTATGTATATTTTCACATAACATTATTTTAACTAACATACTAAATTTATTCAATTTAAACTTTAAAGTTAGACACCTATTTTCAACCCCTTTCATGTTACATTTTTAATTCATTTTAGATATTAAGCATATATTTGTTTTTTTTTTTTAAACGTGATGAATACATGTTCAATACATTTTAATAAGTGAAATATATGTTTAATTTATATAATAATAACAAAAATTGTAAGGTTTATTTTGTATTGACAATTTTCGTGGACAAAATGTTTGATTGTAATCTAGAATAGGAATTCACCGATTAATCAGACGATACATGGTGATGGAGTCATCAAGCTTGGAACGCTCATATGACAGGTATAATATTATATCATGCATACATCTTCACACAATTAAGCACGACACTTAGTATGGATCGTAACGAAAAATGTAATTGTGCACATGTTGGTCGATCGATCGAGAGTATTGATCGATCGATCGAGTGGTCGATCGATCGAGACTGAGACAACTTCGATCTAGGTGCTCTCTGTTTGGACTGGATCGATAGAGCAATTGGATCGATCGATCGAACCCTTTTCGATCGATCGAGTATAGAACAACTTCGATCCAGGTTCTCTCTGTTTGAGTTAGATCGATCGAGTTTTGTGTATCGATCGAGACGGCCTGTCGATCGATCGAGACGGCCTGTCGATCGATCGAGCCAGTATTATATTCCTACTCAAACTCTTTTTGTGTATTCGACCCATGTGTTACTTTTATCAATTTGACTCATTTAATGAGAAAGCAAAATTCTAGTATGAGTAGAAGTGTTAAGAAAGTAGAATCCTTGTGTGAATAAAAGTGTTGTGGAAATAGAGTCCTTATTTGCGTAGGATTGTTTTAATTGTGGAATCCTTGTATGAGTAGAATCCTTGTGTGAATAAAAGTGTTTTGGAAATAGAGTCCTTATTTGCGTAGGATTATTTTAATTGTGGAATCCTTGTATGAGTAGAATTCTTGTGAGAAATAAATGCTGATGTGAATAGAATCATTGTATGAGAAGAATTCTTTTGAGAACTAAATCCTGATATGAGTAGAGTTATAGTGAATTGCAAATCCTATTTGAGCTAGGATTGGACTCTATATAAGTGAAGGGATGTTTGTGCATAATCAATCAACTTGAGCATTTAGAATTATACAGCACTAATACTTTCTAGCATCTGAATTGTGCTTATTCTCTTCATCTATTGTTCTTAGGCTTTTTCATGTTTTATTCATATGCCTAATTGATTTGCATGATATTGAGCTTAATATTGAATGTTCTAGAGTTTGCTAGCTGATCCTGTTTTTACATCGCATGTTATTGAATCTGCTAGTTAGGATTGTTTATTGTTTGAATCCGCTCTAGGACACACATTGCACTTGTGTTTTTGTGCTAACGTTACAGGTGACAGGTTCGGTATTTCGTGTGACTCGAAATTACCGAAGGTGACGGGTTCGGTTGATCTTGTGTGACTCAAGTAGATCGGAACGTTGGTCCGGATCCAGACATCTAACTATTGGAGGCTGTGAAAGGAGCAAGCGGCTCGTAAGTAAATTACAGAAAGGGGGATCTATCTGCGACGGGTAGTTTCTGGACTCTGGTTGTAATTGAACATTATTTTCATAGTGGATAGTTAGGTGGTCCGGTGGACCGGTGGTTTTCCTCTTAGGTCATTGTTGTGGCCTAGGTTGTTTCCACCTAAAAATATCGTGTGTCGTTTTATTATTCCGCATTTATCTTTACACGCGATTGCATGTCTGGCCGTTGTGATTAGATTATATAATATTTGTTGAAAATTGAAAATAACCTATTCACCCCCCTCTAGGCTTATTAGATCCGTAATTAAAAACTTTTTCAATTGGTATCAGAGCGGGTCACTAGATATACTTAGTGTTTGCCTAGGACCTTATTATGGATCATATGAGAGAGGGTTTTTCTACAACCCGTGCACCTTATTTTGATGGGTCTAACTACCCATATTGGAAAGCTCGTATGAGAGCCTTTTTACGTTCCTTAGATGAAAGTGTTTGGAACTCTGTGCTTTATGGTTGGGAACCACCTACGGTTACCAAGGATAATGTTGTCACACTTAAACCTAGGATTGATTGGACTCCCCAAGATAGAATTGGTAGTGGCTGGAACCAAAAGGGGATTAATGCTATTTTTAGTGCTGTGTCGCCGGATGAATTCCGACGTATCTCTAATGTTGAAACTGCTAAGGCTGCTTGGGATACTTTAGAGGTTGCCCATGAGGGCACGTCCCAAGTTAAACGAACAAAACTTCGCATGTTAGCTACTAAGTTTGAAAATCTTAGAATGAAGGAGGATGAAACGTTTTCTGAGTTTTATGCTGATTTATGTGATATTGCTAACTCTTCTTCAAATCTTGGAGATAAAATTGATGAACGCAGGTTGGTTCGAAAAGTCTTATGCTCATTACCAGAACGCTTTGAAGCAAAGGTTACAGCGATAGAGGAAAGCAAAGACATTGACACCATGAAGATTGAAGAACTAGTTGGGTCAATTCAAACATTTGAGATGAACTTTCCAGCACCCAAAAAGAACATTGGAATTGCTCTCAAAATCACCAATGCTGACGATGGTGATAGTGATGATGAAGAGCTACTCACACTTGCTAGAAAACTCAAGAGAATGTTCAACAGAAAAGATCGTAAGGGAAGAGAATTCACCCCAATGAGTTCAGAAAGTAAGAAATCTAAACCCACTGGACCTAAATGTTTTGAATGCAATGGTTTTGGACACTATGCAGCAGATTGTGCCAACAAGAAGAAGAAAACAGGAAAAGCTTTCAATGCTACCCTTAGTGACACAGAAAGTGATGAAGATCAAGCTAGTGGGTCAGAAAAAGCTAACACCAACTACGTAGCTTTTACGTCAACTGTTGGTGGATACTCCAGTGAGTCAGACTTTGACTCAGATGAAGAGGGAAGTAAACGTATCCTTGATAAATTTAATGCAAACAGTTTTGAGGAGTTATTTATTGATTTAATTAAATGCAAGAAAGAAAAAGATAAACTACTCATAACTGTAACAAAGCTGAATGAACAGATCAATTTGCAAGACCTTAATTTATCAGTTTTAGAAAAAGAAAAAGTTGAACTGTCTGAGCATTTTGACAAGTTAAGTTTAAGTCTTGCAGGTATTGAACAGGAAAATTCAAAGCTTGTGCAGGAATTGGAGCAATCAAAGGAAACTGTCAAAAGATTAACAATTGGAGCTGAACGACTAGACAAGATGTTGAGCATTGGTAAGCCTTTCGGTGATACAAGTGGACTTGGATTTTCAGAAGAAAACTGTACACCTTCCACTTCAAAAACTACATTTGTAAAGTCTTCTAACTTTATCTCTACTGCTACAAATTCTGCACAAACACCCACTAAAACCGTAGGAGCTAAAACTGTTAAGTTTGTGCCTGTTTGTCATCATTGTGGTAGAAAAGGCCATATTCGACCTAACTGTAGATTTTTGATGAATGCTTTTCGATTTAATGATCATCTTCATGCTTATAGGTATAGAACTCATAATTATCATCATACCATGCCTATGTTGAATTTGAATAGGAAATATGAGCCTAAGAGTATGCCTTTAAAATCTAATGCAATTAAGTCTCAACCCAAAAACATAAAGAAATCAAAATTCATGAAAATTTGGGTTAGAAAAGATTGCATGTTTCCTATCAATTGATCACTATTGCTAGACCACCTAGGTACTTTTGTTTGAGTGCTTAAATGACCCTAGGTGAGTATTTTTTTTGGTTTATTTCGTTTTTTGTTGTTAATTTTTTTTGGATTAAAAAAAAAAAAAGGGGGGTCTACAAGGTTTTGGATTCAAATGATGCTTATACTTTTACAACCTTATCTTTTGTGGCTTATTTTGATTCTCATTGTATATTCTATGCTAAAATTCAAAATTCTGCACATATTTACTTTGTTACCATATGATGACACTATTGACTGAACTTATGCACACACCCACTGAACACTCATGTATGTCATCTATGAAGTTTATGATTAATTCTGAAAGACTCTAAGACTTGAGCTAATCTTGATTGCGAAATTATATTGAGCTCTATTTCTTATTTTTTAAATATTTCATCTTAGGGAGATAACTAGTATTGAGAGGGCTACCTACTATGATGTGTGAAGCTACCGTAGTGAGCGGAGAGGGCTACCTCATAACTAGTGTGAAAGTCATCGTATTAGATTTATGGCTCGTACATGTTTTTTAAAAAAAAAAAAAAATTTAATTAAGAAATTCTATTTGGCATGTACAAAAAGAAAGAGCAAAAATGTTTTTAAAAAAAAAAAAAAATCTCTTTTTTCATAGACATATTTTATTATGTAAGATTGATGACTCAATTATGATTTAGCATGATAGATGAACTTATTTTCTTTTGAGTCTCTTAAAATTGGTCATAAATGAAATTATTGGAATACAAGTGGAGTTCACATTTGTATACTACCTTAAGTGAATGTCAATATGCCATTATATGTGTTAGTGTGCTTATGTGACCTATTTATTTTGCTAATACAATGAATAATCAAAATTTAAGCAAAAATAATTTTTTCAATTGGTTGTATGCTTATTCGTGTTAAATGAGTTCATTACTTTGTGTGGTAAATAAAAAAAAAAATTTCTTTTGAATTTGTTTTTCGTCTAGAGAGTCATAGAACTTAGGGGGAGTCATTGCATACATATTTCATTATTCTTCTTTTGACTTATGCAATTCCTCCTACATGCTTTGGACATATACATGTGTGCTCTTATGCATTTTTAGCCCACCTTGTTGAGAGTGACCCTTATCATCTTTAGTGTTTCATGATTTGTCAATTTCGTATGCCAAAAAGGGGGAGAAAGGTTCATGTTGCTATGAGATTAGATTTAGAGGGAGATGTTGCATTTATTAGTTGTGGGGGAGAAAGATTCATGTTGCACATACACTATATTTCATTCGCACCTTTATGTACACTGAACTAATAAGCAATGAGGCTTTCAAGCCAAAATTGTGTGCTATTTGTTTGTCTAATTTCAGTGGACCGAGCGTATCAAGTATCAAGCGAAGATGGTCCACCAGATCATAGACAGTCCACTATGTAATTGATGTAATGATATTTTAACCATGAGCGTTATGTAGTGAGAGAGTAGTTTTGTCACACGAAAATGTCAAAGGGGGAGATTGTAAGGTTTATTTTGTATTGACAATTTTCGTGGACAAAATGTTTGATTGTAATCTAGAATAGGAATTCACCGATTAATCAGACGATACATGGTGATGGAGTCATCAAGCTTGGAACGCTCATATGACAGGTATAATATTATATCATGCATACATCTTCACACAATTAAGCACGACACTTAGTATGGATCGTAACGAAAAATGTAATTGTGCACATGTTGGTCGATCGATCGAGAGTATTGATCGATCGATCGAGTGGTCGATCGATCGAGACTGAGACAACTTCGATCTAGGTGCTCTCTGTTTGGACTGGATCGATCGAGCAATTGGATCGATCGATCGAACCCTTTTCGATCGATCGAGTATAGAACAACTTCGATCCAGGTTCTCTCTGTTTGAGTTAGATCGATCGAGTTTTGTGTATCGATCGATCGAGACCTTCTCGATCGATCGAGACGGCCTGTCGATCGATCGAGCCAGTATTATATTCCTACTCAAACTCTTTTTGTGTATTCGATCCATGTGTTACTTTTATCAATTTGACTCATTTAATGAGAAAGCAAAATTCTAGTATGAGTAGAAGTGTTAAGAAAGTAGAATCCTTGTGTGAATAAAAGTGTTGTGGAAATAGAGTCCTTATTTGCGTAGGATTGTTTTAATTGTGGAATCCTTGTATGAGTAGAATCCTTGTGTGAATAAAAGTGTTTTGGAAATAGAGTCCTTATTTGCGTAGGATTATTTTAATTGTGGAATCCTTGTATGAGTAGAATTCTTGTGAGAAATAAATGCTGATGTGAATAGAATCATTGTATGAGAAGAATTCTTTTGAGAACTAAATCCTGATATGAGTAGAGTTATAGTGAATTGCAAATCCTATTTGAGCTAGGATTGGACTCTATATAAGTGAAGGGATGTTTGTGCATAATCAATCAACTTGAGCATTTAGAATTATACAGTACTAATACTTTCTAGCATCTGAATTGTGCTTATTCTCTTCATCTATTGTTCTTAGGCTTTTTCATGTTTTATTCATATGCCTAATTGATTTGCATGATATTGAGCTTAATATTGAATGTTCTAGAGTTTGCTAGCTGATCCTGTTTTTACATCGCATGTTATTGAATCTGCTAGTTAGGATTGTTTATTGTTTGAATCCGCTCTAGGACATACATTGCACTTGTGTTTTTGTGCTAACGTTACAGGTGACAGGTTCGGTATTTCGTGTGACTCGAAATTACCGAAGGTGACGGGTTCGGTTGATCTTGTGTGACTCAAGTAGATCGGAACGTTGGTCCGGATCCAGACATCTAACTATTGGAGGCTGTGAAAGGAGCAAGCGGCTCGTAAGTAAATTACAGAAAGGGGGATCTATCTGCGACGGGTAGTTTCTGGACTCTGGTTGTAATTGAACATTATTTTCATAGTGGATAGTTAGGTGGTCCGGTGGACCGGTGGTTTTCCTCTTAGGTCATTGTTGTGGCCTAGGTTGTTTCCACCTAAAAATATCGTGTGTCGTTTTATTATTCCGCATTTATCTTTACACGCGATTGCATGTCTGGCCGTTGTGATTAGATTATATAATATTTGTTGAAAATTGAAAATAACCTATTCACCCCCCTCTAGGCTTATTAGATCCGTAATTAAAAACTTTTTCAAAAATAATATATTATAATAACATATATTTAAAAGGATTTTTTTAAAGAGTTTTGAGAGTGATTGTTTATGTAATTTTGCTAATTTTTTTTATTCAAATGATATTAGTTGGTTCTAGGGGTGTACATGATCCGATTCGATCTTGTTTTTAGAAGAAAAAAAAAAAATCAAATTGAACCAAACATATTACTTTAACTAAATTTCTTGGCTAATGAAATTATTAAAACCGAACCGATTTCGTTAATAATTTTTGACAATTTTTATTTTTTTTAAATTTTTTTCTCCAAACCTATTAAAACTTTAAAATAACATAAATTTTTTTTTTTTGAATCTAAAAAAATTAATTAGTATATACTACAAATATAAATCATATAACATCCAAAAAATAATCATACAATCAATTATAGTCTAAAACTAAATATTTTCATAAATTATACAATAAAATACAATAATACATTAATTCATGAATAATTCAAAATAATTACAATCTAAATTCTAGAGTATTAAAAAATTTACACAAGTACATAATAATGACTAAGAAAATGAATAATTTGGATTTATCAAATTAATAGTGAAGCTTCCATAAAAACTCCAACAGTAAGAAAAATAGAAAAATCAGAGAAGAGATATAAAATTTAGTTACGTAGTTAGGATTGTATACTTGTAAGTTGTATTTGTTTTTGAAAAGTCTAAAACATTTGAAAAAATGAAATAATATTATTTTATTAATATTTATATTTTGATTTTTTTAAAAGAATAATATAATATTTTTAAAAATAATTTTTAATATATTATAAGTAACAGTTTAGTCAGGTTTAAAAATTCGTATAATTGGATTGAATTATTTGTAAAATGGTTTATAAAAACAAAAATCAAATCAGACCATTTGACTTACAAAATTGTCTAATTTAATTCGGCTTTTCAATTTAAATTAATTTATTTTGATTTTTGGACAGTTGGTTCTACTTCAAATGTTGGGAGATGTGACTAATAAGTTTGGTAGCCCAAGTTCGATATTATTTTCTTGTTGGGCTGCTTTGGATCCGTAAACTTGAAAATTCAACCCATATTCCTTCAGAAGGAACAAAGTAATTAAAGCCATTCTTTCAATTAAAGATTCTTGGTGATAAGCTTAGCACCCCAAACAGGTTATGCCAGATTCATTAACACGTTATAAGGTGTTTGGTGAATATGAATCATAATGACCACAAAAAAATTGTTGAAGCCAGAGAAAGGTTTTCACTATTGTCCTTTTATATTTCTTGATATTTGTTTGTTTGTTTGTTCCTTTTTCGATCAATGTTACTCTAAATAGTTTATGGGTGTAAATTTTATATAGTGTATAAGTAACATGAGAATTAACTCCTTAAATGTTAACTTCTAAGATAGCTAAATCTCATGATTACATATAAACTTTATATTAGTATAATGTTTAAGTAATATGGGACAATAACTCTTGGATGAGAGAATGAAAAATGGACTTTTAAAGCCACCACTACAAATGAATCAAATTATAAATATTGCTTCATTTGAAACTTAACCCACTATCTCAAAATTATGTGGCAACATCGTTACCACTAAACTATTAGGTAATATGCTTTTTCTTGTTATTGACTATTGTCCTTTCCTTTCCCTTTGTTAACCTTTATCATTTCTTCACGCAAAAGTTTATTCAATTACTTATGTTTTTTTTTTTTTTTTTTTTTTTTAAGCTAGTCGTTTGATTAGAGGATATAAAGGAACCTGAGAAAAGTTTTAGGACCCCTAATGACAATCTCTCTTTCAGCTCTCCCACTACTACTACTACTAGTCGTGCACACGATTGGTTTGATTTTTGCCAATTTCACAAGCCGATCCAAACTTTAAGTGGTTTTGGACATATGAATTTTCTCGAACATTGGTTCTCTCTAACCTATTATATGTAGAATACAATTAATTTTTTCAAAAACTTTAGCTTAAGGAACAACTACTTCAAATTTGTTGAACACATATATATTTATCATTTTATATCTTGAAAGAGGTACACAAAACACAATTTTATTTTAGATACACAAACTATAAAAAGTCTTAGAGAGAATTTCTTGAGTGGAGCTTTTAGCGCTTTGAATTTTGTTGTCAGCAAAACTCTAACGTGTCAAGAGACATTAATATAAGAAAAAATATATATAAATATATTTTTGGCAAGTGGCAACCCTAATTGTCTAATGCATAATTGGATTTACACTTTTATCAAGGTACCGAACATGTATATCAATTGCAATTCTCATCGTTATAATATTAATTCAACATTTAATCAATATATATAACCAAAAAAAAAAAACCTAACATGAGTAAAATATATACGGGTGGTTGGTTGGTTCTTGCGGTTATTGAAAATTAAAAACTTCATCCAAACTTGATATGTCGATTTTTTATATAGGTATAAAAATTTGGAGTAATTAAATTCAGCTTTGCATAAGATCAATTTGGTTGTTTTCTAAATAAATAAATAAAATGGAAGCCCTATCTTCTACTTGGGGAAAGTGGTCTAAAAACATACGTATATAGCAATGAGACGACAACAAAATGGACTTTATTTTAATTGACAATTCGTAGCTTTGACAATTGATTGGTGATTTGTTGAAGGCATGCACGATTGTGATTTGTTTGTGGGGGATCCTTTTCACTTTTTGAGTTGGTGTAATTACTTTGTTTTGTTTAATCTGCCATTGACGATTTCCTGACAATCACCTTCACAACTTGACACCGCCATTTAAAAGATCAATACTATTTTCTTTTGCATATGAACCACTAAATAGTTAATTGACATTTTTTTATTGAATAAATCTTAATGTAATTCAAATATGTTAATTCAAATATAAGAGTGAAACTTAATTATTGGAAGTATCCTATGATCCAATTATTGGAACCATTTTGTTGTTTTAGAATGAGCTAAAATTGTTCCTATATATATATATATATATCTGTAATTTAACTAATGATGAATACATGTCATAGCTAGCAAAATCTAGGATGGGTATTATTTGGACATACGTACAATGTTATACGTTTATTTGTAAACATTACAAAATATAGTGTAACAATATCAGTATATTTGTTTAAATACGGACACGATAAAAATACAAAAATATGTAAATATAAGTATATTTGTTTAATTTTAAAAAATATGTTATAAAAAATACAGTTATGATAACTATATACTTTTAAAAAAAAATATTAAGATATTATCTAATTTTTTATAATAATATAAACATCAATAATTTATTTAATATAAATGATTTATATTTAAAAATAAATTAGCTGTTAATACCAAATTTAGTTCATTTTAATATAGTTTGCCTAATGATGACAAATAATATTTCTCTTTACTCATTTAAAGTTGCAAATTTGAAGTACATCAATTACTATCGTTTGATATTAAAAATTCATCTTTAATCTCTTTCCTTTCATATATATATAATTAGTAAATTTTATTATTAATAGTTCATATGTGTGTGTGTGTGTATATATATGGATGAATTTTTTGTGAATATTTTTTATTTGTCTATGTATATGAATCGAAAAATAAAACTAATAATATTTAAATACACTTTAAAAAAATATAATTTAAATATAATTGGTTATTATTTATATTATTGCATTATAGTAGTAACAATAATATTAATATTAATAATATTAATAATAATAATATAAAATTTATTTTTGAAAAAAGTATTTTTCATTTATTATTAAATGAAAAAAATATTATTCAAAAATATTACTTCTTATCTCAAAAGTACAAGTATTTTTCTGTAAGTTTAAAAATTATTTGACAAAAAGAAGTATTTTTAAGTAATTTATATGTACAGGTATAATGCAAGTATAATATGAAAAAAATGTTAACTAGGATATATATCCCTGTTTGATTTTCAACATCTAATTAATTGATATGTTCATAATTATTTCTCCATAAGTTAATTTTTTTTTTTTGGTTGCTAGCTAGAAAAATTTAAAGAAATAACACTTGCATGTTTCCACCTTTATGATTAGGATAATTCCAATTTGACAAAAAAATAAAATAAAAACGAGACATATATATTTTTCTTAAAATTACAAAATGACTAGTTTACAAGAACTACACATAGAGATCTTCATCCTCTAGTGGAAAGTGGATATTTTCTATTATACTTTTATTTTTATGTGTAGATCATGCTACTTTAATCACTGTAAGTTTGAATCAGTGACGTAAATATGTTGGGATTGGGTTGGCCCGTAACTCTAAATATTATTCATATACAATTATTATTTAATTATATTGAATTATATTTTTTATTATTAATTATTATACATATTATAATATCGTGTGTCTAATCATTATTCATAACAATTGTACGTGTATGTATTATATATAAATACGATCATATATTAAAAACAAATTTGTTTGATTTTATACCACTAATAATATGTTAGAAAAATAAAAATATTAAAAATTTATATTTATATTTTTATACAATAATTTATGTTTATATATTAAAATAATTTTTATAAAAATAACTTTGCCCCTAATATTTTTATTATAGTTTCGACCCTGGTTTGAATAATTCTATATTTTATCTAATTAATTAATCTTAACCATTGAAAATTTTCTGTCTAGTTATATGCATGGTTGAGGTAGTGTATGTACATACATATATAAAAAAGGATATTATATAGAATTTTGCTCTAAATTATTTTAGATGCACTTGCATGCTTTATATTAAAAAAAAAATAGATTTATTTTGGATTTTCTAAAAATAAGACAACAAAATTCATGATTTCTAGGTCTGAGTTACTATATATATATATATATTAAAAATTATGCACGTATCCAACTAACTACTGTATAATGCATGTCTCAATCACTGTACAAGAGATAAGCATTTCAAATTATGTAGCAATTTGCCAAATATTTTTTTGGGGGGGGTTTAATTTTCTAATAATTTGAAGTATATGGGGTATAGGGAAGGTGGCCAAGATGTGTATCAAAAATGTAAGATATCATATCTTATATGTCTAGTATATTAGTTAGCCAGTAAAATGGTGAAATATTATAAATCAATATAAATGTCTCAAAAGGTATACAAAATTAATGTTAAAACTTGTTTGGTTCCACTTTTTAACAAGAATGAACCAATCAAATGTACCTTCGATTGTGTATAGTTCTGAACCAACTTTGTAACTAGAATGAAAAGTAGCAATTACATATATAGTGAAAGCCTAAACCTAATAAACATAACTTTAATGAATGATTATTACTTAAGGTTAGTTACTTGATTTATTATCCCCACACACACACACACTTATATATATATGATGATTTATTTTATTTTAAGGTTTCTTTTTCTTAGCTTATGGTTTATGTTACAAGTTTTTGAAAAATTTATTCTTCTGTAAGCTTAAACTATTAGTATAATAACCATAAATATTTTCATACAATATTTATCACTATCTTGCAAGTGTTGACTCTATGTACCCTGTAATTTAAATACTTGCAATTCCTTAATTGTGAATACTAGGATTTGAACATAGAACATCAAGCTTTATATTATGTTAAAAGTTGTTGGAAAATCAACTACTTTAAAATCGTAGTTATTGGAGGGAGGGACAACAATATTTTTATACACTTATATATTTAGGCTTTCATTCTAGGGTGGTCAGTACTTCCATTCTAGGGTATAAAATTGTGATATGATCTATTTTTGCACTTAACATGTAGGGAAAAAAAAATACTACATATGTTTTTATATACAAGAACATTTAGACAAAATAATAAAATTAATTAAAATATATATAAGGGCTTTTTGGGCATTTTTTAAAGGGCATATATGTTGCTATATTTTATTCCCTTGCATATCTTTTAAGGCATTTGCTTAATATATATCTATAAACCTTTTCATGAGTTTTATTAATTACAACTCCGACGAATCCATGTGAGTACCATCTTAAAAAGATAAATAGCCAGACATGCAGAATACACACCATGTACATAAATGTACCCCGAAAGTCTGAAGAATATAGTACTTTTCTTCATTGGAGATTGGAAAAAATAATTACTACTCATTTGTTAGCTAAAATTAAGTATTGATGATAAAAGTGATTTTAATAAAAGTTGTTTCCTACAAAAGTTATGCATTAATTTGATAGAAAAAGAAAAGAAATGTAGTTTTTGTGTATTTTGTGTTATTACACATTCACGCACATGCTTGAACAAAGTTTAAAAAAGACGTGTCATTTTGTTACGTGTTTTGATGTCTTGTTTGTATGCTTAAGTTCAAGTTTTTAAATTTAATGTTGTTTGATAATTTTTTTTTTTTTAATTTAAACTAAGTTTCACTTTTTAGCTTACTTTTAGAATATAAAGAAAAAAGCTTCTAAAATTGCGCATCGTTTTCATTTCAGATTTCACAAAGGTAATATTTTATGAATAAAGATGAGATAATTATAAATCAAAGAGAAGAGTTGTTTGTCTTTAGAACTAAAAGGTTTTTCACAACAATTGATTATAATTTCAAAATAATGAAAAATAAATAATAATTGATTATAATATTAATATTGTCTATTTATAAAATATATAAGGGACAAATAAAAAATAAAATTATTTTGATCCCTTCACACTTTTATATAATAATAATATAATATAATATTAGTTTTTGGATTGACGTAATGGTGTATGTGCACTGTTAGGTATTTCAAAGTTAATAATTATATAGTATATTTTATAGTCGAGTAATAGTTAATATTGCTATAAAAAAATTTATTTCAAAAAAATCTTTAGATATAATTTATATTGAAGTACATTGATTATAAGTTATAACAATGCAAAAAATTGATGTTACAATTTTGTAGAAATGCATGGAAAAATATTCTTACAACAAATAGTTATTAATTTAATTAATATGAAATATGCGGTACAAAAATAATTAATTCAACATAAATAATTTATGCTCATAAATTAATTAACTGGAATTGATCCATTTCATGAAATGGATAAACAAACGAACTTGATATGACTTGATCAAATTTAATAAATATTTTCATTGGCATTTTTTTTCTTCTTAAAAGTAATGTTTATTAGTCGATTATTTTCTTAATTAAAGATTTTAGGTGAGATATGACATAATTTTAATACAAAAATACATAATTAGTTAAGCATAAATATGATTTATTGATAAGTAAAATGACCCGTTCTTTAAATAGGCAAACACGGACCATGTAAATTGTCACCCTAAAGAAACAAAATTAGTATTCAATGGTAATAATGTATGGTCAATACACATAAAATTATCAAAATAATTATTTATAATAAGTGTATTTATTTTAAAGATATTTTGATATTTATTGATGTAAAAAAAAAATCTAAAAAAAAAGAAAGAAGAAGAATGAATAACAAAAACTTAAAGAGACTTTTATATATAAAGATAAAGAACATGAATTTTAAACCATACTCTTAACACATCTCTTTTCGGTCGTTGTTCTCAATAATATAAAAATAAAATTAAGAACATACAAATGCAAAAAAATAAGTATTAAATGGAAAATAAAAACAAAAATAAAGATAGTAGAAAAAATAGAAAATATAGCACATAATACAATTTTTAACAAGAAATTTGAGTTATGTTTTCATGTTTTAGAAAACAGCAAAATAACTCATTACCGTACAACGTTTTATATTCAAACATTTAAGATAAGAGTAACTGCATGTTTGTTAAATCATATTAAATATTTTAACTATATAATTTATTTATAATTATAGGTTCGATTATAAAATTAGATTGTATTATACAGTATAAAGATAATATACACTTATGTAGAAATTTTAGGGGGCGTTAATTTTTTTTATTTTATACAAAGTATAAAATTAGTAAGAATTATAGTATACTATACTCAATCCAATATTAAATTTTTTTTTTTCATTTTTATATCATATTATAATAGAGACATAGAGTTAATACTCAAAAAATATAAAGATAACACATTATAATTAACTTATAACAAAAATTAAGCAAAAATATAACAAGTTAATAAGTATTAGTATCATTCATCAATAAAATAAATTTATTAACTAAAAAATTTAAGCAAATAAAAAGCTCAATCAAACACATTAAAATTTATAGTTGTTAAAACTAAAATAAACAAATAAAAATATAAAAAATAAAATATAATTTATAATTTTAAGGTTGAGACTATATTTAAAAATATTTGTTTATAAATAATATAAGAATGACTAATAATAATAAAAATAATAAAAAAATTATATAAAAAAATTCAAATAAATTCTAAATGATTTTAAAATAAAATGTCAAATAATATAATATTAGATAAAGTTAAAATTTGAATTGAAATAAAATATGACAAACATAAACTTAAAAGTTTTAATATGAAGTTTATCATATATTTATTTTTTTAAATTTATTTTTATAATGTTGAGTCTAAAATATTACTACAAATAAAATATTTATTTAATGCTAAAAATATACATGTAATTAATTTTTTGTAAAAAAATGGGTAGTTTTGCCTCTACTAAGATGTGTGGGTTTAAATCGTATTGGATAATTAACTAAGTATGTCTGAATTTTCAATTATAAAATTATATGTCTTAACTTTTTCTTTTATCTCAAATTAAAAATAATTTTTTTTTTATTTTTAAAAATGTAATAAAAATAAATTAAATATTAATTTAAATAAATTTTATAATAAAAAACCATTTTAAATATAAATTATTTTAGTAAAATATATATAATCAATTTAATCAGACTATATTCTACAACTTTTTATTAAATACTGTATAGACTAATTATAATACAATTCGATGTAATATAATTATACTTAATCTATTTGATATGGTGCATCAAACATATCATATATTTTAAATTATTTATCCTTTTTAGATCCAACCAATTACAAAGTAACACGTGTACTTTTTAAAAAAAAAATTTAATCCTCAATAAAACTTCTATTAAGACCGTTAATAATATCGTTACTTTTATAATCAAGGTATATCTCTTTTTTGATAGTGAAAATAAGAATAGATTCTTATTTATATTTCTTTCATAATTTTTTTATAATATAAAAAAAGTCTAACTTAATTATTATATTGTAGGTTCTTTTGTTAATTTTATTATATGTTTCATATTTAATTTTATATTAGTGCATTTTTTTAATTTATTAAAAAAATTAATATTTTTTAATAATTTGATATATTAATTTTTATTTTCGATCAAAGTATGATTTTTAACTTCAATGCAAATTAATACTAAAATTGAACTTTATATTAAATAAATAAATTAACTCATTTTACTAAATTATTAATAATTTGTATTACATGCTCATTAATAATTAATTTCTTTCAATATTTTATAAGTTGTTAAAGAATATTAATGAATACATTTGCGTTACAAAATATTCAAATAGTAAAATTAATTACATAAACAATATTGATCGAAAAGTAGTAAGATTGCTTAAAACTAAATGCTATACTTTTTATATACATACAATTATATATATTGTTGTTTCATAACATTATCCCAATTTATATTATTTATAAATATAAATATATTTTAATGATAATAATAAATTAAAAAGTAGCTATATTGTTAAAAAATTTCACAATAATGAAAAATAAATAAATAAGAATTAAGACTAAAAACACTAATTTTCATATATATTGATCTTCGAAAAAATTATTGTAACTCATATCCTTTAAAACTAAAAATATATTCCAATGATAATAATATCTTAGTAAGTTAGAATTCCTAATTCTAAAAAATCACATCAATAAAAAAAAATTCAAAAAATCATAAATAACATGACAAATGACATTGGGTATATTTTAATAACAACAACGCAAGTGCATTTATTTATTTAATATAAATTTTAGTTTCAGTATTAATTTGCATTGAATTTAGAAATCATAATTATCACATGGAATAATACTTTAAATATTATTTTATTTTCATAATTAATTTTTATTTATTTTAAACATGTTGTAGAAATTAATAAAACAAAAAAAAATTAAAATTAATTAATTAATGTGTAAGGTTCTAGATTTTATTTAGTAATTTTTAGAAGGTGGCATACATTATTTGATATGGGTTGTATTATTTATTATTTTAAAAATATTCTCCTATCAATATTATTAGTAATTTTCTTTATTTAACATTTGATAATTATGTTTTTTTTTTAAATTGTTTTTATATAATCTTATATTTTATTAATTTAAAGTATTATATTATTTTATAATTAAATAATATGCGACAGTACATATGCTAACGTACGACATATATAATCGAAAAACTTTATTTATCATAAATTTATGAGAAATTATAATACAACATAATTAATAAATACAATTATGTTTATTCAATAAAAAAAAACTAACACATTAATTATAAACAACCGTAACACATAAATGTTCTATATAATCACTTCACTGGAGAAAGGCATTATTTATTATAAAATAATTTATTTTACAATTCCTTTATGAAAGTGGGGCGAAGAAGTTTCAAAACTATCTTCATCTTTTCATCTGATCAGATTCTTATGTATATAATTCAGGGTCATTATTAAAACTAGAAAAGTCGTCTTCTTTCGTTTGTATTCAAACATTTAACAAAATCAGTTGTTTCTTTTTTTCTTTTGATTAATCAATTACTTTCATAACTTTCTACATTTAGCCAATCAGAAGATGCGTGGATTTCACAGTTAAAGGCAAAACTCATTAGTGCTATTCTGCTCAACGTTCACATGTAGTGCCAGTTGGGTCCTGTCCTATTTATGTGGTCCTCAGTCCTCTTTATGTAGTGATTGCTTATATCGATTCGAGCTCTCACTGTTTGTTTACATTGCATTGCATTTGGTGTCGTAGAAAAAATAAAAGCAGTTGTTTTAATGTCGACCGCCCATCCAATTGTTTTACAGAATTACAGCTGTGCTGCATACAATATTGTTTACATTACTTGATTGGGTTACCAATTTGACTTCAGTTTTCATTCTTTACTTATTTATTTATTGTTATTAGAATATAATATTTTGAGTTAATAAAGTATATAATTAATATAATTCTATTTATTATTATTATTATTATAGGGAACTAAATAAATATAATTAATTAAAAATATATTTAAAAAATAATGAATAATATTTTAAAAAATAATAAATAAAATAAGGGCAGGGAGAAATATAGTAACATATGTTAAAAACAACATATCTTCAATTAACTATATATATATATAAAAATATATTTAAAATAATTGAATAAATATATATTAATTCAAATAATTATATATTCATTTTGAACCTTATTTGATTGATGAATTTAACATGTATTTATTATATTTTATTTCGAACAACAATTGTTATAGATGAGTTGGAAAAAAAAAAAAGAGAGAGTATATATTAATACATATTTATGACATATGCACTCATTCAACAAACAATGAGTATTTGTTAATATTATACCATAAAAATACATATTGTGCAATTATTATACACCTTAGAAAAAAAGTGTTAAAATTTAAAGGTTAAAAAAGAATTATAAAAAAAAAGGTAAACTAGAAAAAAAAATTTGATTAAATATAAAAATATAAAATAAAAACATAAAATAATTGAAAAATAATTTGCAAAAAATAATTGGAGAAATATTAAAAGAAAAAATAGTAAAAAGTACGAGTATATGTGAGAATCTACTTCTTTTGTGTCATATTTTGTGTAAATATATGTGCTATTATTACGCAAGCAACATGCGGGAAAAAAGTGGCTAATATAGTAGGCCACTATTGCATAAAAACGAACATTTTGTTTATATATTTATAATTATTAATAATACATAAAATAATACATATAATTTAAAAATAAATCAGATAAGTTTTAAAAACGAAATGAGATGGGATTATATTAAATGATTTTTTTTTTTTTTTTTTGGGGACTAAGAGATGAGATTATATGATACTGTTAAGTTGTTTGTTAATATGAAACATGCATTGCTAATATACAGTGATCTGACAGGTTCATAGTTTTTATAAATTTTACAATATTATTATCTTTTATAAATGTGAATTTTTTTTAATCTTTAATGTTGCTTAAAGTGTGGGTTGTTTGGCTAACATTTTTTATTTCTAATATTATTAATATATAATTTTTTTTTTATATCTATCTTATTTCAATCTATTTATTATTTTATTCTACTTTTATAGGATGATTTACCTTTATTTTTCTTGAAATATCGGTTTTTAAAAAAATATCTTCATATTCGAATGGACAAATCCATACTTCAAGTTACATATAAAGAATTTGAAATAAAAAAACAAATTATGGGTAAACAAAAACATCATCAAACCAAATAAGATAACATAGCAAGAAATCAAATACCAAAAAGTTAATAAACACAATTTACCACCCATTATAGTATTCTAGTGTCAACCCTTGTTTTGTGTAATTGGGTACTTTCGTGAATTGGGCCTTTTCGATTGGTGGGAATCTCTGTTTTTTTAATACAAATTATTTAATAATTCATTAGTTGCTAGTCTTAATCAAAGTAGGTTTTATTTTGCTAAATATGGCTTATTTTTCTGTGTGGGTTTTTTTTTTGTCTTGTGGGTGAGTCCATAAACGCTGGGTCGCTCTCGTTTAGAAATAAAGATACCTTTATTAATATGTAACAAGAATAAATTAAAATACGAATAAACATGAATTAAAATAGAGGATAAAAAAAATATAAAATTCATTCTTTTGATTTGTGTTTATTAAATAATTATAAAGAATCGGAATGAAATTATTAATTGACTTAAATATTATTTTAAAAATAATAATAAAAAATATAAAATAAAACAAAATATTAGAATAATAGATATTTTTATAATTATATATTGTGAATTTGAGAAAATGAATCAATATTAAAGAGGAATAGGAAAACAAATAATGAAAATGACTTTGAGGTCCTTATTTTTTTTTTTATACTTTATTTTTAGAAAATAAACCATAAAATAATAATGACTTTTTATTTTATTTTATTTTCTGATTAGTAAACACGCCACGGCAATTTGCTAAACTGTGGAGACCCAATTGAAATATCGACGTGTAATTTGATATTTTTGATTAAATTATTGATAATTATTGAACTTATTTTTGGCATGATGGTAATTATTGTACTAGTGTCGATTATTAAAGTTATCTTTGGATATATTAGTGTGACTTATTTACTATTGGTTTCTTTGTTTTGTTTTCCTGCTCTTTGCTGTCATTGATTTATTTTTGCGATTCTAGCCCCTTCTTGAAAAATAATAGCTGTAGTGGCACAATCGATGATAGACTAATACAATTTCTTATTTACTCATTAATGTTGAAAATGACCTATTATTTTCTTTTGATAAGCTAATTTCAGAGTTTCTTTTTTAATTTGTTTTCGCTATTTCAAATTTTCAATAATATCATGCCGTTTGGTACAATATCAAGAATTTTGAGATTTGAGTTTCCAATGTCAATATTTGGGATATACATTCCATAATTATCTTTTTCAAAAAATTAATTTAGTCCGTGATTTAATTGAAACTAACCATTTGATTGAAAAAATGGATTTGTGATGGAGATGATGAGAGAAAAAGGGTAAATACAAGAGAAATAGATGAGATAGGTTTTGTAATGTTGAGTTCTGTAATTTTTTTTGCTTTTTTTTTTTTTTTTAGTTTGTTATTTAGGATCATAATTTTTTTTTTGTTAACATTAGGGTCTAAAAGACATAAAGCCCTTTATGTATCTCACACTTTATCATCCATAGGTTATTATTACGATTAAAAAAATTAGCTAATGTGGTTAGCCTATTAAGACTAGTTTGCCATTTAATGGAAATAATGAGAGTTGTAATATCTAAGAAAATAATTTCAGAATTCAAGTAAATTTTACACTTTATTTCTTAATATTTATGTGAGTAATTATGTTGTTTAAAAAAATATATCATTTTATTTTATTATTTATCAGATAATATGAAAGTAAATTCAGATGATTGGACTAATTTAACTCTAAAATTTTTAAGTTGAATCAATTTTTTAAAATTAGATAGAAGTTTAAGCTATATTGTTCGGCTAGGTTAATGTTTGATTTTTTTAATTTGTTCAATTGATGCCATAAAATATAAAATAATGTCATAAAATTATTAAATGCACACATTTTATAAATTTTAAATTTATTTGACATTAAGTTTAAGTTAAACTTACAAATAAAATATTTGATTTTAAGCATGTCTTAAAATTATTTAAATAATATTGAACATATTTTTTAATATCACAATTAAATTTGAAGCTAAGATAAATTAAGTCAAATTATTTAAAGATAGAGCAGATGGTACTAAATTTACATTCTGGGTGACAATAGTATTGTGTTTGTATTGTGTTCGTTCGTATTATTTGTGTCAAATTTTTGTGTTAGTTGACACATGAAAAAATTTACTTGAATTTTTTTCGTACTGCCTATTTATAATAGTAAAAAATAATAAAAATTTTAAAAATATAAAAAAATTATTAATTAATTTTTATTAAAAAATTTATATCATATTATATTTAAATCGTATTATTAAATTATATTAGAACTTACCACCCAAACCTATTACAAAGTTGTGACTTGAGAAGACGGCCATATTCGTATACCTTTTTTTTCCGTACAAGTTGTGGTTTGTGGATGTCTGTTATTTATGTGTCCATATCTTTTCGATCATTTTTATTCGGTCTAGTGTTATATATATATATATATATATATATATATATATATATATATATAAAATTATCAAAAATAATACCCCTAAAATTTATAGTAATAAAATTAATACCCTAATAATATTGAACGTTCAATATTCAATTTAAACTTAAAATATTGAACGTTCAATATTAAACGAGTCTAAATTATCGTCGTTTAATTCTAATTAGATAGATGTTAAAAAAAAATGACATATTAGTCATTTTTTTAATTATAAAAATATAAAAAGATGCTAATTTTGTTATTAAAAATTTTTAACAATATTAAAAATTTGTTATTAAAAATTTTTAACAATATTAATTTTGTTATTCTATCTGTCTATATATTTATTGTATGTGTGTAATACAGTATTAAATGACGATTGGCCTAACCTTATTATAACTGGCCTAACCTCATTAGTGGTCGGAGAAACTCAAACTAACTTCGGACTGGCTTTAAAAGTGTTGGTAATATATTGCTTTAAAAAATTTGTGAAAAATTATTTATTTTTTAAAATAAGTAATTAAAATTTATTTTTAAAAGGATATAATTTTGAATATACGCTTTAATTTAAAAAAATTATTAAAATAATACTTAGAATTATTTAATTTTTTTTTATCTCAAATATTTAAATATTTATCTTAAAATTACTTTTAACTAAACAACTTTCATTTCTGAACACTACATTTTAATTCTTTTTTTTTTTTAAATAAGCGCATCTATAGTATTAATTTTCTTTAACAGTTGCTGTTGGCTATAGCCACTTCCATATTTAAGAACTTGAGCTTTGAATTTTCATTCCAGTACTTGCTTTTCTGGGTTTCAACATTCATGTCTTGATCTTTGTGGAAGATGAAAAGCAAGAGAGGAAAGCGATCAGAGGTATGCTTTTAAATCTTCCATTCAAATCTTTTTTCGTATACTTTATGGACTACCAACAAGCACACTGTTTCTTATAATTTATTTGGTCAATTGCGTTCTTTTTCAGCCCTTTTGGCCTTCCATTGTGATGAAAAAATGGTTAAATATACAACCAAAGGTGTATGAATTTAGTGAAGATGAGATTGACACTGAAACTGAAAGCGAAGATGATGGTATGGTTTTAGAGTTCAGCGTAAAAATGTCCTTTTCTATGCTTTCAGAGATTGAATTATGTTTTTTTTGGATTTTTGTTTCAGCTTGCTCAGTTAAAGATGAGAGACCAGATATGTACGAGGATCATGCTAATAAGATCAAATGGAACCAACATGTACCTAGTCATATTTCAGGCAATACTTGATTTTCCTATTAATAATTTGGTCTCGTTATGATTCAGGCTGTTTCTTTTTTATTATATGAATTAACTTTCTGCCATTTTGATTCTGCCTTAATTTCTGCTTTTTGATCTTGCCTATCTTTGTTCTTATGTTTCATGGTTCTGAAATCATGTCAAAGTCCATAAATCATAAAGTTAATCCAATAAGTAAAACGCTCTTAATTCTATAAACTCCACTATAGTATTATCTTTTTACCTCTAACTTTTTCGTGATCTTGCATTGATTCGTACGCTTTGGTATGACATCTTAAAAAACTAAAAAGAAAATAAATTGAATAATTTTACTTTGATTAAGAAAAGAAGCAATTTCAACCATTTGCCTCTGTGTCTTGTCATATTTCTGAACTGGTTAATACCCAAGAAGGAGAAAAATAAGTCCTGATATATCCAAAATGATCATAACATGCAAAACAACTAATCTCAACTGTATTAATTTGTTTTTTCTGGTGGAACTTGTAATGATTTTCATAGCACTTCTGTTTCCTCCTTTTCTCTTCAAACTTATATATTTTTTTTAATATTTCAGTAGTATTTTTAAATATTCTTTCGTATGATGAATTTAGAGAATTTTAACATTTTTGGTAATTATTCGACATTGGTACAGATCCACCTTCCAGGGACTATAATTTAAGACACAAGAGAGGAAAATCAGAAACTTTGCGTGTTCAGTATATTAATTCAAAGGATGTAAGGTTCGGCTGCTAACTTGTTGTCTATGTTTGAAGTTCTGACATTGAAGTACTAAGTCTCTTACTAGTATTAATTGCTCTTGGTGTTTTTGTAGAGTGACAATTGGCACCTGGAATGTTGCTGGGAAAGTTCCAAATGAAGATCTTCTGATTGACGATTGGCTCTGCACAGAAGAACCATCAGATATTTACATTATTGGGTGATTATTCCCTCATGTTTGTGACATATATATCTGCGTTTCTGTTTGAGCTACTTAATAGCAACAACGTAACTGTTTTATTGTTGATGAGGAGGTTTAAGATTCGGAAAATATCACTCAAGGTAGGAGATGTTGTTCACTTATCATGAACAAGTTGACATAATTTGCCAAAACCTTCCACAAAAAAGTACCAAGGGCAAAATAAGTTTTAGATCTATGCACAAATAGGGCACTTTTTTGTACTGAAATAACCAATTAAGGACTTATGGTGGTTCGTATACAGTTGACATCTAACCGTTGCAGTTGCTACAAAATTTTTTAACTGCATTTTAGTGTTGATATTTCTTCTGACGTGTATAAATAACTATGATATGATGATTGACGGCTTAGAAAGTAAAGTAAATGTAATTTTGTTTGTTTTTTTTTTTTTTACCGACTCTTTTTGAGCAGAATGTGAACATACTAATAGCTGTTTCTTACAGTTTCCAAGAGGTCGTCCCTTTGAATGCTGGGAATGTGCTGGGAGCAGAAGATAACAGACCAATTCCAAAATGGGAGGCAATCATTCGAAGAACTCTAAACAAGTCCTTAGAGCTAGAAAGCAAACAACTGAAAAGCTATAGTGCACCACCCTCTCCAGTATTAAGAACTTCTTCTGTTGTAGATGTACTTGTAGATGAAATTGATGCTCATCCATTAGATCTTATGAAGGAACAATATGGAAAGAATCTACATTTGATGAGAATATATGGCATGGATTGTGATCGTAGACTAGATTGGCCTGAACATTCATTAGATGCAACTCCTCAAGTTATCACATCCAACTCTAAATTGAGGAGAGTACTAAGCAGTTCTGGAAGAATTGATTGCTTAGAAAGTGCTGCTATATCTAGTTCTATTATGAAAAGATCACACCGTAGCTCCGGGAACCTGGAGTTGCTCTGGACAGATAGAGAAGAGAGGCATGAGGTACTTGATTCTCTCTCTGATTTGTCTGATATGTCTTCTGAAGATGAAGAAACCAATATTCATGGACTTGTGAATGAACGAAAGGGCAATGAAGTTATGAAAAGTTTAAAGTCGCGTCCTCAGTATGTTAGAATTATCAGCAAGCAGATGGTAGGGATATATGTGTCAATCTGGGTGCGTAGGAGGTTGAGAAGACACATTAACAATTTGAAAGTTTTTCCTGTTGGGATTGGTCTAATGGGATACATGGGAAACAAGGTACTAGTTCCTGCTACTACTACTCTTATATTTTTGTTAAATGTTGATAGAGACACTTCATTTTATGAAGTAATGATGTTCTTTGCATAAGGAAAAAGCTTTTCACACTTTAATTAATTTCATTTCATTTGATGTATTGTGATGTGTTTCTTAATTTCTTTTGATGCAGGGATCTGTTTCTGTGAGTATGTCCCTTTATCAATCTCGGATGTGCTTTGTGTGTTCTCATCTGACTTCTGGTCAGAAAGAAGGGGCTGAACAAAGGCGTAACTCAGATGTCCATGAAATTATAAGAAGAACCCGTTTTGAATCATCTGCTTTTGATGCAGATCAACCTCTAACAATTCCATCACATGAGTAAGCATAAGTGTGAAATAATTATTATTTCATTGAATTTCTGAATAATAATATTTACATGAAACATGGTCCTTAAATAAGAGCTATACATAATCTATAATATCTAAACAGAATAAATAAATAAATCATAAATAATATTAACTAAATATTTATAGTTATAACAACTATAATATCTTTTTGAATATTTTAGATTTTTTTGATTTCATTGAATCTCTACACTCCTCCTCAAGTTGGATCATAAATATTGATCATGTCCAACTTGCTTATGAATTTATCAAAAACCTACCTTGGAAGCCCTTTGGTGAGGATATCTGCAGTTTGTTCTTGGGTAGGTATGTAGGTCATGCATATAATGTCACTTTCAATCTTTTCTTTTATAAAGTGTCTGTCGACCTCCACATGTTTTGTTCGATCATGCTGAACTGGGTTGAGAAAGATGTTAATAGCTGCTTTGTTGTCGCAATATATTTTGAGTGGAGTTTCTATTTCGATTTGCAGTTCTTCTAAAAGTTTCTTCAACCACAAACCTTCACACATTCCTTGGGCAACTGCTAGAAACTCTGTTTCTGCACTGCTTCTGGCCACTACGTTTTGTTTTTTGCTTCTCTATGTTACTAAATTACCCCAAACAAATGTACAATATCCAGTAGTAGAACCTTTGTCTTCAATTGAGCCTGCCTAGTCTGCATATGAATAAACCTCTATTTTTCTTTCTCTTGATTTTTTGAAGAAAAGCCCCCTTTAAGATATCTAAGAATTCGGTACACAACTTCTAGGTGAACTTCCTTCGGAGAATGCATATGTTGGCTCACAACGCTAACAACAAATGCAATATCTGGTCTAGTATGTGACAAGTACATTAACGTTCCTACCAACTTCTGATATCTCTCTATTTCCACTGGTTGGTCATCACTTCCAGGTTATTTACCGACCTCAATCGGAGTATCAACTGGTTTACTTCCGAGCATTCATGTTTCCTTTAGTAAGTCAAGAATATATTTCCTTTGTGAGACACTTATATCTGTGTGAGACCAAGCAATTTTCATCCCTAGAAAATATCGCATCTGAACCAAATCTCTTACTTCAAATTCAGTGGATAGGACTCTCTTCAACCTTTCTATTTCAGATGTGTCATCCCCTGTGAGTATTATATCATCGACGGTTTTCAATCCATTCTTAGCATGCCTAAAGAACATTGTATGATCTGATTGTCCTTGTTAATACTCCTGGTTCCGTAATACTCTTGCAAATCTATCAAACCAAGCTCTTGGTAATTGTTTGAGCCCGTAAATGAATTTTCTTAGTTTACACGCCATATTTTGTTTGTTTTTCTCACAAAAACGAGGTGGCAATGTCATAAAGATATATTTGTTTAATACCCCATTAAGGAAGGTATTCTTGATGTCCAATTGCTGAAGTGTCAAGTCCAAATTTATCGCTAATGAGAGGAAAACTCGGATAGTATTCAACTTTGCGACTGGAGCAAAAGTTTCTGTATGATCAATCCCATATATTTGAGTGAATCCCTTTGCTACTAGACGAGCTTTGTATCTGTCAATTGTACCGTCTACTTTGTATTTTATAGTAAATACCCATTTACACCCAATTGATTTTTTTCCTTTCGACAAGTCAACTATATCCCATGTTTCATTTTTTTTCTAAGGCTTGTAATTCTTCCAACACTACCTCCCTCCACTCAGGGATCTCCCAAGCCTCATCAATATCTTTTGGAATTTTTGTTCTGTCTAAATTAGTAGTAAACGCATGAAATTTGGGAGACAAATTCTCATAAGACACAAATTTTGATATAGGATAGAAGGTGCATGTTCGTCTCTGTTTTCTAAGAGCAATGGGTAAGTCATCATTAGGATTAGGTTTACCTGGAGCATTTGAAGGTTCAAGGCTTATTGGATCCATCACCGGGTCTGAGTCTTGTAGTGTATCGAACACGATTTTTCCTTCGTACCTTGAGCTTGGTTTCCTTGAATAAACAAGTAACTTTTTACCTGTTTGTGTGTCTATATAAATTTCTACGTTTAACTCATTATCTATATATGGTATAGTAGAATGGAGAGGTGAAGGAGACTCGGGTTCAGGACTACTAGGTTTGGGTGAACCAGGTTCGGGAAATGAAAGGTCAAATGAACAAAACTAATCTTTACTTATGTTCTCCCCCTGAAGAGAAGTTTTGGATGAGTAGTACGGTGTGGATTCATGAAATGTCACATCAAGACTAGTGTATATGGATCTAGTAGTGGGATCATAACACCGATAACTCTTTTGAGTTGGGGAGTATCCAACAAAGACGCACTTAAGTGCACGAGGGTCTAATTTTTCTCTACCATGTGGATAAACATGGACAAAGGCGGTACATCCAAATACTCTGAGTGGAATATCAGAGACGAGACGTGTGATAGGAAAATTATTCTTGAGGGTCTGGATAGGTGTTTTGAAGGATAATACCCGACTGTGCATTTTATTTATCAAGAACACAGATGTAAGAATGGCATCATCCCAAACATTTTCGGCATATTTGTTGTAAACATGAGTGCTCGGGCTTCTAGAAGATGCCTATTTTTTCGTTCAGCAATCCCATTCTGTTGCGGGGTATAAACACACGAAGTCTGGTGAAGAATACCATGACTCTGTAGGTAATTTTTGAGAGTTCGGTTAATATATTCAGTACCATTATCAGTACATAAGATCTAAATTTGGGTTTGAAAATGTGTTTTAATCATTTAGTTGAAATTGATAAACACATTGTAAACGCCAGTTTTATCTTTCAATAAGTATACCCAATAGACACGAGTATGATCATCAATAAAGGTGATAAACCATTTTGTATGGGTACGATTAGGTAACCGAGATGGTCCCCATAAATCGCTGTGTATTATGGAAAATGGTTTTGAGGGCATGTATTTAGACTTGGGAAAGGAAGTGCGATGATGTTTAGCAAGTTCACACATTTCACATTGCAACTCAAGTAACTCTTTATTTGAAATAAAAGAATGAAACAATTGTCTTAAATATTGAAAACTAAGATGACCCATTATACGGTGCCATAATATTAATTCATTATTCCTAGAAATAAATATAGAGTTACAATTGGTAATATGATACCGTTTATTCGTAGTAACCGGCTCAAAGTAGTAGAGTCCTTCATGTTCTTTAGCACTGCCAATCGTCTTCTCCGATGATAGGTCCTGAAACACACATGAAAAAGAGGTAAAATTAGCAGAGCAATTTGAATGGGCTATTAATTTACTAACAAATAGTAAATTACATGATAATTTTGGAACATGTAGAACAGATTCAAGAATAATAGTATCAAAAATTTTTATACTCCATTTTCCTGCAATTGGTGAAAGAGTACCATCGGCAATTTTAACTTTTAAATTCCTAGCACATGGAGTATACGAAAAAAAACTGGTGATTACCAGTCATGTGGTCAGACGCACTGGAATTAATAATCCATTGAGCAGTTTCAGATGTTGTATTTAAAGCAGTCAAATAATTACCTTTGTGAGTCAATGCACCAGAGTGAACATGAGAGGACTGACCAGATGCTTGAAATTTTGAGAACATTTTGTATAATTGTTCCATCTGCTCGGGATTGAAGGAATCATTCTGAGAGGTTGAGACTTGATAACTTCGATTTTTAAAATTTTGTCGCGGTTTCCAATCAACGGATTTTTCATGTAATTCCCAACATGTATCTTTTGTATGGCCCAATTTTCGACAGTGATCACACCATGGTCGTTTTTTCTGTCCATGACTATTTTGGACTTCTCTAGATAACAATCCTTGTGGACTGTCTTCATTTGTTGGGCTGTGAATAGGGCTAAAAGAATTAAAATTTTGGGATCCATTACCCAGTTTTGGCCTACTCAGCCCACTTGACCCATTTTGTCCAATTGCCCCATGTGACCCATTCGGCCCAGCCCATTGCATATTAAAGGCATCTCCTCTTTTTGGGTAGGTCATTCTTTGTTTTCCATTTCCAGTTCCAGCGGCGTCGATATCAGAGAAGGAGCCACTCGCAACCCAGCTGCCCTCCTGCGCCGTTCTCAGCCCCACGGCCACTGGACTTTGGTCGGTCGGTCCACCCGAGGCACCCAACATTACCTCACGCCTCCTATCTTCTCTCTTGATCTCAGAAAAGGTGCCCCTGATATTCGGTAATGGGTTTCGACTCAACACCCGACTCCGTGCATCATCAAACACTTGATTCAATCCGGCTAAGAACTAAAACACACGTTCATCTTCGAGTTTTTCTCGGTATTTGACACTATTCGAGCTACTTTCCCATTCTTCTTCTATATTTAGGTCTAATTCTTGCGACAAGCCTAACATTTTTGTGTAATAATTTATCACGCTCATATCCTCTTGTTTCATCTTCCAGAACTGGGTTTTTATCTCAAATAAGCGAGACATATTTCCACTGTCGGAGTATATTTCTTTGACTGCAGACCAAATATCTTTTGCTGTGGGAAGGAATAAATACGTCTTTCCGATCGAAGGTAGCATGGAATGGACTAGCCACGAAATAACCATGGAGTTTTCTGCTTCCCATTTCTGGATACCATGAGTATCTGTAGGTGGCTTTTCTTCTCCAGTGAGGTAATCCATTTTCCTCTTTCCTCGGATAATAAGTTTGATTGACTGAGCCCACTCTCGGTAATTTCTCCCATTGAATTTTTCAATGGTGAGTTGAAGAGGGAAAATTTCGGTTCCTCCAAATTCTGGTTCTGTTCCATTTGGAAATGGCATTGTCGTCTCCTCTGTTCAATCAGAGAGACGAGATTGATCAAAAGTTTCTTCCATTATTGACGAATGTAAGGCTCTGATACCATGCGAAATAATTATTATTTCATTGAATTTTTGAATAATAATATTTACATGAAACATGGTCCTTAAATAAGAGCTGTACATAATTTATAATATCTAAACAGAATAAATAAATAAATCATAAATAATATTAACTAAATATTTACTGTTATAACAACTATACAATCTTTTTGAATATTTTAGATTTTTCTGATCGCATGGAATCTCTACAATAAGCACTTATGTTAGATTGATTCAACTTATGTAATACCTTCCACCTTAACATGAATCATAACTATGTTGTTTCTAAACAGTCAGATATTCTGGCTTGGGGATTTGAATTACCGTATCAATATGTTGGAAGCAGATATAAGAAAGCTTGTTGCTATGAAAAGATGGGATGAGCTTATTAACAGTGATCAGGTGAGACTATTAACATAATGTCCAATGCTTGCTCTTTGTAAGTTTTTCATAAATGAATATACGATTATCTGTTATGGAACTGATGCTGATCATTATATTTATGCAATGTGATAGCTTAGCAAGGAACTCCAGCATGGACATGTATTTGAAGGGTGGAAAGAGGGGGCCATAGACTTTCCTCCCACTTACAAGTATGAAATCAATTCTGATAAATATGTCGGCGAGAATCCAAAAGAAGGAGAAAAGAAGAGATCTCCAGCATGGTGAGTACAACATTCTTTGACATTGTACATACTTTTGGAGTGATGAAGCTAGTTATATAAAGATTTGTTCTTCCCCTAAAACTTTGGCTGAAAGTATGTTAATTGATTTTATAAGACATTGCAATTGAGTTTATCTTTCTGTGATATTAGGTGTGACCGCATATTATGGGTTGGAAGAGGCATAAAGCAACTTTCATATACAACAACAGAAAAAAGGCTATCAGATCACCGTCCAGTATGTTCAATTTTCGCTGTTGAAGTCGAAGTTTTGAATCATAGAAAGTTGCAAAGAGCATTGAATTTCGCCAATGCAGCAGTACATCCTGAAATTTTCCTGGATGAAGATGGAGATTTCTAGCATTTTAGGAGGCCAGGTAACTATTCAGAGGCATTTCTGTTTTTTGACAATTGAGATCATAAAATTTTGTTAAGCCAAAGACAGAACTAGAAACTATGATGCTTATGGTTATGATATTAGAATGTACACAGCTTGAATTCTAGTTGTTCTGCTATAGAGATATTAGCATGTAATTATATATGTTTTGAAAAAAAAAGATAAGAGCTTTTGACAAGCATTCATTTTTCAGGGAGTGGCAGAAAACCATCTATAGAAACAAGGTTGGACTTGGAGGTTTTAATCCTTTCACTTGCTGATTTCAAGATGATGCTTCCAAGCAACAAGATAATATATAACCATACAAACATACCAATTATAGCTATTTTAACACTTCATTTTGGTGAGTTACACTAACAAGCACTGTTCAATGGAAATAAGGTGCATACGGATGTATATGTATATATGTTACAAAGCCCAAACCAATGTACCTTCTACTGGTAACATTTGTATTTTTTTTTTTAACAGGGTAACATTTGTATTTTTGAAGTAACTATAATTTAGTTTTTGTTTTTTTTGTTTTTTTGAAGATGAAACATGAAACATATGGTCAATAAAACATGAAAATTGTGCTCATGTTATAAGGGCACTTTTAAGCACCGACTGTTGTAAAATTTTTTATACATACATACATACATATATATATATATATAATTTTTTATACATACATACATATATATATATATATATTTTTTTTTTCTATATCTTGTAAATTTTAACCAAATTAGAGTGTCAGTTACCTATAATTATGTTCATGTCGTACCATTTGGACATGAATATTTCACTGAAAATATAGAGTATATGCAAAATAAAACTTTAAGCCTGATCCAATTTAAAGAGAGAGTGGGTGTTAATCATCATTCAAAAAAAAAATTGAAAGGTATGGTCCTAGCTTTACTCAGCAGTGATACTTCATACCTGATATCTATTTCATACCTAACTTGTTTAGTTTCAAATTCCTCCGAGTTGTAGGAATTTATTAGCATTAATAATGTATATATATATATATATATATATATATATATATATATATATATATATATATATATATATTTTTTTTTTTTTTTTTTTTTTTTTTTCCTTCTTTCTTTATCTGATGAAGGAAGATGACAAAAAAGACAGTAAGGATTAAACTATAAAAGTCTACATGTGCCTTCCAATCGTACGAAGGCTAAACTTAATTGGCAACGCAACGTAAATTTATTTCCTACAAACATAGTGCAATTAGGTAGAGTTGGTTGCAACTACTACTGTCATTGAAAAAAGAATTGTTCAGGATAAGTTGGGTTTGAAAATAAGAAAAACAACATTAAGGAAAAGTAGAAGAGGACGTCATTGTCAAATTATTCTTCCAAGTAATGTAGACGGACACGTCAATGAAATGTAACTACTTTACTGTCCCACAAATATATATATATATATATTAGAATACCACAGTTACTTTTGTTAATTACTACAATGGGGCAAATGGGCATTAGATTCTTGATTGTACTAGCTTTGGTTGTTTTGCCTAGTGTTTTGAGTTTGAGCGAAGAAGGACCTCTAGTTACTGACTTTTACAAAGAAACATGTCCCTTGGCTGAAGATATTGTTAGGCGTCAAGTTGAGATTGCTGTATCTAGAGATCCTCGAATGGCTGCTTCTCTGCTCCGCTTGCATTTCCATGATTGTTTTGTCATGGTCTTTCCCTCTCACTCGCATGCACACACTCTCACACACACACACACGAAAATATTTCTAGTACAACAGTTGCATGTACTCGTCAGAGGTTGGTATGGGAGAGGAGTGCATGCATACACTGAATTGTAGATTTTTTTCAATCAAAAACTATAAAACGGGCATTGTTATATTATATAATTGCTTATTGATGTTATTTTTTACGTGGGAATTCAGGGGTGTGATGCCTCAGTTCTTTTAGACAGCAATGGAGAAATTAGGAGCGAAAAGCTAGCTGGTCCAAACATAAACTCACTGAGAGGATTTGAAGTCATTGACGAAATAAAATTTTTATTGGAAGAGTCATGTCCATACACAGTTTCTTGTGCTGATATTTTAGCTATTGCTGCTCGTGATTCAGTTGTATTGGTATATACAAATAACATGATCTTTCTTTCTATTTGAATTTCTTAAATTTTCAATTTTTATAAACCTTTGGAATTGAATAGAGAGGAGGGCCTAATTGGGAGATGTTACTAGGCAGAAGAGATTCATTGAAAGCAAGCCTAAATGGTGCCAATCAGTACATTCCTACCCCCAATTTCTCTCTCGACGCTCTCATTGCCAACTTCCAACAACAAGGCCTTGATATTCGAGACTTGGTTACCTTATCAGGTAAATGTTGCTCGATAAACAGTTACATAACATGTTTTATCCTCGTATTAAACATCTTTGTAAATGATCATTTATCAGGCAGTCATACTATGGGAAAAGCAAGATGTTTAAGCTTTCGACAAAGAATCTATGATGTGAAATACAAAGGACCATACAATAAATATAAAAGATCAACAACGTTTCTAAGAATGTTGAGGTCAATATGCCCGCAATCAGAGAAAGATAACAATTTGGTTCCTCTTGATTTAGCAACTCCGGCCAGATTCGACAACCATTACTACATCAATTTGATACAAGGAGAAGGTTTGTTGGGATCGGACACTGTGTTAGTAAGCGAAGATAATGAAGGGGAGGTAGTAAAGCTGGTGTGGGCTTATGCCTCTGACCAGAAACATTACTTTGATTCATTTGCCAATTCTATAGTGAAGATGGGAAACATTAATGTCCTCACAGGAAGCCAAGGAGAAATCAGATACAATTGTAGGTTTGTCAACACCTAGTTAGAAATGGCTTCTGTTTTCATGGAGGCTTTCTAAGTTTCTTTGTTCATGGACTAGCTATTAACAAATTTTTTTTTTCGGCCGTCCTTTATGTTATTTGAAAAACAATAATTATTTTATTGAAAGCAACAAATTCAATGATACACTTATAATTATGCAAGATCGATGTAAAAGTGATAAATAATTTAAGAACAAATATTATCGTAATTTATGAGTGTTGGCAATTTCCGTTGACAAAATAATTAATTGTAATATAGTATCTAAGCTCGTTATCAAATCAATCAATCAAAGTTGAAGAAACTACAAAGTTTTCAATATGCATGTATCAGGTAAAAATATATGTTTCATGCATACATCCTCACACAACTGAGCATGCACACTTAGTATGAGTTAAAATGAAAAATTGTGCACGTGTCAATCGATCGAAGTGTTAGTTTGATCGATCGAGACATAGATCGATCGAGTATCGGTCGAGTTCAATTTGGAGGCTCTCAAGTTGATTTTTGTGTTAACTAGATAGATCTAAGATTTGCCTGATATATCGAAATCATCGTTGATTGATCGAGTGAGGTTCTCGATCGATCAAATATAGATCGAACATCGATTAAGTCCTCTCGGGTTAGATTTCTGGTGCGCTCAATGCAAGTAGATCGATCGAGTAAAGGTTCTCGATCGATCGAGTATGATTAGATCGATCGAGACACATTGTTTGATTGATCGAGGTATTTTTGATAATTTGTTTCACCTTCTTATCAATTTGATCCCATTTATTGTTAAAGTAGAATCCTTGTATGAGTAAAATTGTTGTAAAAACAAAATCTTGGTATGAGTAGAATTGTTGTGAAAGCTAAATTCTGATATGAGTATAATTGTACTTTATTATTAATTCTTTCTTAGGTCAAGTTGGACTCTATATAAACAACATTTGTTAAAGAAAAAGATACCACACTGAAATAATATTCTCTACATTTGATTGAGTTTTTTTTAAAGAAAAATCTTATTTTCTTCATCTATTAATCTTAAGCACTCTCTTGATTTAATTGTTCAAACATATTGTATGGTTATATTTAAATAACTCATGTGCCCAATTGTTCTTCATAATATTGAACTTTACATGATCGTTATAGGGTTTCTTAGCTGATTTATTTTTTACATCGTATGCTATTAAATCTGTTAGTTAAGGTTTTTCATTATTGAATCTACTAGTTAGGATTTTTCATTATTGAATCTGCTCTAGGACACACTTTATACTTGTGTTATTTGTGCTAACGTTTCAGGTACTATTAGTGACGTGTTCGATATTTTGTGTGACTCAAAATTATCGAAGTTGACGGGTTCGATTGATCTTGTGGGACTCAAGTAAATTGGAACGTTGGTCCGGATCCAGACACCTAGCTTGTAGAGACTGTGAAAGGAGCGACGGCTCGTAATTGAATTACATAAGGGAGATCTATCTGTGAAGGGTAGTCTAAGACCTGAGGTTGTAATTGAATATTGATTTTCATAGTAGATAGTTAGGTGGTCCGGTGATTTTCCTCTTAGGTCATTGTTGTGGCTTTGGTTGTTTCCACCTAAAAATCTCGTGTGTTACTCTTAATTTTGTATTTTCTTTTTACATGCGATTGCATGTCTGGCCGTTGTGTTTAGGTTACATAATTAAAATTTGATAAAATTGAAAATAACCTATTCACCCCCTTCTAGATATATTTGATTTGTAACTAAATTTTTTTAATAATATCATTAACATACACAAGGAGGAACATTTAAAGGCTTCTTGAATTAAAAACAAACAGTGATGAATCTGCCTTATTTTGAACAAAACCAAATTTGAGTAAGACACTACTCAACCTTTCAAATCAAGCTTTGGGAGCTTGTATAAGGCCATACAAAACCTTATTCAACTTTCACACATAATCAGGATATTGAGAATTAATGAAACCTTTTAGTTTTCCATAAACACTTCTTCCTCTAAGACACCATGCAAAAATGCATTGTTGACATCTATTTGTCATATGTCTCAACCATAAGAAAGTGAAATAGTAAGAATGATACGAATTGTAACAAACTTAACAACTGGACTAGAGGTTTCACTAAAATCAAAACTAACAACTTGGCTGTAGCCTTTTGCTATCAAATGTGCCTTGAGTCTTTCAATAGCTCCATCCAACATTTTCTTAATATAAAAAACCCATTTATTGCCTATGATTTTTCTACCTTTTGGTCTTGGAACTAAAGTCCAAGTGTTGTTCTTGATTAGTGCCTTAAACTCAGCTTTCATGGCTTTGTTTCGCTCTGGATTGTTGAGAGCTTCATGACCTAAAGCTAGTTCCTCAATGCTATTCAAAGTAGTTGAAACATTATACACTTTAGGCTTTTTTATGCCAAGTTTACCACGGGTTACCATAGAGTGTGTGTTTATAGGCAGTGTTGGATTAACAGGTAGAGAAGTTGGCTAAGAAAGGCATTATGTGTGTGCAAATTAGTAGATGACTAATCACCATAAAGGGTATTTTCTATAGGTAGGGCTGAGCTAGTAGATGGCTGATCAGAGATCGCTACTGGGTCTTCGGATGTAATAGAAGGACTTTTGTACATAACAAGAGTGTTGTCATTGTCACTATGCAAGCTAATAGGTGAGACAATGGGGTCCAATGGGCTAAACTTGTTGGATAAGGACAAAACCAGCTCTTGTGAAGGCAAGGATTAAGAAGGGTCTGATAAAGGTTTTGGTAAAATAGGACGGAAAGTTTTGACAAGTAGGGGAATAACTTGTGAGACAGGTTGAACAGGTTTGACAGAATAGGGATACGTGCTTTCATGGATGCTTCTATGTCTTAAACAGTTGAATTAGAAAAAGGCAATCTATGACTTTTTGAAACTTGACATATTTCACAAACAGATTGAAATTTTTGAAATTCATCAAAAACAACTAATTACATTGATTAAGAACAATAGTAACAATTTGAAAGGCAGGGTGACCTAACCTTTTGTGCCATAACAATATATCAGATTGTTTAGCAAGTCTATTATGTTCTTGTCTAACAGTAGAGTCTGCACTACACACAAAATTGAGAGGCTTATTTAGACTATTAGTAAATTGTAAACTACAAGTAGAAGTGGTGCTAGATTTAGAACCTAAAATCTACACACCTTTCCTCAAGTCTAGATGGAACTGATAAAGGCCTTTATTGCAATCACCTTGAAGCAAAGTCTGGCCTATCTCCTTATCCTTCACAAAACATTGTTGAGGATGAAATTCAAAATACACATTGTTATCAAACATGAGGCACATGTAATAAATCTTTCAAATGAAAGAGCTTGTTATGACTAGAGCCATTATTAGGTGCAAACACATTAGCTCCAACTTGATGTATATAAAGTCCTAAGTTATTACCTATATGCAGCTTCTCAAAACCAGTATACTCTGATTTTAAATCAAAATTAGCATCTATTCACTAGATGTTCAAACTTTCCACACAACTGACATTGAAAACGTTCACCTCTTCCATAGTTGTTTCTTCCTCTATCTCGTGGTGAATAATTCTGTCCTCTTCCTCCATCTGTGTTGTTGTTACCATTCTGATTATCATTGAAGTTTCTCTCTATGGATACATCATGATGAAAATTCTTTAACTGATGTTGTGCCATATTTATTGAGAGAAGAAGACTTTCAACACCTATAGTGTTATGCTTTTCTAATCTCTTTTCATGTGTGAACCACATAGATTGTACTTCTCTCACAGTAATAGACTCTATTTTTACTAGAAATTGTAGCATGAATAAGATCATAATCCTTATCAACTCTATTTAACATAGCATGAATTTGACCTTCTTCTGAGACTTTATAACCACAAGTAGAAGTTGCATCACAATATCCTTTATTTTCATAACATAATTTGTAATTGTCATAGAGCCTTTTCTTAAATTGCTCAATTCTGTTTTGTACTGAAAAATCTTTACTCTAGAATAAGAGGCAAAAAAGTTTTCTAAAACCTTCCACATCTCAACAGATGTATCACAATAAGATATCTCTTTCATCAAATCACCTTCCATACAAGTAATCAACCATGACCCTATCATTTGGTCTTGCCTCATCCAGTAACGATATTCACTATTAATCTTTCCTTTAGCATCTTTCTTTGCAGGACATCGATAGCTTCACGATACAAAATCTTCCAATTCATAGCTCCTCAAGATCCTGAGGATCTACTTCTTCCAAATGACAAAATTAGTGTGATTTAGTTTGATCGCATTTATCTGATTTTGAAAGGATACTAGGTCATGATTTTTTGGATCCACATTCTCCTTTTCAATTTCTAAATCTTCCATATCCTTCGAGAAAGATTTATCCAGCATCACTCTATCTTTTATTAGCAACCTAAGTGCTCTAATACCATGAAAAGTAGTAGTGAAAGCTTGTTTGGTTAACAAAAAAGTAAGATAATAGATGGAAGAAAAAGAAAATATGAGAGAACTAAACGAGAGAGAGAAACTGAATTCATTCTATTGTTGTGTATTATGTTGCAGTACAACTTGTATTTATAGTTCTTCACATGTGCTTGCTAACCAATTAATCAGTAATAAACTGCAAGTGAAAGCTACACGTAGCAAACAAAAATTGACTAGCTAGTTAAGCTGACTTTATGTTGAATTGGCTGCACTATATTCTTTACATCTCTTGTAATTGAACATAAACTTCATAGTCAGCAAATCATTTTTTGGGCATGATTGATCTTAGAATCCATGCCTAATACAAACATCCTGAAATTTGAAAGATTTCTCATATAAAACCAATTCAGTTTCTACAATATGCATGGAATGAATTAAAAAAAAAAAAAAAAAAAGAACAATTATTTTCTTAGCAAAATCTTAGGACAGAAACAACAAATCTCAGTTAAACAAATAGAAACATGTAAGCAACTACAAATAACTAGATCAATTACTTATTTGGTACAAAAAATAACTACAAATAGGATACAAAGATGATCTTCTAAATTAAGGATGGGTGGTGTACACATATTATTTAGAACTTATTTGGTACTTACATCAAGCACTTAGAATGCACACCAAGAAAATCAAATATTAACATAAAAAAAATTGGGTGATCAACTCCTTTCTCCTCCTAATAGTATTATTAACTGTTCGATTGACCATCCCAACAAAAAGAATGATTTTTTATTGAAAATAAAAACTCTAGTTAAGTGTGATCAAAAGTTATACCTCAAATTCAAAGCAATGATTTTTTATTGAAAATAAATGGATAATGGGGTAGAAATAAAAAAGTACTATTTGAAAAAAAGTACAAAATATTGTCCCAAAATTAAATAAGTAATATTTGATAAAAGATATAAAAAAATTAAATAGAATTTAAAGGTTAATTATTTAGAAATAAAAAATGCAAAAAAAAATTTTAATAAGAAAAACATTTTTTTTTAAATATTTATCAACATTTTATTAACAATGTCACAACAACATTTATAAAATCCATAATATTTTGACCAAAAACTAACATTTTCTCGACAATTATATTTTTTACAATATCTTGACATTTTTATTATATGTTGTAGATACATCATATATTGACGTCTAAAATATCAACAATGTCAATATTATCAATGATTTTTTCATACTTCCATACTATCGTAATGTAGTATAAACATAGCGCATACGTATTAAAAGAAAGGGAAATTATATCTTAAAGATTTCCGTAAGGTACCATATGACATAAAACAAGTTACAGGTCACCTCTTATTATTTTATAAGCATTTATCTTTTTTTTGTTTTCTTCTTCTTTTCTTTTCTAATTTTACAGTTTCATCACTCATCACAGTACTGCTCTTCCACAATCTAATAGTGAGAAAACATAGCTTTATATCAAATATATTTATTTTGAGAGCATACTATATTTAAACATTAATTTATAAGATACATATTATTTTATCGGTCAATGCAAAATCAATTAAAAATTTTGTACTTATAAAACATACTACATTAATTATGATAATTTATATATCCAATTTATAATAAAACTCATTAATTTGTTCTTCTATCATATTCAACATTTGTAAAGAGCACATTTGTATATGCTCTGATGACATTCATCAATATTAACAAATACATTGAACATCAATTATCTTACTAAATAGTATCAACTAATTATAAAATAAAGAAAAATATAAGAAAATTTTCATATTGTACAACTAAATAATAATTAGATATATAATCTGCATGTGTTTTATCTATAAAAAGTAATTTAATATAAATTTATATCTCTTTAAAATAATTACTTGTTTTTCATATTTTTAAGGGCACATAAAACAAATCAACATACTTTGTATCATAATAAAATCATGTAATATATAAAAATATTAAATTTTAATGCTAATATAAATACACTAGATATCTATTAAAATTTATGCAATGATTCACATTGCTTTAATGGTATATGTCTATAATTATTATAACAACAAATGGTATTTGAATTTAGTTATTTTATAAGTAACAAATACTATTGATTTATTCATGTAAGTAATTATATATAAATCAGTATTATGTGAGTACTAGTCACATTTTAAATTCATCCGACTAGAAAAAACTCAAAATTTCATGATCATTTTATTCAAAATCATTCAAATTTCATGACACATAATTTTTGCATACATTTTTTGTCCCAATTTCAAATATTGGTAGTAGCATTCTTGGTCAAATATTTGTAAGTTTTGAGAATTTCTTATAGTTCAGGTGATAAGACTCTCACTCTTCTCACCAGAAATTCAAGTTCGAATTTCATCTTATATGTGAGTGTGTTTTCTCTTTATTAATAAAAAGAAGGGGATTTAGAGCCCTTTAAAAAAAAAAAAAGACTTCATATTCCATAAAATAAAAAGAACAATAAGAAATGGAAGAAAAAAAAAGATATTACTGCCAAACAATTAATTATTAAAGCCTACATTTTAAAAACAAAGAATAATAGGAAATGAATTTTTTTTTTTTTTTCGAATGTTTTGATATTAATGTCACTAAGACACGTGCTTTTGCCAAAATGTTATCAAGTAAATAGTGTTATATTTTTTTAAATTTCAATCATTTTTAAAAAAAATTCAATAAACAAAATCTAAATCTTCGTTGCAATAGTTTTGCAAATAATAATTTTGCATTTATTTATTAAAATTATAATACATTAAATAATTTAATCGTAACATACAATCATTTTTATTATTTTAATGATAGGGCCGACAATAATTGTTCTTTTTGGACTTTTATTTTTGAAAAAACAACAAAATAACACCCCTTAAAACTTTTAATAACAAAATTAGCACTCCTTGTGTTCAAACTTATATTTTTACAATTAAAAAAATGATTAATATGTCATTATTTTTTGAACACCCATCCAATTAGAATTAAACGAAGATAATTTAAACTCGTTTAATATTGAACGTTCAATATTTTACGTTCAAATTGAATGTTCAATATTATTTAGGTGCTAATTTTGTTACTATAAATTTTAGGGGTGTTATTTTTGATAATTTTTCTTGATTTTTTGAATGAATTACTCTATTTCATGTCTTTAGTCTTAAAGGTAATAACAATTCAAATAAAAAAAAATAGCAACTCTAGATATATGTCTAGACCGAAAATCATGACAAAAATTGCACTAAAACCGTAAGAAATAATCTACCTCAATTAAAATATAGCAAAAAATACATTACAAATTATGATAATTTTATTAAACCTAAAAAGAATAAAATAAACCAAACGAAGAAAGAGCAAAGTCATGTTAGAGAAGAGCTCAATCTCATATCAAAAGCAAAACATCAATGGAGAAATGCACATGAATGTATTCGATCTAGACTTTTATAAATTTTAGTTTTTAAGACTTCTTATTACTGAGACGGTAGAATTTCCAAGTGTATCTGGAATGATGGATTTTAATGTATTATTGTTCAAGAACAAAGCATCCAATTGCTTATCGAAAAGCTCCGAAGGAACCTGCCTTCAAAATCATTAAACCTAAGATCAAGATATTTAAGATTTGGAAGTGAATGAACAACGTTTGGGAACTTGCCCACAAAGTGATTGTTTATAAGATCAAGCTCATGAAACAGAGGAAGCCTAGAAAAACTCTTAGGAATGATCCCACAGAACCTATTTGTGTTAATGTGAAAGATAGCAAGATCAGCTAACAAGCCTGATTCAACAGGAAGGTACCCTGCAATATCAGCATGATTAAGATCAATAGCTGCGACAACTTGGGAATGTTGTAGATCAGTAGGACTCTCTGCACAAAACACTCCATTGTAAGAACAAACATTCGTACCAACCCAATTGGCAGTAGTGTCAAATGGGTCTGAGTAAATTGGTTTTTTCAACGCTTGAAGTGCAATATATGCATGTTTAAGTTATCATTTTGAAATTGTAAATTCTTATTATCAACCTCATCCTCATAATTCTCATTCAAATCACCATTTTCAGGAAGAGATAATAATTGATGATGAGCAATTAAAGACACCTCAGCACTAGTTAAAGCTAAGATTAGTGTAGAGAATGAAGAAAAGAGGAAGAAAAGAGGAAGAAAAGAGGATAAAAAGTAGCACGAGGCCTTCATTGTTAAGAAGAATTGTAAGCGATAAGGCCAAGGCTGGTTGGTTATAGGATTTGAAGGGAGAGAATAATGGCTTGTTTTATGAGAGGCACTGCAACAATTTCTCTACGCTTCAAACTATGCTTTATCTAAAAGGACCACAAATGTGGTTGGTTATTCTTAGTTCTAACTTTTATTCTTTCCTTCAAAATAACTCTAATTTTAGAGTATTTGACAGTTTAAATTATTTACCAAATTCTATATGTTTGTTAAGAATTATACACCAAGGACCACGTTTGTGGTTTAACTTCTTCATGTAATTTAGTGTTGTTAGATATTTTATCTAATATTATTGTATTTGTTTAGTGATACAATATATCTTCTAAAAGTATATTTTGAATTATTAAATAAAGTACATTTTAATTTTTTAATAAAATATTTATGTAGGGCATTTGTTGTGTTAAAAGGTTAAAGGTAACTTAAGAAAGAAACACAAGTTTTTCGACAAATGAAAATTAGTGTTTTCAATGCAGTACATTTGAAGTTTTCACTCTTTTTAAAGCAAGCCTGTAGTGCAAAGAGATGTGATTGACGCAGAAATTCAAAGGCGTACCTGCTGTAGAAATAAAGTCAAGATTTTCAAGCTAACAAACTCTATGATAGGGCCCAGAGCCAATGCCCATGTTGAGGATCCAAAATCACACACTTTTGATTCTTGAAATGAGGCTCAAAATTGCACATGCTATACATTACTCATGAATAAGCTATGTACCACCATGCATTCAGCCATATAAACTATGCACACACCTTTAAGACATTTACAACCAAATCTTTAAAAATGTAATATTAGTTCCCTAACTCTTGATTCTTCAAATAATTATATAATTTCACAATTTTTCATCCAGAAATGCATATAGCAAGCAATCCCACGATAACGATTTTCTTTTTCACTACAACCAATAGATGCAAGTACATATATACCAGAATCCAGATTAACAATTTTTCAGGATGAGGTTTAAATTACCATAAAGTCCTAGCTTCCAAAATAAGAGCCTTTATATATCCCAAGTCAGAAAGCAACCAAATAAAACATTACAAACATACCAAACCGTGCTAAGAAGCAGCAGCTTTAATAGCTTTCTGCAGTTCAGATTCAACATCACTGACTTGGTTTGATGACTTGTTTGTCTCTCTTCGTCCGTTCTCTTCTTTGACACTCTTATTGTTCCTCCAACTCTCAAATTTGCTAGACCTCTCACTCGGATTCATCATGCTCTTCTTTCCACCAGCTTCACTCTTACCATGAAAACGTTTCATGGAAAATTCCAATTTTATCTGCTCCAAACATTTCTTTAACTCCTTATTCTCTTCCTCTAACAACTCCAGATCACTTTTCATCAAAAAACACATACCTTTCAACAATTCCAAATCACCCACATTATTGTCACCAGTCAATTTCTTCTCTTCACTCACTTTAGAAATTCTCTCTATGCCAATCTTGTTCACAGTCAAATAAGGCAGCTTTATTCCCAAATTGGCCGGAAAGTTCACACCCCATCGCATATTAAGCATCATCTGTTTCGTCAACGGCAAGGCAGTCCTTGCCATAACAGCAATTCCAGACAAAAACCCATCAGTCCCACGAGTCTTCAAACCCAAAAGCCTCTCAGCTCCATACCCAATTCCATCGTTTGAGTGAACCCCGAACTTTTCTTTACGACCATTACGCGCATGCCTATCTCTGCCACTAATAGGCTCCAATTTCACTTCTTGCCAAGCGGATGACTCCTGTGAAGCAAACCCATCTCCGAACTCTCCATTAGAATGCGATCCAGAATCTAAACCGACGCCAAAATTGGAGTGAGACCCAGAACTCTGATTATAGTTAGGATTCGAAAAGGTGGTCTTTTGGAGGAAAAAATTCCCAAATTGGGGCTTGAATTGGAGAGAGAAAGTAGGGTTTGAGGTGGAGAGAGAGAATTGAGCAGTAAAAACAAGAGCGGAGTTAATTGGGGAGCCAAAAAGGCCAAGGCCAGACTTAAGGGACAGAGAAAATGGATTAGACGAGGTTAAGGTGGTGGGAGAGTACGAGAACCTGAAGGAAGGACCAGAAGGAAAATTTGAAGAGAGAGAGAAGGAGAGGTGAGAGGAGGAAGAATTGGTGGTGGTGGAGGGAAAGAAGGTAGATGAAGTAGTGGAAATGGAAGTTGTGAAAGGTTGGCTGAAAATAGAGATGGGTATTTTGGCCTTTATGAGTGGGTTTTGGAGTTGGTCCTCTTGAAGCCTCAGAGAGAGCTTCATTGTTTTGTTTTCGCTGTCATATTTTTACTCTCTCTAGTCTATATGAACGCGCATAATGTTGTTGGACTTGCAGAGGAATTGTTATCTACGGTTCTGTTATGTTTGATTGACGATCGTAAAAATAATAAAAAGAATAATTTAAATTATTTTAATATGTGGTTTAATTTTAAATTTAAAATAAAATATAATTTTTTTTCAACAATATTAAAAATACTAATTTTTTCAAATCATTCAAAAATACATTAAAATATTTTATTTTTTCTCATTCTATCTTATTTAAAAATAAAAAATAAAAAATTTATTTTCTAATTTTACTTTTTATATAATTTTATAATTATTAATTTAATACTTATCATTATTTTAATTTTACTTTTTAAACAAATATAATAATAATAATAATAATAATACTATTTTTATTAAATTTAATTTTTATTCTCATTTTTATTCTCATTTTTTTTTATCTTACAAATCAAACATAATCTAATAACATGTCATTATCACGAATAAGTGTAAAAAATGAGAAAAAAAAATATATTTCCTAATATATATATATATATATATATATATATATATATATATATATTATATATTTAATTTTTTAACTTTTTAAATTTATAATTCTAAATTAATATTAGTCCTAAACTAAAAAATCAACATTAATTTAATATTAATCTATAATAATATTAAGAGCCAACAATTATTTATCTATCTTAAATTAAATTAAGTGTATGTGATACTATTTAATTAGACCATATATATTAAAAGAAAAATTAAATAGTATAGTTTGTACACAATCAGGTAAATTTTTATTAAATATTGTATATTAATGGTATGATATTTATATTATTATCAAATAATAGAAATATTAATTAGAGAAAACTGTCATAAAAATTCTTCAGATTACGTTATTTGAATAATTTGATTTCTTATATTATAAGTGGTGTCATTTGGTCTCTTAATTTTATATTATTTTAATATTTTAATATTAAAAAATCATAAAAATTATGTATTTCGTTCTTAATCGGCTCATTTTTTTAAAACTAAAGAACTAAATGACATCACTTAATCTAAGGGACTAAATGACACAAATAACATAATTTAAGAGACATTTTTAACCCTGCTTCCTTTAATATAACTTATTTACTAAAATATCATCAACTCATTTTCTTATAAATAGAGCCTCTTAACTAAAAAGGTATGTGTTAGCTTATACGCAAATCCTCAAAACTCATATCTGAACTTATGGTTCTTACCTATCAACGACGATACGACGCCTCATGGTGTCGTGCCTCCTGATGAGGTTTGCTAGTGACGTTCAGGCTGACGTGGAGGAAAACGAAAGCTTGACATAAATTCGATCCAACATTTGGCACTATTTGTGAGAAAGAAATGTGATTTTGGATCGATCAAACTAGTAAAAAATTCACGAACATTCATCGTGTTCTTCATCACATTCATCGCATCCTTCATTTGTTTCCTCCAGAAAAAAGATCGCTAGATTTGTCACACTATTGAGATGAGCTCCTAATGCGTTCCTGATGATAATTCACTTCCTAATAGGACCATAACCAAGCTAGCCACTAGAAGCACCAACCTATCCTTGATATGCTTCCAGAAAATGGGCACACTTAAAAGGAACCTAGTAGCCCTAATTTTGGATTGCTACCACTAGTAGCCTAGATTTGAATCAAACTACAGGTTTTCGATGGGAAGCTCCTAAAAGCATCTGTGAAGGAATTGGAACCTAGATTGAGTTGTGCCCTAATCACTAACCTAGCTAAGGAAACTAGACACATCATCTTGGGAGAACGAAAACCACACTTAGACTTGCTGTGTACCAACAACCAACCAAGCTAGCTTGATTTACTAAGCATTCATTGGCACTGAGCTTCAACAATTTCTGTCATCCATTTCAGTGATCGCCATCTGTCCCGACACTTACAGTCTGGACTAGATTCATTTGGCTTGCCTTGGGTAAAAACTCCCCATGTTAGTTAACCAACGTAGTCAGTTCACGATAGCCATGCCGATGATGTCGCTGACCCTAATATGGATGACCTAACTATAGTTATTGAACAAACATCACTATAGGAAAACAAGGATTCATACCAGAAGGAAGACCAGGCCTTAGCAGGGTAAGTTGCACCCTAGGAGGCTATGTTATCTAGAACACTACCTAGAAGTTAAGACTTTCCACTATGCTGCCACCCAGGTCGCGTCAGACTTGATGAATTTCTACCTTCTAGACATATTGTTTAGACAAACTATCCTCTAGGTCGCACCTCCGAGCTTACCATCTTCCAAATTAAGGAACAAGACTGTGGATCTATACCACATCAAGTGATATAGGTCTGGGCCAAACTTGGCGAGGTAAATACACTACCTTCTAAGATAGTGACTTGGATTCACTAGACCCCAGGACAAAAAGTGCAAGTTTCCATCATTCAGGCTACTATAAGCTAGGAACAAACCACTTAAAAGTAGCACAGACATGTCATGAACATTGCCTCTAGAGCACAACTTAGAATCTTAGCCTCTAGAGAACCAAAGTACTCTCATTCTCGTCTAAGTATACACCTCAAGCAAGGTATAGTCTCACACATTGAGGCACTTGAAAAAAAATTTCTACAACAAAAAATGGAATCTAGGAAACAAGTACTCACTACACAACCAATTTTAGACATCTGTAATGTGGGGTGTCCCAATACCTTATCACTTACAAAACACTTGAAAGAAACTATCCCAGGAAAGTTGAATGTATGCATTTCAACTCCAGATTATTGCCTTCCAGGTTACTACCTCCCATATTGGGGGGTTGGGAGCAACTTTAACTCCAAGTAATTAGGATCAATGAAAACTTTCATTGAAGCTCATGTACACTCAAAAAGTCAATGTCCAGGTTTTAGCTTGACTACCCAGGAAGTACACTAAAGAGGCAGAGACATACTCAAAAAGTTTGTCGAGATCTACACTTAAAGAACTTGGAAAAGCCACATTGGTTCACCAATTCTACACCCAAAGATATAAACTCTCAAACCAAGATATTCATACCCACAAAGGACCCAAAGTTCTCAACTCACAGGCTAAGATTCACAACATCCACCTATCTTCAAACCCTTCTTAAACTGTAAGGCAGACAAGAGCCTTGGTTCTCCAGGTTGTTGCATCTTCCCTTGTACTACATTTGGATTATCACCCATAATTAAGAGACTCTCTGCAGCTAGCACAAGAATGACTTTCTGTCCCATCATGGATTCCATTCCTAGGATAATATCAAAATCATCCATTGAGACAAAAACAAAGTCGAAAAGTCCCTCCCATTCTCCAAGTTTGATCTTTACTTGTTTGGCTAGCCCTATAATGGATCTCGCTTGAGAGTTAACGGCCTTCATTTTCCCTACATCCTTCTCCAACTTCAGCCCAAGTCTCTTGGCTTCACGCTCTGTATGAAGCTATGGGTGGCTTCAGAATCTATCATTCCAGTCTTTGCAGATCTCCCATTAAGAGTACCTTCTACAAACAAAAGGCCTTTCTCAATAACCTTCTTTGAGTTCTGCATTTGATTTTTCAACGCTCCCAAGAAACGTAGCACACCCATACGCCCAAGTTCCTTTTCACTTTCTGTCTCTTCTTCTTCAACATGTTCTTTTCTACCTAGGGCAGCTTGTCATGCAGATAGCTGGTTGTGATTTGGGCAATCAACTATTCTATGAGGCCTATTGCATAGAAAGCAATCAGATGAAGGCTTTGGTTTCCAACTTTGATTGTTGGAGTTTTGTGAAGAGGACTGTCATTTTCCACTTTGGGCCTTCTTGAATGTTACTCCCCCACTTTTGCCATTGTTTGGCTTTGAGGACTTGTTGATGTTGTTGTTTCCACTAGAAGTCGGTTGAAACTTTTTGTTCTAACTAGGCTCAGTAGCATAATCATTTAAGCGCTTTGCAGCAGCTTGCGCTTGTGCAAGGTTCTGAATTCTTTACCTCTGCAATTTAGTCCTTGCCCACAGCTTCAACCCTTCAAGAAAGAAGAATAACTTATCCTTTTCTGACATGTCTGAATGTCCAACATCAATGCCGAGAATTGCTTCACATAATCTCTTACTTGCCCAACCTGTTTAAGGTTGAACAACTTCTTCCAAGCCATGTATTCAACATTTTCAGGAAAAATTGAGTCCTCAATTCTCCTCTCAAATCTTCCTAAGAGCCAATCTGGCACCTTCCCTTATGAATCTCATCATACTTCGTCCTACACCATAACTTGGCATTGCCAATCAAATACATGGTGGCAATACTGACTTTTGCATCCTTCGAGTCAGTACCTACTGTACGAAAGTATTGTTCCATGTTGAAGATGAAATTCTCAAGCTCTTTGGCATCCCGTGCCCCTCCATAAGCTCGAGGTTCTGGTACATTGACTCTACCATATCTTGCTCCAACAGGATTTACTGGTTGGTTAGCAACTACTCGGTAAGTGACATTTAGCTTGTGTTCATTTCACCCAGTTCTACCTTGATGGCATTAATTGCCATACGGACATCATCACAGAGTTCACCTATTAACCTTGTGCTACAATCAAAACACCCTCTATGCGCTCATCACCAGATGACCCACTGAAATTCAATGGGGTTTTCTTCCCTTAACTTCTCTCAAGGGCAACGACTCTTGCCTTCAAACCTTCAATAGTTGCCAAGAGACCTCGAAGGTTAACTTCTTTAATTGCATTTACTCTAGCATTCAAATCATGCACTGTCTCCGGTAAGCCTGCTAGCTCACCTAGTTGTTGGTCATATGAATCAAAGCACTGTTGGTTAGTCATTGTGCCTTTGCTTCCCATAACACTAAGCTCTGATACCAACTGTAACGATCCTCTTAATTACACTCAAATCGTTTGGTACTTGCTATACATGCAAATGCAAGGAAGTTAGCCTGATTAGTACATGATACCATGGAATGCACCTTACAAACACAAAGTAGGCAAGAGGTAATCACAAGTCCAACATTTAGGCACAACATCAAAACAAACACACATCGAAGCATACAAACATGACAAGAATAATCGAGGCAATGAAGAACACTGAGGCAACCAAGAAAATGTAAAGCAAGCAAATATCATAAATCATAACACAAGGTTTGTAAATGAAATTCCTCTACTTATTCTCATTTATGTGTGCAAGGGAGTACATGGTTATGTTCAATACCTTCGATGGTCTGGCCCCTTCATGAATCACCTTCCCACCTCCCCTTATAGAGTTCTTATAACCTTTCCCCATCTTTCAAGAAGAAACATCCCTTTTCTTGAGACACCACAACACTGCTGTCATACTTGGATACAGTATGAACTCCTACCAAGATCCAATCATGATCACCCAAGAAGTTGGGCACCCCATGACAGTCATCCAGATGACAGTCAACTAACTTCTCAATAGACTGAACCTAGCGAGGAAACGATGCGGAACTCACACCCATTGGCACTTGCGAGGAGCTCATCCAAGATCAAGAACTTAGTTGGATAGAGGTAATCAACCGGTTTCTTCAGACAACCTCAAAACATATTTTTGTTGGGTATGGATTAGGTAAGTAGCATGTTCTATAAAGTCATGCTTGGCCCACTTGGCACGTAGTACCAAACCATGTACCAGGCTGGGATGTATCACAACCTTCTGTGACATTAACGCATGGAGAAGTTCCTAAGGATGGTGACCTGAGGCCACACATAGCCCCACGCCATGCTTGGAAACAACCCAGAATAAAGTGTTGGTCAAGGCTTGCCCAAGAATAGGGCACCACACCCAACCTGGTCATTGTCCCAATGGAACTCGTGTTATGCAAGGTATAACGATTCACTTAATTACACTCAAATCATTCGGCACTTGCTATACCTGCAAGGAGGCAAGTCAGCCTGATTAGTACATGGCACCATGGAATGCATCTTACAAACAAAAAGTAGGCAAGTGGGTAATCACAAGTCCATCATTTAGGCACAACACCGGAACAAACACACATCAAAGAATACAAACATGACAAGAACAATCGAGGCACCAAAGAACATCGAGGCAATCAAGAAAATGTAAAGCAAGCAAATATCATAAATCATGGCAAAAGGTTTGTACATGAAATTCCTCTACTTATTTTCATTGATGTGGGCAAGGGAGTACACGGCTATGCCCAACACCTCCGATGGCTTGGCCCTTTCATGAGTACCTTACCACCTCCCTCTATAGAGTTCTTATGACCTTTCCCTATCTTTCAAGAAGAAACATCACTTTGCTTGAATGAACATAAGGGTTACAAAATTTCAAAAATATCCCTCTTTACTCTTAGACATACACAAGCATGCAGCCATAGGCTTTACTAATGACCTTGGACAAGCACACTGGTGGTATTTACATTCAGCCCCTAACCCAAGGCCAATATGGGCTCACACCCCTTTAGGCATCCACAACACTTATGATCCAATATCCAGACAATGATCCATTAATGTCTCAATGAGAGAAGTCTTGCAAGGAAACAATATGAGAGTTGGTACCTGCATAAACTATCTTAGAATCACGACATTTGTTCGTGTCTGGACAGTGACTCATCTTAAGAAGTTGGGAACTCACTTTAGGGCCTAGGCACATGGAGTGGATTTGCTTCCCTAGGAAAGGACATAGCCCACTCCCATAGAATCTAGACTCTAGACATTGGCTCTTGTTGTAGTCAAGAGTCCCGTCAAGCAAGTGGCTAAGAGGATAGATCAGATGACTTTTTGATCATCAGTCAGTCAGTCAGTCAAAATGCCAAATCTCCGGTAATGGCCTCAAAAACTTGATGTGCAACTTATAGTACTCGCAAGTGTATGAATCACTTATAGCAAGTGATAAGCAAACCTCCGAGGTTGATCTCTCAAGGAATTGCAATGGTTTTAAACAACATTTTTCTTAATCTAATTAGAGTCCTAAAGCAACTAAAATACTAAATAAATAGAATTCTAGTAAAACTAAAACTCTAAATAATTAGAATCCTAAATCTAATAAAACTGTAAAAGAAATTATATTTGTAAGCAAGATCAATGATGTTGAACAAATAAAGAAAACAATTATGCAAATTCTTAATTAACTGAACAAGGTTTCGATTATCAATGGAGGATGTATGGATGTTTAGTTTGGTTGACCATGTTTGCATCGAAAGTTATGGTGAATTAACATTAACGTTCTAATAAACAAATATTACCGGCTTTTCTTTTAATTACGAAAATTCTTATGATCGGGTAATTTTCTTTGTTGATTAACTTATCAATATCCTACGAAAGAATATATAAAATAGCAATCAAATTATGCACAAGAAAAAGTATGTCCATCAAACCAATGCCATGACTAGGTCATCAATTTGAAGTTTTGATTAAGTTTTTAAAGTAAAGTTAATGTGACGTTCCTAAAACGAAACTCTAATATTTTTCAACCTAATTATGAATCTCAAATTGCTCATGAAAATTCACAATTAAACATCTAAACATGCTATTAAAAAGTAATGCAATAAAAATATTCACCACAATAGTTCTAGTAAACACGGCAACATAAACTAAACACCCATAAAAAATTAGTGACTCATGTTCAAATTAATATTCATAGATAAATTTAATTGAACATACATCTCAAAGAAGTAAAAAGAAGAAAAGGAAATTCTATAACAAAAAGAAACCTAGATCTAAATACCACAATTGGATTCGATGACATTCTTCTTCAAAGGCTTGATCTTAGATCTTCAATGGCTTCTTGGATCCTTAGAATTGATTCTCTTGCTTCTTTGAGTGTAGAAAAGGTCCTAAAATTCGATTGAGTCTCTTGTTGGTTCACCAAATTGAAGTGTTGTACAAGGGAGACTTATTTATATGTGTAAGGGTTACATAGAATCCTGATTGTCCCAGGAATAGGTGCATCACAGCACATACTTTTCCCAGCTGTGGCACAAAAATAATTCTAAAAACAATACCAAACCCGAGAGGCTCTCGCCGCAGCATGATTTTTTCTCGCTGCGGCGCGCGTTGTATTCTGATTCTTCACAGGTACCCCTTACATATTGGTTGGCTCATTATGTATGGCTTACATAATTTGACTCGTGTTGCTCCTAAATTGTGATCCGAGAGCCGTAGGTGTTCCGTCTTTGCATGTTTGCATTATTCAACTCATTTGATGCTAAAAACACCTGAAATACACTAAAATATACCCGTGATTCAGAATTGATAGATTTATGTAAATAATCAAATAAACGAGTTATAACAAATCTATTTTTAACAATTAAGTACAATAAATCACGAAATGTTAGTGTTTTTCAAGCAATTATCACATCCATAACACTTATGATCCAATATCCAGACAATGATCTACTAATGTCACAATGAGGGAAGTCTTGCAAGGAAACAATATGAGAGTTGGTACCTGCGTAAACTATCTTAGAATCACGACATTTGTTTGTGTCTGGACAGTGACTCATCTTAAGAAGTTGGAACTCACTTTAGAGCCTAGGCACATGGAGTGGATTTGCTTCCCTAGGAAAGGACAAAGCCCACTCCCATAGAATCTTGACTCCAGACATTGGCTCTTGTTATACTCAAGAGTCCCGTCAAGCAAGGGGTTGGGAGGATAGATCAAATGACTTTTTGATCATCAGTCAGTCAGTCACCTGCCATCACAATCACCAGATCATTAGATTTAAGACTTCAATAATAAGAACAAAAATGATGGCATCGACTGAATTGACGACCTCAATAAAAATGCAAAAATGTCAACCTTAGTAAAAATTTGGAGTCATAAAATAAGTTGGAGTCTAAAAAAGTTAAGTTGGAGAACGCTACAAACAGAATCGCTAGTCACGGGGCTAACAAAAAATCGTTGCCATGGCTGTAGCAGACGTGATCCGATAGAACTAACTAGATAAAAATGTCACCGGGGAAAAGGAGCGCTCCCAACCTCACCAGTTTGACCAGACTGATAGCCAGCCAACCAGCCGGCTAAGAAAGCCATATCCATGCCCACCCCCCATGCGCACGTCGCTTGCCCCTTGTGTTGCCTACGCCTCCCACACTTATGCCTGCCATCATCGACTAACCACTTTAATCACAAGTATATGAGACGTGTACAAGTTATAAGTATTTAAAGAATGAATGTTGAATTCACAAAAAAAATTATAATTAATAACAAAATACCAATTAGAATATTAACACTTTTATTAAGACAACAAGAGATAAAAGCTAACAGCTAAAATTAAATAACTAAACTAAACTTCAATAACTCAAAATGCAGTGAAGAACTACATATAAGAGATATAATCTATGTAGTTATTAATCTCCCAATCTCTTAAGCATGTGAATCTCTAAGTTTCTCCCCAAATAATTAGCAACAAATGATATGATTAATTGACTCTAAATTATGCATGTATTTCTCTTTTGAGTAAACTACAAACAATACAATAACATAACCTAATCACACTCTTATGCTAATTAGATTAAATTACTACTTATAAAGCACATCAATTATGGATCAAATACATAAGAATTGTACCTCTTAGTCTAGAAACTATGTATGCTATTTGATCAAGAAAAACATATAAATATTTCTTTCAAAGCTACTTATATGCCTTTATAGATTAATTGACGATCAATCAATTAATTAACAATTCATTCAGATCAAATAATATAATTATAAATTGTAATTACAAAAGAAAAGATAATTTAGTTTATCACATGTTAGAAAATTGGGTTCATAAGGTCTTTAGATTAATAAAACTTAGCTACTCATGATGTTTAAAAAAATCCATAATTATAACTGAAAAAATTATTACAAAATATAGAAGATAGAAAAAGAAGTATAAACTCAATCTCTTGAAGATTGTCACCATACTCTCTAATCTTTCAATCCTTGTTTGATGCTTCAATAATTCTTTAGATTTTTCTCTCAAAAGTCTATGCTAAAATTTGGTTCTAGAAAGTTGATTACAATTTTAATTCTACGATTAACTCTCTATGATTACACAAAAATTATTTATTTATTATTATTTTTTTAACAATTTAGTACTCTATATTGTATTTATAGACACACACAATTCTTAATCACATTAGAGTTTAGGTCCAATGGAGATGTCGAAAAATAGGTCCAAAATTTGCATGAATTTTGCAAAGGTTACGGTGCAACATACTCATTGCTGTGGCGCCAGTTGATCTTTGGGAAAACACTTGTAACTCAACAAGTCACCGCCGCGGTACCACATTGCCACCGCTGCAGGTTGAGCTGATATTCAAAATTTACACAATCTGATATGAGAGGGTTAGGTCGCAACGCTAATAAGCTTTGGCCAGGGTGCGAGTGTTTCTGTGCTAATTTTCTTGACTTGCACCAAACGTGCTGTGTCACATGACGTGTGTATTTTTCGTTTAAGTTTGAAATACGTAAAATTCATCAAAACATACTTAATAACTCTAAAAATAATAATTATGCGATAATTCAATAAAATGAACCTAATTAGGTCCTAAATTCTTATCTTAATCTTAAATAGTTATAGAATAATTATGTATTTCAAACTCATATCACAACCTATCAACCAGCTTCTAGTTAGTCTCTAGCTAGAAAAGCGATGAAATTAAGCCAGAGATTGAGCATGAATAAAATAAATAGATTTTAAACTAAAATTAGATCATTTTTGTAGATAGTCACGGTTGCATTATCGCATGCAATAAGTCTTTAAACCACTAGGTGGCCCTAGTGGATGAGTTGTAGTGTCGTGAGGGAAAGCTAAACTGTAAGTACACGGGTCAGTGTATAAGTAATAAGTATTTTTTAGACCAAAAATTGTCATACCCACGAGGATTGGATTAATAGGTATTTGAGTATAATTACACTAAACTATTTAGGTTAAGAAAAAGATAGGTAAAATCAATAATAAAATCATAATATTTACATTAATGGATTTAACACAACCATACTAACACGTTAATCGCAAAGAGTCATAGGAATCCATCATACCAAATAATTACCAAGCAAATTATATGATCAATTAACTCGACCTTATGCATGCATTCCTCTCTCAAGTAAACTATAAATAATATAGTAATATAACCAAATCAAAGTCTCATGCTAATTAGATTACACTACTATTTATTTCGAACGTCAATTATAGATCACATATATAAGAATTGTACCTCTCAGCTTAGAATCTATGCATGCAATTCAATCAAGATAAGCAAATAGATACTTCTCTCAAAGCTACCTAATTACCTCTATGTATAATTGTTAATTAGACAAATAATTGCACTTAACCTGGATTGAATAATATAATTGAAAAAACAATCACAATAAAATAGAAGAAGAAATTAAATTATTATATAAAAAGATCGAGTTTAAGAGGATCCTATTGAGTTTAGCTTAACAAAATATTCAATAAAATTTCAAATAATGAGTTAATACATGAGAACAAATTAACACAAAATGGTAGAGAAAGATAAAATCAATCTTCGTTGTCACTCTGAAAATCAATCTTTGCCAATTGTCACTTTGGTGGAACTAAACTCCAACACCTTCAATGTTGAATCATTCTCTAAACTGCTCCCTCTTTTCTCTAAATTATGTAAGTTAGTGGTGAAATGTGTGAATCCATTTGGTTGGTTGGTTGCTTATAAGTTATATTTATATGCTAAGAGTTGTAGGTTACAAGCACTTGTGGTCCAAGTAGGAATTATGGTGCAAATCAAAAATTGGTCCAAATAGAAACTAGAATTTTGCCACTTATCAAGCACAAGATCAACTCCCGTTGCGGCCCAAAATAGCGAGCACTGCGGCTTGGCTTCCTCAAACAATATGAAAATTTATGCGCACTACAGCCTAGTGATATTTGGTTGCATGGTGAAACATTCGTGCCGTGGCCTAAGATTGTGCCTTAAGCAACACTAAGCTCTCGAGTTGGATTCTAAAAAGATGTATATTGTGGCACAAAATTGTTTCCTTTGCAACTCAAGGTTGACTGTGCTGATTGTGTTCCTTTTTGGTTATTTTCAATCATTTGCATTCCGTCCAACCTTCCACTTACATTGATACAATTGAATAAATATTAAGCTATTTTGAATATTTTAAGTGCAAAATAATGCAAATAGTAAGCTTAAAAATGGCTAAATAACTCTATTTTTGTAAAGTTATCACTCCCCTAAACTTAACTCTTTACTTGTCCTCAAGTAAAGCCAAAAATGAAGAACAAATCACTAACCAATATGTGTGCTCTACTGCCAATCATAGGTTCAATAAAAAATTTCTAAGGAATAATTACCTCCTAGCCCACATTTGTCTTAAAAAAATGTTTTGCAAACCCTCTAGGAATTTTTTTAGTCCATCAAGTGAATTAAAGTGGAGGAAAAATAAAATTTTTCTAAGCATCCATGTTGTTCATTCCAATCCATAAAGTCCATGCATGTTCTAAGCAAAATGAAAGGAAAAAAAGAAAAAAAATTTAAGTTTAATCCACTTACCTTGCTAGAGTGGAGTCAATTGCTATTCCTAGATCTCTTTTCTTTCAAGGCTTCTGGGATTTTATAGTGAAGTGGCTTGAGAGAGGCTTCTTTATATAGATTGGCAAGCCAAGTCTCAACCACCCATTAAATAAGGATCTAAGGAGTATAATAAGGAAAATTTTTCTAGAGAATCATACTTAGAATCTAACTCTTTTGAGAAGTCAAATTCGCACTAACGTAGTTGACTTTTTTTCAAAAGTTTGATCTCTTATACTTTCCAACCGAAACTCGAATTATGGTTCAACAACAGGCATTAGAAAGTTTATGACCATAAGAATGTAATGGCATGAAGATCTTTGGAATACTAATTGTTCACTAAAGACATCCCAAGGCTAACTGTAGTTGAGTTACCATACCCCAAGAGACATTTTAGACCGCCTATTCCAATAAAATGGCCCAGGCAAACTAGAGAGCTTGTATTGGGTATAAATTAAACCAGGTATGCATGACATCATTTAATTGGTCTAATTCAGCATGAAAAAAGTTAAATGGTACAGTTAACACATAATTGGTAAATTTTCATTAAATATGGTATATTAATAGTAGAATATTTATATTATTATTAAATAATTTAAATATTTATTAATCCACTATTTTTCCTATAAATATGGTCTCATAATTAAAAATATATATATATTAGTTCATATCCAAACTCTTAAAACTCCTCTCTAAATTATAGTTTGTGCTTGAATATGAATTAATCATCGAAAAAATTATGACATCCTATAGTGTAGTACTTCCTGACGTAGTTTATTAATGACATTTAAGTTGATGCGAAGAAAAACAAAAGTTAGATAAAAATCTAATCTAACATTATTAATATAGAATATGTATATTTTTATTTTTACAACTTCTATTCATTAACTTTATCCATCAACAATGCCACTAGATTATAATTATTTATAATTAAATAAGCTAACCATACATTATTTTAGTAGCAATATAAATTTTGTTGTAATATTGTTACGGTAATAGTATTTACTTAAATGCATAATTATTTTTAAAATTAATATATTTTTAAATTTTATTAAATAATTTTTTTTATTTTTTAAATAATATAAAATAAGTGTTTAAAAAAAATTAAAACCCTTATTCAAATAGTAACTAAAACAACTGTCTGATCTATCTAAATAAAGAAGCTATCTAAATAAAGAAGCATACTGCACTTTTTTTAAAAAATTGTATTGACTAATAATTTTGTGATGAAATGATACAAATGTGCCTTTAGATACAAATTGTATTAACTGCACTTATTGAATTCTTCGTTATTAAAATATTTTTTCTAGTTTTATATTTAAAAATAATTAATCATTTTCTTTAATAATTTGGATAGTCTTATTCAATGGGAGATTTAGGACTTCAATTCAAGAGGCAATGATCAACAATAAAATTTGCAAAAAAAAAAAAAAAAAAAACTCAAATAAAAAATAAATTAAAAACTAGAAATAAAAATATGAATTTCACAATAAAATTTTTGACAAAATAACTATCAAAATGTGGGTTTTTTTTTTTTTTAAAAAAAACTTCATTTGATTTTATATAAAAATAATTAAATTTAAACATAATTTTAAGCATAAAATATTTTATATTTAAAATATATACTTAAAAATAAAGTTGAGAAAAAATATCATCAAACATTCATAAAAGTTATAAAATTTTATAAGTAAAATTATATTTTTAATGGAATGCGGAAGCACACATGTCCCCTATTACGCATAAAAATCTGCCTATTTACATGACAGTTTTTGCTAAGTTTTTTTTTTTTTTTATAAGAAAATGTAAATTTCATTAAACAAGGGTCCGAATTACAAACTTAAAGCACATCGAAACTAAAATTACATCACAATTCCAAAACCCAGTTAGGAAACTAATCAGGCTATTGAACGACCACGTGTTATTTAAGAAACACGTAACTATGAGCGAATAATCATGAGCGTTCCACATTAGCTCTTTATTCTGACTCATTTTAATGCCTAACTCAAATAAGAAATAGAAAAGTGAGTAAATCTCAGATTCAGACAATACATTAAGAGGGGAATCAAAACCCTCATCAACAAAATTACAACACAACAAACCTGCATATTTTAATGTAAACCAAAATAGCAGGACATTATTAAAAAATATATTAAAATACACACATAAAATAACCATAATAAAACTGGAATACCAAAACTGCCCTCCACCCCACTGGTGAACTGAACTGCCGGAGCCGCTCACGGAAGCCGACCAAAGCTGCTTGAGGAGACCAGAGCAGACCGGAAACGACCAAAACAGATTAGATGCAGACCAGAGCCAGATCGGAGAAAGGGGGAAAGGTACCAGCTACAAGATGCTCCGAGCAGCCCTTCGCCACCGAGATGAGACACAAACGGCCACAAATGCGACGAGATCTGCCGAAGACGACAGCAAACACAATGAGCGAGGGAAAACGCCCAAAAAAGACAAAGATCGACAGAAAGAACGAAAGGAAAAGTAGAAGAGAAGGACTGGCCGCCAACCCAGCAGCCAAAACTACCTGCCGGCGGTCAATAAAGCTGAACACAGTTCAAAACCTAGAGAGAAGGCGGAGAAAAAGTCAATTGAAGTTATGACAGTTTTTGCTAAGTTAAAACACAATTTTTATTTCTATACATTTGTTTATTAAATTATTATGTAAAATGTTAAAATTATTTTTTTTAATTTTCCATTCTTTTTTTTTTTTTTTCCTTCATCCTATATTTTAGTTGAATTTATACTGTCCTCGCAATTCTCAGCAAGGCCTAGAAACATCCACATAGACAATCTGTCTCTTTCGTCAGTTTTCAACACTATTTTGTTTCTCTGGCGACTCTAGACTCTGGTCTGGAACTCTGTTTGTGCTTTTAGTCCTTCACTTGCTGCCACTTCTCTCTGAAAGCTTTCTTCGATGTCGACGCTTAATATGCCCACGAAAGTCTCATTTCTTAAATCTGGCATAACATCTGATGGTCTTGTCTACTCTAAGAACCTCAGCGATTTTCTTCCATTTCAATCTATACCCAGAATCAAAGGTTCCCAGAAGCATATTTTCACTGTTAGATCGTTGAAGGTTGCTGAGGATAGCCAGAGAGACCATCAACTGAACTTTCCAAATGGTTCTGTCGGCGGAGCTGTATGTTTGCTCTCATAATTTCATATATAGTTTACATTTTTTTTCCTTCCTGTTTTCTGGTGAATTTTGCCTTTGAATGGATTTTTTTTATTCGGATGCCCTCTTTGTTTTATGAGAAAATTTGGAGTATCGAATTTCTTTAATCATGGTAACGTTTTAAAATATTTTTGGAGGTTTTTACTGGTAATATTCATCTCGCGGCACCAATTCTAGCCGATTCCTCCATTCAAGTGTCCATTACACCACAGTTTGAGTTTAAAAACTAAAACCCACCCCAGTATTTGAACATAGGTTCAAACACGAACGTATGCTCATTTAAATAAATACTAACACATGTTCAGTTGAGGGGCTGGGAGGGATTGAAAGGTTATTTTTGAAATTATTTAAATAATTGAGTCATTTAAAAAACAGAAGGCCATTGCAATTTAAAAATTCTAAAGCAATAAAAAAATAAAAAGAACAAAGATGACATTTACAACTATGTTAACTGTTTTAATTTCTAATCCATAACGGGAGTTCTTGAAATATTTTTCTTTAACATGTTTTTAGATAAGCTTGCCTACTTTGTTTTGTCTCTTCTTTTCTGGTTATTCGGTGTGAAAGACAATTTTTGTTATACAAATTTTTTCAGAAGGCTAGTATGTTTTCCTTTTATCTCCTGAGAAGCGAAATTTGTCCACCTTTTGGGTATTTCTTTTGTGAGTTACTAAAACTTGTAATTGTTAATGCTTGGAGTTATTTCAATAAACGTTTAGACAAACTTAGAGTATGGAATTTAAAGTTTACTAGTGCCATGTTCGTCTCGTATCATTTGAAGGGGTTAGATAATTTGTTTTTCCTCATGTTAGCTTTAGTTTTGTGATCTTTAAGTCTCAGGGATTCCCATTAGCAAAAAAATATTATTTAGTCTTAGAGAAGTTGTTGAGCCTGGGTTACAACTAAAAGAACCAACGCCAAACTTTAAGAGTCCAAATGAGCCCAAAATAATATTGCAAAATTTTCAACGCGATCCAACTGAGGGCCCACTTTTAAATTGGAAATCCACCTTGTGTACGCCCACACAATGCAAATTTGGCTCTAACTCTAATACTACTTGTTGGGCTGAGATTCCAACCCAAAAAATTAATCTATTATGAGGAGTAGTCCATTTCCAACTATAAATACCCAATTTTTTATTCACACCTAACACAAGTTGACAAATATATGTTTGACAGCTTTTTCATTCCTTCCGCTCCTCAGTTTATTGAAAAAAATTTGTATCGGTTCACCATTTGTTTATAAATTGCAACCAGGATCTCTTCTTTCTTTTTTCAGGACAAGTTGGACTCTCCTTTGGAGCTTCATTCAAGCAACTCTGCCATGAGTCGGTCAAAGACAACTTCAAATGGTCTAAGAAAAACTAAAATGGTATGCACCATTGGTCCTTCTACAAGTACACGTGAAATGATATGGAAACTGGCAGAAGCTGGAATGAATGTGGCACGATTAAATATGTCACATGGGGACCATGCATCGCACCAGAAAACCATCAATCTTGTTAAAGAGTACAACTCTCAGTTCAATGACAAGGTCATTGCCATTATGCTTGACACTAAGGTGTGTTTGTCGCTTTATTTTCGGACATATTTTCTGTTTGATTTGAACTATTGATTCTTATGCAGTGCACATGTTTCTCAATTTCTTCATGCAGGGTCCTGAGGTTAGAAGCGGAGATGTACCTTATCCAATCCTGCTAAGGGAGGGTCAAGAGTTCAATTTTACTAATTAAAAGAGGAGTCTGCACTGAAGATACTGTTAGTGTAAACTATGATGATTTTGCGAACGATGTGGAGGTTGGGGACATACTATTGATTGATGGTACATGCAGTTGAGTACTTGAGATGGTATATTGGTCTGATGTCATGAATTTGGTTACCATTGAATGTCTGTCCTTCTTTCTGGCAGGTGGTATGATGTCCTTAGCTGTAAAGGCAAAGATGGATGATGTGGTTAAATGTGAGGTAGTCGATGGTGGAGAACTAAAATCAAGGCGTCATTTAAATGTTCGTGGTAAAAGTGCCACATTGCCATCAATAACAAGTAATATTTTTCATCAATTTGTTGTTTATATCATTATATGTATATGGTATGTGATATTCAGTACATAATTTGAGTATGTCATTTTACAGACAAAGATTGGGTGGATATCAAGTTTGGTGTGGACAACCAAGTTGATTTCTATGCTGTTTCTTTCGTGAAAGATGCTAGGGTGGTCCAGGAGTTGAAAGATTATCTCAAAAGTAAAGTTTTAAATATTTACGATGGATGATTGATCACTTTTTCACTTGTTGTATACCGAATAATTTCTAACCTCCTCTTATGCAGACTGTAGTGCAGACATTCATGTGATTGTAAAAATTGAAAGTGCAGACTCTATACCTAATCTTCATTCGATCATATCAGCATCTGATGGGGTTAGTTACTTAGATCTCAATAGCTTTTAATAGATCACTTAAATGTGGCATAGCCTGCGAAGCAGGGACGGAACCAGCTTGGGGGCCATGGTCACCCCTAACGTTAGAAAAAAATTGATATCTATCTCTACCAGGTATTGACATATGATTTAAATGTGAATACAAATAGGGACAAATTTGACACTTGGCACCCTCAAACTACAATTTCTAGTTCCGTCTCTGCTGCAAAATGACTGGTAGATAGGGGCTCCTTTTCTTGTATTCTTTCTTCCACTATTAAGTATTTAAGTCCTAAAAGTAGTATTATATATATTTTTCATGAAGAGACATGCAAAAAAAATTTCATGCAACAGGACTTAAAATGGTAACAGTAGTAATAATTATTATATAATGTGCTCATGGAGACCTCTCATATTGTCTATAGATTGATAGCTGTCACTTTTTTTTTATTTACCATTAATAGGCAATGGTGGCTCGTGGGGACCTTGGAGCTGAACTGCCGATTGAGGAGGTCCCTTTATTGCAGGTAAAATCTACCATGGGAGATTTTTTTCTTGACCCATATTTGATCTAAGTATGAGAATTTTGTCAAAGTCAACCACATTACATGTATGGATATTGGTTACAGTGAATTGTTGGGTAAAAATTTATAGGGTTATAAATGCAAAACTTGCTATGTTTGACTAAAATGTAATTCACAATCAAGTACACAATTGCTGAAGAAGTTGCAGGGTTTCTTGGTAATATGAAATGATTAAATATTTGGATAACATTCAGAAGTGAATGGAATTCTAAACAGAGTCACCGTACTAGTAATAAGTTGATCAGAGCAATGAGTTTTTGTCCTAGCAAAGACCAATGACTTTGGAATTGTCTGCCCGCCCAAAACGTCTCTTTGCCACTAATTTACTGGACATGTTTCCATTTAAACAGGAGGAGATCATTCGAAGATGCCGTGCTATGCAGAAACCAGTGATTGTGGCGACAAACATGCTGGAAAGTATGATCATTCATCCTACTCCCACAAGGGCGGAAGTCTCTGATATTGCTATTGCAGTACGAGAAGGTGCTGATGCAGTCATGCTTTCTGGAGAAACTGCCCATGGCAAGTAAGTTTTATATATGAAATTTTCACACGGGTATGTGAAAATTATACACACCCCAATTTTACTTTGTGAGATTCGCTTAATTCAAATGCATTTGTGGAGGTTACACAAACTGGACCATATTTTGGGTGATATCCGTATAATATGCGGATCCTTCATCTGTCTCTCTTTTCCCTTCTGATCTCAATAAAGAATGATTGATAGTTTTATAATTTTCAATGAAGGTATCCATTAAAAGCTGTAAAAGTTATGCATACTGTGGCTTTGAGGACAGAGTCCAACCTACCATTTAATACAGCTGCTCCAAATCAAATGACTACATATAAGGTAGGCAATTAGGCATTCCTCCATTTTGCATATAAACTCTATGTTTTTTGTTCTGTTGCAATATGTATATATGATTGCCGAGACTTCAAAGCTTGTTTTATCCCTTGCTATGACGGCTTGCTTCTATCTATAGACTTCCTGCTCACTACATTTGTAAATGCTTTCAGAGCCACATGGGAGAAATGTTTGCTTTCCATTCCACAATTATGGCTGACACTTTGAATACACCCGTCATTGTTTTTACAAGAACAGGATCTATGGCCGTACTCTTGAGCCACTACCGACCGCACTCAACAATCTTTGCCTTCACAAATGAGTAAGTTCATCCATTATCAGGATATGATACAGTTTTCTTATCGAATATGTCAACTTATCCATTAGGGATGTGATTGCTAATTTTCTGAATTTGAGGAATGTTTTTGCAGATTTTGAAAACATCAGGGGTTCTATAGTAGTTTTCCCTTTTCGTTATTTGCTTTAATGGAGGATGTAATGTTATTGTTTGTGCGAAAGATAGTTTTCATAAGAGAAAATAGCTTCGTTAAGGTCCTATAACTTATAGAAAAATACACTTATTCCAGTAACTTTTAGTTAAACAGCTCTTGTCCATTAACTTTTAAAAGTCCAGTTTAGCAAAAAATGACTTTTTTTAAAGAATTGGAATAATTAAAATAAGTTAATTAATTTTTTTAAATTGCACGTTCGCTGTCCCATCCCCCCATGGATCATACTCTATCCCTCCATCGATCATACTCTATCCATTCCTGTTGCACCCACCGCCTAAAATCTACCTCTTGTCCCCCCCCCCCCCCCATGTCTCTCTTCTCTCTATATATCAGATCTTTTGGTCATCAGATCTCTTAGTGACCATTAGGTAGTGGGACAGGGCCAGAGTTGGCACAGACTGGAGCTACTGGGTTAGACAAAGGTGGTGGGTGGTCGCAAAGTGGCTTCCATCATCTGAAAGCTAATTGGAGATTGGTTTTCAAAACATGCAATTTTTGTCTTGTAGAATTAAAACTTGAAAAAATAGCCAAATAGAGGTGGTGGTTGGGTGGTAGACATGGCACAAGGTAGGCATGGGGTGGTCGTTGGAGGGTTCTGGGTAATGGGATGGTCGTTGGGGACTTGGGGGTTGGGGCAAGGGCTATGCAATTTTAATAAGACTAATTTTTTTTTTTTATTTTTTTAATTAATTTTGAATTTTACCCCTCAATAAAAGTTATTTTTTGTCAAATTGGATTAGAATTGAAAATTTTAAAAGTAATGGGCTAGTGTTGTTTAACTAAAAAGTTACTAGACTAAAATATGTATAGGTGTTGTTCAGTACCAAACACGTATTCATAATTTTCGATAGAATTCACTTGGCATAATTTCTTGGCTGGCAGAGAACGTATTAAGCAGAGGTTGGTGCTTTATCATGGTGTATTGCCTATATACATGCAATTTTCAAATGATGTTGAGGAAACCTTTTCAAGAGCACTAAAACTATTAGTGGTTAGTGGTATTTTAACCCTTCATTTGTAATTTCCATTTGTATCATAATCTCACATTTTCTTTTGGCGTTTTGAACTTAAAGGAGAAGGGTCTAATGAAGGAAGGAGAGAGTGTAACTCTTGTACAAAGTGGTGCACAACCAATATGGCGCGAAGGATCTACTCATCATATCCAAGTGCGTGAGGTCAAATGTTGAATTTGCATTTACAAAAATTAGTTTTTTGAATTTTATTTTAATTGCAGTTTCACTATAAATATAAAATATAGCGTTTACAGTAGTGATGTGAAATATCGCATTAGCTTTAAGTTGTAAACTGTTATAGGCTTGTGTAATATTATAAATTATTATTCCATGTGTCTTAATGATATGAGAAATCTATTGGATTCGATATACAAAATCTGTCTTAATTTTCTTCAGTTGGGTTGCATTATCGATTATTATGCTCTCCATATTTATTAAAATGAGAACACACTTACGTCCTACCTATTCCTTCTTTAGCATAACGCTTTCCGGATATATTAAAATTATTATTTTTTATTTTTATATAAAAAAAAATTATAAAAAATTATTAAATAATAAATATTTTATGATAAGAAGGAAAATAAAATTTATAGCAAATAAATAATATTATATGATAAGAAGAAAAATATAAAATATAAAAATAAATATATTATATTATATTTTTATAATAAATAACATTGATAAAATTTTATTATAAACTAGTTCGAAGTAATAAGAATAAATTATAAAATAATTATATGATTTTAAATTTTTTGAATTTAAGTAAATAGTTTAAATAATTTTTAAAAAATAATTATATATTGATGCTTTAAAAGAATATTACATAATTTAAAGATAAAATACCTAATATATTATTTAAAATTAGTTTGAGTTTTATATAATTAAATTTATAAAAAAATTTAAAAATATAAATAAATTTATTTATTTATTAAAATAATATATATAGTTTTAAGAAATAGGGTGAAAAATGCAATCACCGTCCTTATCTCACCTCGTATTATAAAATACAAATTCTGTTATAAATTAGCGCTAGCGAAAGCGAAGTTTTGGGTCCAATTTAGTTGCACAAATAATTTAATTTTGGATAACGGCAAAATAGTAAGTAATAAGAAAAATAAATGGCGTAATGATTTAAGTGGTTCAACTTTTCAATGTGAAAAGTCTACTCCACTAACAACGGCACACCGAGGCAAATCCACTATCAAATCCAAAAGGAGAGTACAGACACCAATATCCAAGTAAATAACCACTTGCAAAATGAAATCTAAATTACACAGTATCTCTAACCTTGTACAGTGACAGAAGCATAAGTAATGTACTGTGATGATTCTCCACCAATAAACTGCTTGCTTCAAAGAACCCAAATTGACTTCAATTAAATAGTGGCTTTACTATCTTCAAAAGGATAAATCTAATTGTCTTCCTCTCACACAAATATAGTGGCACTCTTCTAAGTTGGTGTGGTGGCTTGTATGTTGTTGTTGTGCACAAATGATATTGTAGCAAGCAATATATATAGGCAAAAAAATCCTTGGAGAGAAAGTAAATCCCAAAACTTGGCCATCAAGTATACTTAGCTCCCAAGTATACTTCTCCTCCAAGTAAATCTCTTTTCCAAGTATTCTTCTTTTCTAAGTAAATTTCTTTTCCAAGTAAACTTTTCCTTCAAGAAAAAGTTTAGACAATATATATATTACTCAATTTCAAAATATCATCTAATGATTTGTTTTGTGACATAAATAACAAATTCTTGTTCTTCATTTCCTTTTTTCCATTTTGTTATCCTCATTCTTGCTTCTAACCGGATAATCCCGCATGTCTCGTTAAGAAAAATTGAAAACCATTTAAGAAAGACCTTAAATACCCAAAATTTGTAGATTTCTAAACTTTAAGTTACGCAAATTATTAGATAAAAAGGTTTGGTTTAGAACCAACAGTGTGAGGATCTAATCTATATGCTCCACATTTAAATTATAAGAGCCCCATACCTAATTATTAAATTAGATAATAAACCTAACATTAAATCAATTTCTCTAATTAGATAACCTTTTATCTAACTATTTAACAAAGGTTTAATTTAAAAAGTTAAATTAAATTGAATTCATGAATTAGATAACCTTTTATCTAACATTAAATTTCTCTAATTAGATAACCTTTTATCTAACATTAATTAAATTTCTCTAATTATCTAAAGCCAATTAACTAATTATTGAATTAGATAGATAATAAACCTAACATTAAATCAACCTTAAACCTGAAAATCAGTCTGAAGGTTAGGTTATAGGATAACTAACAAGTGGAAGGTGGAAAGTACTTTTAGTGTTTTCACTTTTCATGTATGTGATACCAATTGGTAGATTGTAATTAATATAGTTAGTTTGATAGTAATATAGTTAGATCGATAGTTTATATAGTAATATAGTTTATAGTTTATATAGTAATATAGTTTATTGATAGTTTATATAGTAATATAGTTTATTGATAGTTTATATAGTAATATTAGATTTATTGATAGTTTGATTGTAATTAATATAGATATGAGAAAAATATAAAATAAAGAATATAGAGGAAGAATAAAAGAAATGAAAGAGGAGGACAATGGAAACATACCCACAGGCGAGAATTGAGAGGGGTCAGTGCTACAAAAATGAAAGGGATCGAAATCGAACTCATTTGGTGAATTGGGCAAACCAAAACCTGGGGTTTTAGTTGGAAGAGGAGGTTGAACCGTTTAATTTTCTTTTTTCATTTTTTGTCATTCAAAAAACTGGGCATGCACTGAACTGTTGTTGCTAAGATCCCCGAGGGGCACCAACTCTAATTATCATTGTAAGTTGTTATTGACAATTTTTTTTAATTTATTTTTTAGTCTGAAAACACAAATTTTGATATTAAAAATGTGCTTAGAAAACTGGCAGTGGCTATAATTTTAGTCTCTAAAATGCCTGACCTGAGGGTTAAAAGAAAATTTCCATTAAATTCGCAAGGGCAAGACGCAAAGTTTACATCATAAAGTGGCAAAATAGTAATTTCGTTATTAACAGGAAAAGAAGAGCCGCCTACGGCCCACACAAATATACGTCTAAACCAAAATAAAGATCACGGAGAGAAATCAATTCAACTATACAACACCCCTTAGCCATCAAAAGGTACTGTCCTGTTCTTCTTATTTATTTATTTTTTTATCTTTCCATTAATTTCTTTATTATTGTTCCTTAATTCCATTTGTACATCTCATTATGAAATTTGAATTTTGTCGCTGAATCCTTAAATAGATAGATGACAAATTGATGAATCGAGTAATTTGTTTATGATTGTTAATCAAAATCTATCGTTGTTATAGATCGATCTGTTTTGATTTATCAGTATCTCTGGGAGAAAACAAAATATTTTTATTTTGATTAAACTATGGAAACGATTTACAATGACTGTGATGTGTTTAATCCCTATACCAATTATGAGAGTAGTGGATTTGGATACAGGAAAGAAGTTAGACATTTTATGGATAAAAGAGAACCCAGTGCAAAGGTTAACGAGGAGCTTACAAGAGAGTTGCTTATTGCAATCTCTTGTTCTTTACCAGAAAAGATTTTGGATTCTATTCCCTACCTTTCCACTGAAATCTTCACAGACGTTGATGGAACTCTGACAACATCTAATGGTGATCTAACTGAGAATTATCGCTCCCAACTTATCTCCCTTTCAAATGTTCAATCTTCTGATGTTAATCTCTGAGTTTCTGATTCATTATCATCAATTCTCTTTTCTGCTTTATGGGAAAAAGAAAATCTTTCTTGTTTTGTTGATTTTGATTTCTATTATATGTTGATTTGCTCTTTTTTTTATTTTTATTTTATGTTTTGTAATCTCAACTCCTGTCACATTGTAATAAGCATTTCTGCAAATGATTATTTATGATATACCAAGTATGTGTTTTCATGTATTATTATTATTATTTTGATAAAACTCTCATTTTGGATAAGTTACACTACCCAATAAATCAAGAGAAAAGAAAATGTGAATGGATGAAAATGAAAATTAAACAGAGTAGGCACAATATGGCTCATATAGCCAAGAGTAATAAATATTTCACAACAAGTGAAATTACAATTACCTTACTGAAAATTAGTTAGTCGAAGGCAGTCTTCTATTGCATATGTATTAACCAAATTCTTTTAATGAGCAGCATCCTCTTCTTCACAGAATTTGGTATACTCCTTAGAACCCATTAACGATTCTAATTCTGAGGGATTACTTGGTTTCACTTTTATCATCCATCCTTCTTCGTATGGGCTTGAATTTATCTTCATTTGGATAAGAAGAAAAAAAAGTACATTTTCTTTTGCCAAATTTATAATAATAATAATAAATAAACTTTCTGAAAAGTATTAAAAAGTAAAAAAAAAAAAAAAGTGAGAATATATTACCAAGCCTGGTGAATCAGTGAGCTTGGAGTTCACCTCAACAATCTCACCAGAGATTGGAGAGTTGACATCACTCGTTGCTTTTACACTTTCCACTGCTCCAAAACTGTTACCTTTTGACGCTGAGCTACCTGACTCTGGCAGCTCCACAAACACTACTTCTCCAAGATGATCCTGAGTCATTTAAATTTCATACCTTAATAACCACTTTTTCTTTTTTAACTTTTAGAAGCGCTTTTGCAAGTTTCAAAAGCAGAAACTAAATCACAGAAGAATCAGGATAATATGTTATACAAATAAAACAAGGGTTCAAATTATGGAGGTGAGTAGAGAGACGGAGAGAGTAACCTGAGCGTGATCAGTAATGCCAATTTTTGCCACTGAACCTTCATGCTTCACCCATTCATGGGAAGAAGCATATTTCAACCCATCCAAAACTGCAGAAAAAAAAAAAACCCAAAAACAAAAATATAAGAGGTCTCCAGAGCAAAGATATAAAAAAACAGAAAGAGGCAATGAAAATTGAATTTAAAAATAATAATAATAATAATAATACCAGAGGAGAAGCATCTGGAAAGAGAAAATGCAGGAGAGAGTGAAGGCCTGGAGGAAGAAGAGAGTCTGAGAGCATTAGCTGTAGAAGAAGCCCAAGTTCTTAGTGCCATTGTGTGTAGATAGTACTACTGCCTGGAATGAATGTTATATCTATGAAACAGAGAGAGCTAATATAAAAGATACAAAGGAGTCAAATGCTGATATTCTATTATATGAGTGGTTTTATTATCTTGGATGAATGGTGGGTAGAGAAAGCCTCATCCTAAGCCCACTAATCATAAAACTACTTACCCTCTCTTATTTTTGTTATAACCCTTACCTTACCTGTTGTTAATGACCGACATCCTTATGTCTTTGTGCAATTGAAACAACTTATATATACTTCCTCCTTAGTCCTTTTTAATTTGTTCATTTTGAAACATATAGATTCTTGTCAATTCTGATTCTAATAAAAACATGTGTTATATAGGAAAGAAAACTAAAATAAAGATAAACATTAGAATTGTCTAATGGACTCCTTTTTAATTAATTGAATTCATAAACATTAGCCAGCTGCCTTTGGAATATTTGGTAACGACTGTTTTTGTTTCATTTTTTTATCCATTTCCAATCCTTGGCAATAAAATTTTTCTAAAAAGAAGAAGAAGAAGTTAATAACGAAATTTTGGTACGATTCAAATATGTAATTAAAATATTAAAAAAAAATTATTACCAAATCACAAATACATAAATAGTTAAATTTTTTAAGCTAAAATTAAAACATTTTTAACATTGTGGATGTTTCATAAGAAAACACCTAGTGAAAGAAATTAACAGTTTTGTGATATTCTTATTATTATTTTATTACTTATTTTACTCGTAAGATTAAAGAGTTTCAATTTAATATACAATTTTATCTATCGGTACTTTTTTGTTAAAATGTTATTATATCTTAAAATTTTAGTCAATAAAGAGAGATAATTTTTTATTTTAAGGCTATTTCTTGAAAAAAAAAAACTGTGAAATTTTTATTTAATAAAGAAATAAATCGATAAAAAATGATTTTTTAAAGAATTTTATATAATTTTATGAAATAAGTAAAATATTTTTTTTGTGCAAATACAAATAAACATTTTGGTGGAGGAAGTCAAAAATATTTAAAACAATGCAAAACAATATTTTTTAAGCTATGTTGTCTATGTGTTGATGTGAACGATCAATTTTTGTTATTAATAATTAAAAAAATTATAATATAACTTTTGGTAAGAATATCTGTCATTAATAATTAAAAAAAATATTAATTATCATACAGTGCACTGATATCAGTTCTTTACATGTACTTGAAAGACATTAATTTAAATTTATACGTAAGTGTGTAATTATTAATTCAAAATTAAAAAAAAATTAAAAATTTTATCACTCATTATTTTTTAAAAAATAATCTTAAATATAAAAAGTATTTTTATTTATTTGAACAAAATTTAAAATTATTATAATTTTTTTTTACAAAAGTATACAAATTGATGAATTTAATTACTAAATTAACTTTTTTTAAAAATATACACCGAAATTAACAAACAAATAATCACGAGAGGAATAAAATCATCGAAAAAATAAATAAAATAGAGCTATTGACAGGAATTTATCTGCTAGGCTGCTATTTCCAAAAGCCGAAGTTACAATAAACAATCAGAATCAGTCGCGGCCAAAAGAAGAAAACACCAGAGGCTCCGCCCTCGGAAACTGCTCAAGAACATAACTTTATTTCTCTTCGTTACAAGCAGTTTCTGGGGCTAATAGTGAGACCCAATAATTCTAGTGGCTACTGAGCTCAGATGCTATGGAAGAGATTGTTGAAGAGGAGGAGTTGAAACTCCTCAATAACAACAACATCGTTAATGGAGGAGAAACTTCTGGTCAGGGGAAGAAGGTGGAGATCGTCGTTAGAGCTGTAGGCCCAGCTCGCCCATCTCGTCTCCAGGTTCTTTCTCCTATCAAAGTACGCATCTTTATCTCCATTTTGATCTTCCCTTTCCGCTTTCTTCAATTTTCTATTACTCATCCCATGTTTCATAAGAGGTCTTCGAGGCCTGGATAGTTAAGACCCAGATTGAATTAATCGTTCTTCGATTGATATAAAGCCAAATTACGACGATTGAACTTGTGGGAATATTTTTCCCTTTGGCGGTTTTGATCCAAATTATTTTTTATTCGACATAACCTATTTGTTTGTTAGGCGATCAAATTTAAGTGGGTTCAGCTAGGTTGGCAGTAATTTTGATTTTGTTTTAGTTTTATTATGAGTTCCCTAGGACTATCTTCAGTCCTTCTCTTAATAATGTAATGGCAAAAGTCAAAACTATTTTGGGGTTCAAGGATGTGACCTAATAACTTATGGCTTTTGTTTTGGACTACTGATCTCTTGATGTCTTTAGGATGCGGCTGAACCCATTTCACTTCTTGTACCCCTACGTTTAAAAATCAACCTATGTACTTGAGAACATTTTTTTAATGGAGAAATAAGTTCACGAACTTCTGTTACCTTCTCTGTCTGTTGCCCTTGTCAAATTAGCATCTTAAACGAAACAGTTAAAAATTCTTAGTTTAGTTACATCATTTTGATTTATTGAAGTACAACTTCTGGCTTGGTACAGCATATTCTAAGTCTTTTGCATTAAATGCTTAGCTTCTCTTGGTTCTGCTTCGAATTTTTTGGGTTAACTTCAGCATTCATTTAGCAAACATTGCATGTGATTAGATTCAGAAGTAATATAATATTTATATAGATTCTAGAGTTAGGAAAAAAAAATATGGAACACAAGAAAGAATCCAACTTCAGTAGGACCTTACTACGTATATCTTTGACAGCCTTGTTATCTTTTTCTTGTAATTAGGTGCATGAGTTGAGAAAGTTGATTGCCAACAGCAATAATTTACCTATTCGGAATTTGAGGCTTATTTTGCGTGGAAATGTATTGCATGACAGCAAAAATGGGGACGATGTCTACCAAGAACTCAATGATGGTGGTATGACATTATCTTTTTGTAAATGTTCTCTATAATCAGGTGTTTTCTTCCTACAAGAAACTACAAAAAGTTTCAATAGTGATTGATCATTGGATTCAATAACTTGACACTTTTTTGCAATTTTTAATCATAATTAGAGAAATCGAGGGAAAAGATATGGAACAAAGTGTCACAATATATTTATATTACTCTGTGGCAATTATAGTCTACATATCTTATTTTCCACTTCTAAAATATTACATTTTATACATAGATTTTCAAAAAAAGAATAAGGAGTTATATTTTTCTTTAGCATTTAAGTTTTCAAACCTAGAACTTCCACTCTCCCAGAATATATTGAATTATAAAGTGAGTTAATAGTTTGTGCTTGTTCAATCCTGTGTACCTGTTTCACTGTTTGACAATCAGTTCTAAGTGGTTAGTCATTCTTGATTTTAGATTCCCTAATTGTTGCTGTGAAACCAAAGTCACCAGTCAAAAATCTTCATGGACTTGATGACGATGAAGATGATGAAGATCTGGTACAAAGAATGTTTGCATTCACTTTAAATCTGATCTTGTTGTTCTTTGTAGATTTTAGAGATCTTTTTTCTTATCTTTCTGCATTACCAGAAGTTTCAGCTCCCACAATCAGCAAGCAGGTGGAAGAGGAGGCTGTACTATTTTCTACATGACAAGTTGAAACTTCCTGGTAACCATCTAATCAGTTTCTGTTATTTATCCGAGTAACAGTGTGCTGATAACCTTTATTTGTTTCTTTCTTGATAGATATCCTATTGATGGCAATTTTCTCTCTCAGTCTAAAGGTGTGGGCTATGATCATTATTTGGTTTATTCTGGCACCTGTTGCCCATAGTTGGGATCTTGGCCCATTATATGTAAGTAAAAAGTTTGCTCTTTACTAGTTCCCTTGTTATTATCAATATATACTTACCTTTGCTTGTCATGATTATAGATGGTCTATTGATTTCATTATAGATGATCTGTGTAAATCAGTATTAAAAAGAAAAAAGAAAAAAAAATCAAAGGATTGTGAAGTCTTATGATGAAACTGATTGTTTTTTTTGTATCCTTATATTTTATGTTATATGCAACGTGTTCAGATACTAGGAACCGGATTTGTTATCATCCTTGTGAACCTTGGAAAGCGGCAACCTGGTGATGTGAGGTATGTACTCAATTTGTGTTTTATTTAGCATTTATGTACTTATTTTACGTGAATTATGCAAGTTATTACATACTAGACATTTTATTGATCGATCTCAACCAATTCTTTTAACTATCATGATCTTTACATTCCTGCATATGTGCATGCAGTGCATACTCTATTTTCAATGAAGATTTTAGAGAGCTTCCTGGGACTCTTAACGCAGATCGTCTTGATAGGGATGTGCGATCAGGTCAGTTATGAGGCTGTTGGGCCACTTATGATCATTCAATTAACGGAAGTCATGTTCTACTGAGTTGTGTCAATACAACTGCACAGATTTTGAGTCTAAGCGAATGAGCATGCTAACAATTTTCTTTTACTGTCTGGTTTTGACGTATAAAATATTTGTAAAGCTCCAAGTTTCATTTGTTTCATCCCTTATCTACGGGATTGCAGTAATGATGTTTATTGGTATGGTATTGCCCTTAAATATCAGATTGTGAATGTTCTCTTATCATATTGAATCTAATAGACTCCAAATTTCTGTTTCCCTTATTTTCCCCCAACCAAAAGGTTAAATTTCAAGTCCTTGTAAGTTGTTTCATACTGTTAGTAAAAGGCTTGCCATTTCTTGGTGGGATTAAAAATAGTTTTAATTATGACTTATGAGATAAAATAGGTATATACAGAAGTCATCATATAGAGTGGCTCTCGGCTGAGGCTCTCACATTTAGTTAGCTAGTGTCTACCTAAGGCTTTCAGCTGCTAATCATAGACCCATTTAGATGGACTTATTTTAAAAGTATTTTCAAGAGAAGTATTTTGATTAAAAGTAATTTTAAAAGAAGCATTTTGGTGTTTGGGAATAAATTTTTAAAAGTAGTTTTAAGTGACATTTTGATAATTATTTTAATATGGGAGCATTTATTACTTCTCTCGAAAGTAAGTATTATTTATCTTAAAAATACAAATAATATTTTTCAAATTTTTAAAAATACTTATCATAGAGATTGTCAAACACCCTTAGAAGTAAAAATAATTTGATACATTTGAAAGTAATTTTAACCAAAAAGAGAAGCAGTTCTACGAGCCATAATTCACAAGGACATGTTCTACACATGGTAATTACAATGCATTTCTTTTAAGTTTTAGGTACTCTATCTTGCTATTTTGTACTTTGAACCTAGTCATTTTGCCCTTTATTCGTTATACAGTACTAAAGATCTTAACTGTATAATTTTTATATAATTATATGTTTAGCTATGAAATTATATTGCATTGAACAATATGAAAAACTTAGTTTAATCCGTTTAAATTTTCAATTATAAAATTGTGTCTTATTTTTTCTATCTTAAACTAAAATTAATATTTTTATTTTTAAAATTTAATAAAAAGAGAAAAATAAATTAGATATTGATTTAAAAAAAAATTGTAATAAAACACTATTTTAAATATAAATTATTTTATTAAAATATTTACGATTAATTTTATTTGACTATATAATTTGTCTTAAAATATTTTACATATTAATTATAATATAATTTATTATTCTCCTGTCCGGTCATTAAATCTAACCTTTCCTGTTACTCTTTTGGATCTTTAAATTTACTCCAATCGATTTCAAATTCTCCACCCGACGTAGAAGAATTTTCCCTTTCAACCAAAAATTCTAAATTGAAGATGAAAGATAAAAGTTGATACTGAAATGAGTGATTTCATTACACATCAAAGTTATTAAATGCAAGAGTCGAATTTGAAACTGAAATTATCTTTCAAAAAGTTGCAAAGATTCTTGTTAATTGGAATGATTTTCCAATTAAATGCTTACAACGCGCGCTCTCTCTCTCTCACACACACACACTCAGAGAAAGTCGTCGAAATGAACAAACTCATCTAATCAGCTCGAAACCTCATTAAAAATAAAAATAAAAAACAGAACACTCCAGTTGAGCAGTGTATACCACAAAGTTATGCAGGTAGTAAAGAGCCCCCATTGGCGATATACAAGTCATTGCCTGGTCCTCTGGTTGAATTATCTGGCAGACTAGTCCTGATCTCCGATATAAACTTTATCAAAGAACAAAGCCCACCCAAGAAGTTATGATCAATTACACCCCTGCCTTCTATGACATGCGCAAAGTCAATGAGTTTAACAGAGGCACCTGAACTCTTTCCCGTCAGAATCATTTCATTATCATACACTAATAGAATCGAACACGAATAAAAATGGAAAATTGTTTGTTCTTCAAACCAAGACTTGAGTTCCAACATTTGCGACAGTATGTCTCCATAAACAGTTGATGCAAAACTACAATCTGGCTCCTTATTTGCATCTGCAGATGGGTTAGAAGAAACAAATTTCTTCAGAATTGATCTCACATCCTCAATACTCAGATTCTTAATAAACTTCTTCTCAGGCTTCCAATATTCGGATCGTTTGCTTTCATAGACGTTAATTCCAGATACCCTAAACCCCAATTCCAGGCTTGTTGTACCTCTATCTTTCTTTAGACACTTCTGAATATATTCTTCAGAAGCTTGTGGATACCATGTTCTAGAGCCCATTTTAATATCCATCACACATGGTTTGCGGTAACTAGAGGCAATGTCTTGCAAAACCAGATGAGGGTGCAGGCCAGATCCATTAGATGTCTCAATAAGCAGAGTTCCGTGATAGGTAGGAAAGAACTTGTGGATGCTACCTGGAATATCAATATTTGAATAAAATGATTCGTAGAATGCTTGCTCTTTCGGCCCACGGTCATCACTCTGGAGTGGCTTGTAGAAGCGACCTGAATCATCTATAAGAGGGCCAAGGACTCCTCTACTAGCTTTATGGCCAGCAACCTGATGATCTGGTACCTTAAACATAGTCTAAAGAACAAAAAGAGTTTCGAAGGAGTCGGTATGTACCTTCTTCAACTCTATGGCCTACTCACTGTATATCCTGTAAACACAAGTAAGTGCATAATATGAACAATCACCGGAACAAAAAGAAGAAACGAAGTACAAAATAGCAGTACAAAAGAAGTTCATGATGCAAGCCCAACACTTTAAATTCAATAAGAATGCCTGACTCTGATATAGGTTAGAAGTTTATTGGAACCAAATCTCCCAAACAACGAATAACTTCTAACATATTATGCTAAAATACAAACAAGATTCACATTTGAAAAAGCTTAAGCATTTTTCGGGCCACCAAATTTCATTTCTCAAATAGGCATGCGTCTAGAAAAATCCCAAATTACAAAATCTAAAATTACGTATTCAGCGAGTCCAACTTATATGCCCTGAATCAGATTGCTGTTATGGTTCAAAACCACAAACTTACCCCCAGAAAGTAAATCCTCAGAAACCTAAGACGCCTTTGAATCTGATCGCAAATGTAAAAAAGGCTTGAATTTTTTCCCAATTCCACAGCAAAAGTTCATACCCAATTACATATAAAAATGCAAAAAGTTGTTCTATTCAAAAAAGAAAGATTTTTTAAAACAAGAAATATAGAAAACATACCAAATGATTATCATCGGAACTACCAACCTCAAACGTTTCTTGTTTCTTTCACCGCATCAAGAGTCGTTGGCTGAATTGCTGTAGAAAACGGATCGAAGCAAATCTAGACTATAAACCCAGTTTTAAGTCTAAATCGCATTGGCTCAATTGCAGTGGCGTGAGTCAGAAAAATAGATTAAAATCTAGACTGGGAAGGCTAGTTGGGTAAATCTTATAAGAGAAAAAGGTGGCGTCAATTGAAGCCAACTTCTCTGGTACACTTTCTACGCTAGCAAGTTTGGAAAAAATTTACGGTATTATCTTTTATATTATTAATATAGAACAATTTTTTTAACATTTTTTTTAAAATATAGGTTTTTATTATTTTTTAATAATATATATATTAACCTGACAATTATTTTAAATTAAAATAAAATATAAAGTAAAAATAATATGCACTTTAAAGGTTAAAAGCATGTAATATGTTAAACATAAAATGGATAAAGTAAATAGACAATATTAACCGTACAATCTAAGTGTATTGAAGTCTAATGTTTACAGCCACACTATTAGAACAAAACTCAAACAACATGAGAAAATTGAAACAATTTCCAAACAGAACTAAACACAAAAGTTTACATAATAAGAGCAAATATCCATAATTCTTATAAAATGTTTATTATATTTTCTTTTATATCATTTTGTTTACAGGATATTTTCTTCATTTTTGTTGAAAATATCTAGGATTTTCGTTTGATTTTTATTTAAATTTTTCTTTATAAGAGAGGATTTTTAATTTTCATTTGCAATTAAAGTACGATTTTTTCGTTCCTTTTTCACTTTTGTAATTTTAGATTTTCTCTACTTTTTTTGTACGCTGAAAATGACAAAAAGCATGATATTGTTATTACAGAAACATCAATTTTTAAAAAATAGTATTATCCATTAATTATATATATATATATATGCTATTGCTGACAGTGCAGTTAGTCGTAAAAGCATTTTTTTTTTCTCGTGACTTAAAGTTCCTTATACATTTCACCAGAGTACCATTTGTGAATATTGGCAGATTCAAATAAAAAAGATTTAAATTGCAGTGTATATATATTTTTTATAATATCAAAAAATATATGTTTAACCTATATTTTATTTTATTTATAATTTTTTGTTTAAAATTGAAATAAATGAAGTAACAATAATATAACATATGATGGTTACTACTAGTATATACGAATATTCAACTCAGGATGGTTAATATTCCAGGTTGTTAATTCAAGTTCTTCGTATAAAAAGGTGTAGCTACTAGCTACATATGGTTCCTTTCATACTGAAATATACAGTTTGGCATTGCAAATTAAGTTTACAATAGGCGTCGACATGTCGGCTTACTTTGACGAGTGGCCAACGATCACTATGAATAGCTCAAGATTAATGGCCTCAAAGGCTGCGACATGAACGGGCAGTTTCAGCAGTAGATTTTATCACAAATGCTTTTGAAGTAGAAATTGATTTATCAAAACCAAAGCCAATGTTAAGAGTTAATATGTGACGTAGGAACAGATAATTCATATAAAGTTTATTAATTTAACTCATTATATTGTTATTATTTTATTGTTGAACGTATTATGGTCCATAAACTTAAAGGCTTATTAATATAAGTATATATAGGTTTGTTATTTCATGTTTAAATTGAGCTTGTTAAATATTGAGAATTATAAATGAAGTATCAAAACAAGTTTGTTCTCTCTTTTATCCTTCAAACTAAAATTGGTATTTTTTTGATTTTTTTTTCTTCTAAAGATAATCAATCATATTCTTAGTTAAAGTTTCATCACTATCCACTGGAGTCAATTGTGGAGTTGATTCATATCATTTGATGTCTCTATGTGTTGGTTCATTAAGTGAGTATCTCATTGGAGTTATTTCAAATTTTCCTGGTCAGTATAAATTGAAGCTTTTATAAGTACTGCAAAATCAGCAGGTGGAACTAATTCGGAGACCACATTTTCTAAGCATTGGTTGGGTACTCTCTAAACTCTCTTATTTGACTTGTCTTTGCTAGTTATATTGTGTAGTAATTTGGTAGATTTGCATTGGTTGTTTACCCATTTCAAAATATCCCACCAAATGTCCTTTACCTCACCTTGCAAACCTTGTGTATTTGTATACGATGATACTATAAATATTAATACTTTTTTAGATTGGATTGATAAAATTGAGTATGCATTTGAGTATTATGATTTATTTGAATTTAAGTGTGTAACTTATGCTCAAAAGAAGTTAAATGGGTATGCTAAGAAATATTGGTGCTATATTTAAAAAAAGTTGTCTTTTGGTAAATAATTGATTCAAACTTTGTCAAAAATGAAAATACTTGTTGTCTCAAAAGTTCTTATCTCAATATACAAGTAAAATGTGTCAAACTAATTATGAGAGAGCGAAAATAGTTACCCCTTGTCCATTATGAGTACCATAGTGAACCCAAGGATCATCTATTGTCCCACGAGAAAAAAGAATCAATTGCCAAGAGTATTGACAAGTAGCAAGTAAAAGCCTCTCAAGTCTTTATCCCAAAACCCAAAACAACATCCAAATTGCCAAAACAACCGGAAACACTTCCTATTTTTAGGACTATGTGCACCATTAACAAAAAAGTATGTGATGTCATTATTAACATTGAATGTATTAATAATTTTGTGTCCAAAAGTGTTGTAAAAGCTTTAGGTTTACAAGTTGAAACATACTCTTATCTTAATGATTTTTGTAGAGATTCAATTTCAATTAAAAAATTTTATGTGGATGAGATAAAGAGTGATTTGGAAGAGTCCAATAAATATGATGTTGTTCTTAGTAAACTTTGGAAAAAACATATACGTGCAATCTATTATTTAAAAGAAAATAGTTTTGGGTTCTCATGGAATGGTAAAAAGATAAAATTATCTCATTTGAAAAAAAAACCAAGTTCAAAAGTGCAAAAAGAGAAACAATCACCTAGACTAAACACAATTACCAAAATTCCTTCTAAAAGGTCCTCATCCACCTAAACCAAAAGAGCATCTCATTGTTCAAGAAAACATACTTTGCCCTCCTTTGCCTTACAATTTAATCACTACAATTATGCATAATTCAAGCATATTGGGTCCTCCTCCAAAGCACCATTCTATTAAAGCAATCATTTCATCATCCATTGATCTTTCTTATATTACATCATATGATTTAAATATGCACGCTAGCCTTAATTTTATTACTTCCATTAATTCTTAGTGCCGTTTCTTTCCAAAACCCCATACATGTTTCCATGACCCTTTTGCTGCCCCATTTAATTATACTAATACAAAATTACTTAAAATATCTACTTATATAATTTTGCACTCACATTTCAAATGAGATGGTATATTGCTTAATTGAAGTTTTAGTCCACCCTTGCTATTTTTGAACAAGCTGCAAGTATGGATTGCTCATTCTTATTCCATGTTGTTCCCAAAATGATTGAAAAAGTTTATATTCTTTCGCCTATTACTCTATAGTACCATAACTTGCTGTAGTCACGTTTTTTTTAAGTGAGAGAGTTTGACGTAAGAACATACAATTTATATAGAGTTTATTAATTTAGCCCATTATATTGTTGTTATTTTATTATTGAATAAATTAAGGCTCGTAAACTTAAAGGCTCATTAGTATAAGGATATATAGGTTTGTTATTTTATGTTTTATGAGCTTGTTAAATATTGAGAATTATGAATGAAATTTGAGAATAAGTTTGTTATCTTTTTAATCTTTCTAACCTTATTTCTTCATCTTATTTCTCTATTCAAATTTTTTGTTTATATTTCTAAAATCTTCCTACATCAATGTGTATGTTTTGTCTTCATGTTTGGGCATAAAAAAATTAAAAAAAAAAAAAAAAATCCTTCCTTTTCAGTTGGTTTATGGGCCGATCCAGCTCTATTAGAATAGTTGGTTGAAATTGTTGTAATGCTGACATAGCACCCTTTTTAATTTTTTTTCTTACCTTCTTTTCTCCACCACCCTGCATAATATACAGTGAGATTATATATTAATAAAATTTATAGCATAATTTATTAATTTTTAAAATTATTTCATCTCATTTTACTTAATTTTCAATCAAAAAATATTAATTAAAATATTTTATTTATTCCTAATAGGTCTAAATGTGACAGATAAAAATAAGAAAAAAAAATATATATATATAATACATGAATATTTATAATATGAGTTTAATAAAAAAAATATATAATATATGTTTAAAAATTAGGCTTATTAGGTCTATAATCTAAATAAGATTAGGTGATATTTAAATAAAATGTGATAATATTATAACATAAATTTATTATAGATACTAAATAAGATATAAGATGAAATAAGATAGTTTATTTTATATCTCTACCTCAAACAAGAAAAATGTACATATACCTACTAAAATTTTATCTCTAGCCTGTAAAAAATAAGCTACATATTTCACAAATATTTGTAGGTTTGATCTAATATAATTTAGTAATGAGACTCTTGTTTAAAAACTAATATAAAATTATTATGTTTGTGCCAAATGTAACTACTTGTTTTATTGTTTATTGTTTTTTACTCTTAAATTTTAGATTAGTGTCATATATCATAAATTTTATGATATGACAATTGGGGGGCTCATGTAAGTTTTCTTCTGGCTAGTAAAAATTTGACAATTTATTTGTAATACAAATCATTTTCTTAAATTTTATGAATTTAGCCATTTAAGTTTATGAATTAAGGGAGATTTAATAATGATTAGAAAAGCAGGTAATGCAAATTAAAAGAATTGTTAATGTTCATTCAGTTTCGCACACATTTTTGTACTTAGATTTTTAATCGTTTATCATGTTTTATAATGTTTTATAAATTGAAAAAAAAAATACTAAAATCTCTATATATTATTAACATGTTGCAAAATTTAAGTAGCATAAATAAAAAATAAATACAAATTTGTATTTTTTTTTTAGCATTCGTATGAAAACTAAACCTATACAATCAAGCAGATTTTGCAAAGGATGTGTAAGTATGAAAAATTATTCAATTTTATTCGAATAAGTGATATTATAGTACTTTAAGTTAATAATAAAATATATAATTAGTACGATTATTATTTTAAAAAATATAAATATTTAATATTTAATAAAGAGAATAATTAATAAAATTGGTAAAGATTATACTTAACAAATAATAAATAATTATTTTTAATAAATTATTGAAGGTGATAGTTCGGTACCCTTCACCAATTGAGCCCGGTTGCATCAACTCTTAAAATGGGTTATTCTGTCATTTAATTGATGGATAAATTTTGATCACTACTTAAATTGTAAGCTAAGCCAATAACACAGTTGCCGACTTAAATTATCATACGATTCATTGGACCTCCTCAAAAGTTAGCTTCAGTGTACTTAAATATCATTCGTAATCTCTTCTATCAACAACAACAATAACAACAAAAATCATTCGTAATCTTAATCAAATGAGAATTGGCAAATTGAACTGACAATAAATAATTAAATACTACACAATAAAATAAAATAAAAAATCAAAATAATAACCTAATATAGCAAAAATTTAATACACAAATTCATTTTAACTAAAGCAGATGTACAACAGCGATTTAACTAATAAATTTACCTATTTATCCTTTTTTATTTGTTGAATTTTTTTTGTATTTCATAATCGAGATGATTTATAAACTTCAAAACAGTTCCCATTACCTCTCTTTGCTCTCTTAGTTAAGGATGTTTAAAATTTATCTGATTCAATATAATGCATGTAATCAAAACTAATTTAACTTATATTGTTTGATTTTCTACTTTTGATTGAGTTAAATTGGTTCTAAAAATTAAAAATCAAATTTAAGATAAGTTAGATTGATTATTAATATTGAAAATTTCATATGAATCAATGCAACACATAACTAATATTATTTTATTAAATTTTAATTTTTATTATATTTTATTAAAATAAAAATAAAAAGTATTAGTAATAGCATTTGTGTGGACATAATTATTTAATTTCAATGGGTGATTATTAACGTAAGTTCGGTAAATTCTTTGAGCTTTGTTAACAATTTTTGTACAAAATATGAAGTCTTTTTATTTTACTTAATATTTTTGTCTATCTTTTTATATAGTACTTTACTGACGTTCAATATTGCACACACTTATGTAAAATTAAACATTTTTGTATGTTCGTATGTTACAGAAAAATACTTTTGATGTATTGTTATTATGGAAACTCAGTTTGATAAAATAATTTAACAAACTTCATCATCACCTCGTAACTCAATACAGAAAAATACTCGATGTATTGAGGCTACGAAATATAATGTTTAAAATATGTTTAGTTCCAAAAATATCCAAATGATATTTCTATCACCTCTAAATCATTAATACGGAACAATACTAAAAGTATTAGTGATATGAAAATTTTAAAATAATTTTCGAAAGCTCAAGAAAATATTTTTCTCAAAGTTGAATTTTACGTAATACAAAAATTAGCTCATAAGAATATGTAGAAAGAAGTATGAGAGAACGTGTATTTATAGCTGATTTTTCAACATCTAATACCTTCGTTGGTACTTCATCTCGCACCTTTACGATGCCTCACTGACCACCCTAATGAGCCCTTTAATAAGTATCATTGAGGTCCAATGAGCCACAAATCCATCATGTGTACATTTCCTGACTCCTCACCGACCACCTCAATGTGCCACTTGTTAGACCCTCAAGAGGTCCTCGACGAGCCACTAAAAACTTAGTTTTTTTAATTAAGAACTTAACCATTTAAAAATTCACAAACATCAGCCAGATATGAAAATCAAATACAAGTAAAAATAATCTAATTATGCATATTATATGCTCCCAACTACCCTGTAATATGTGTAACATAGGAACATACAAAGTGTTGGAATCTATGTGAGTGAATATAATATAGATCACAAGTAAAGTATCGTATAAAGAGGTAGACAAAAATACTAAGTAAAATAAATAGACTTCATGTTTTGCATACGAGAATACCAACAAAGACTCAAAGAGACTTACATGACTTACAATTACTTTATTGCATTTTTATATATGCCTAACTATTTATTTGTGTATTTTTTTACTACCTATACGAGAAGTACGAGTCCTAAAGTGTTCATATCATCTTAACTTAGTAGTTTTTCAATTCGAACTCTCTCAATTAAGATTATACTTGTGCATAACATATATAAATACATGTACATCATATTAGTATTTATTTAATAGCATAATTATTGTTTAATTAAGCACATTAAGCACTTCTTTATGCGCTTAATTGATATGAAATTAAATAATTTTTTATGTTATTTTTAATTACAATTTAAACTTAGTCATTATTTAATTCAATAATTATTTTATTATTATTTTTGGAAATATCATTACACGATTTACATGTTCTATGATCTAACTCCTAAAAAATTTTGATACAGCTGAACTACAATCACTTAGATAATAGTTATTTTATTATAAAAAAATAAAAATAAAATAAAATTTGATGATTAAAAAAAATAAAAAAATTAATCATATTAATTTCTAATTTTTAAAAACTAACTTTATTAGTTTGGTTTCAATTGCCAATTGCCAATTGCCAATTGCCAATTTTGGATGACAAACATTCCAAAAATTTGAGACACATTGAATTTCTCTGCATCTTGAAGTTTTGGTTATTTAATCATATCTACTCTTTAACCCTACAATTTAGCTTCGTCGATTCAATTTCTTCAAATTTACCTCCTTTATTGTTTAGAAGAGACCACATAAATTGTTGATCTTTCCTGATCGTTCTCCCCCTAATCACTTTCACTTAATTTTTTAATTCAGATCCAACTATGGTTGGTCACTTCATTTTTGTTGAAGAAATTTGGGGGAAAAAAATGTATATATTCGACCAAAAAGCCCAATACAATAAATATCTTTGGTATACCTTTTTGTCTTCTACTTATTTCCAACTCTGCATGTATTACACCTACTAATGCTATGTATTTTTATGTTAAGTAACTAGGTTAATTTCAAGCTTGGTTGTGCTTGACAATCGTACAACTTTTAACATTAACTAATTAGATAAATAAAATATTACCTTTATTTTTATATTTTAGAGATATATGTAATAAGTTATATTAATTTATATTTGCGTATATAATATTTGAGTTTCGATAATTATTATTGGATGTAACATATTATATTTAACTATGTTGTTTTATGTAAATTATTGCATCTATTTTCAATAGGGTCCTAGAGCTTCAGTAAAGAAGTAACATGTTATATTTAATTTTACCTATGAATGTAACATGTTACATCTACCTCTATATTCGAATATAAAATATTACATTTTCATCCAGAAGGGTCATTAGAGCTCAATGACGTCAACAACACCATTGTCGGAGCTCCAGTGAGGTCATTGATGGGGTCATCAGAGCGAGGGGCGGAGCTATGTTGGGGTGAGGGGGGGCTGCAGCCCCGGCTAACTTTTTTACAAAAAATTAATTACGTGTATATTTTTAACATTAAATAAATATTTTATTTATAGTAATATATTATGTCTAATTTTTATTTACATATTTTGATATATATTAACAATATTTAACAAATATGTAGATAAAAATGATATAAATTGTAAATAAAGTGGTTAAGTATATACTTTTTTTTTTCATATAACTATTAGTAACATAAATAAAATTATAGTCGTATACTATATAAAAATTCTTCATATTAAAGCTTTTAAGTTTATGTTTATCATATTTTATTTAAACCTAAATTTTAACTTTATCTAATATTATATTATTTTACATTTTATTTCAATAATCTTCTAGAATTCATTTCAAATTGTTTTATATAAAACATTTATTATTTTTATTATTATTGGTCATTCTTATATTGTTATAAATATTTATTTTTAAATATACTCTTAAATTTTAAAATTCTAAATCATATTTTACTTTTTTACATTTTCATATATTTATTTTTATTTTAGTTTTAGTTTCAACAATTATAAATTTTGATGGATTTGATTGAGCTTTTGATTTGCTTAAATTTCTTAGTTAATAAATTTATTTTATTCATAAATGATACTAATACTTATGAATTGGTTATATTTTTATTATAAGTTAATTATAATATATTAACTATATATTTTTGTAGTGCTAACTTTATATCTTTATTATATTATAATATGAAAAATTTAGTATTAAATTAAGTATATTTTACTGTAATTTTTACTAATTTTTTATTTTATATAAAAAAATTTTTAGCTCCCCTTACAAAAATTTTCTAGCTCTACTCCTGATCAAAGCCTCAATGAAGTTGGAGTGTTCTAATATGAAAAATAAGGAGTATTTTGGTAAAATACTTTTTAATTATGTAAATAAAATTGTGAGCTTTTGGAGTTAAATTGATAGTTTAAAAAGTGATAATATTTTTTTAAAAATAAGTTATTTAAGTTAAAAAAAAAAAACCGTAATAAAAAAACAAATCAAAAGTTTAGATGAATGTTGAAATCTCAATGATCAAAGATTCAAAATGAAGTATAAAGCAGATTTTAGGCGTCAAGCAATGAAATATTATAGGGAGACAAAAATAAGAGTAAATTAAATAAATAAATAAAAAAGATGGCTTAATTTTCGTGAAAGATAACGAATTTGTACGTTTCTTCATCCTTTTAATTTCTCGCTTATCAATGCAATAGCAGCATTGCATGTTAACATGCATGTTTCTTTCGTTCGAAAAAATATGCAATTAATGAGATAATTAATTAATTAATTAATTAATAGAAAATGTTATGTAATATAATTTTTAGAGTAGTATTTTATTATTATGATTATTGATTGAATTATTTAATTTTTTTTCTTGAATTAATTATTTAAATTAAATAATAATATGGAACAGTATGACTCTTTATTAATTTTTGGCAGACTATTTCATTTTTATGCATCAGCCACCAATTAAATTATAACAAAATTAATAATTCTAGCATTTTATTCCGCATTATATGTTATTTTATCAAAAAAATTGTGACTCTTTACTAAAGTTAATATAGTTTCAAAATATATAAACTAGTTAAATATATTTTTCACTTCTATAGAAATGAATTCTTTAAATAAAAAAAGTATGAAATAAAATGTATTATTTGTCTTCTATTATAAAATGAAATCTTAAAAAAAAAAAAAAAAATTAAGTATGAAATAAAATGTATTATTTGTCATCTATTATAAACTTTGTAATGAACACACTTCTACATTTTCTAATCTATATATAAAAAAAGACAGAAAATCCAAGTAACATCGTTATATTATATCGCACTTTCGGTTAAAATTATTTGAATGCCAGTAAATTGAAGACAGAGAAAAAATCAAACGGGATTAAACAATGAATTGCTCAAGTATTTATTTGTTATTCTCGGAAAAAAAAAAAAAAAAGTATTTATTTGTTTATTTAAAAGTTAGGAATCCGACAATCATGAAATCAATCTGAAGGTCAAGGCAATGGAAAGCGAGCCCCACATACCTGCATATGTCATCGGACGTTGACCAATTTATTTAACGTGAACCCTAAGTCTTCTTCTTTTTCTTCAAAATAAAATAAAATAATAATAATAATATATATATATTTTAAATAACTTAATTACTCATGATTATAAATAAAATTAAAATTTTAAATATTTTATATATAAAAATAAATTATTCTTACGTTTTTTTTTTTTTTTTTTTATAAATGTTGAGTCAATTCAGTTTTAATATCACAAAAAGTGGGTATTAATTTTTTATTAATATATTTTACTAGATAAATTTGCAATTTATTTAACTAGATGAGCTAGTTGATTTCAACATGAGTTATATATATATATATATATTTTAAAGACATGAGTTAAATTAGTCTAAAACTTTTTTAACACATTATTTCATTAAATTTATAAATAGTTTATTTTATTTTAAACCTCCAAAATTTGTACCTACATAAACCTCTAGAATTTTTTAAAATTTGCTTAAAGTAATCTTATTCATTAAAATAATTTCTAAAAAAATATTTATGTTTGATTAGTATGAAACACAGTGTAAGTTAGAATTAAAAGAAAAAAAGCTATATGCCATTTGAAAATAAGAGAATGTGGGAGAACACAAAGCGTGATAGTACATGCCTTTTTTTGTCGTTTAGTTCTAAGAATTCACGAAACCAACACTCTTTGACTTTGAAGTTAAATTTTGAGGATGGACGTTCCCGCGCGCCTTCACGGGCAAAATTATGATTATCCTCCCAACTCTTTCAGTTTCTGTTTCGTTTATTTTTCAAATGTTAACGAAGCGTAAATCAATTTCAATATGAACAGACACAGTTAACGTTTATATGAAATTTCAAAGCAATAAAAAAAAAAAAAAAAAAAAAAAAAAAAACTAAAAGGTGGGCGTTGGCTTGTTTAATACCATAATTCTTTACAAGGTAGATAAAGTACCATTTTTTTTTTTTTTTTTTTTACTTTTTCTATTTTTTTTTTCTTCTTCTTCTATTTATTAATTTATTAGACCAAAGTATACCTTTTTTCTTAAGAAAGGATTTAAGATGTATCATTTAATAATTATGATACTTAAGCGTACATTTTTTTTTTTTTTTTTTAACTTATGGTACTTAAGAGTGCTTTTCCAAAAAAAAAAAAAAACAATGTGGAAATTAAAAAGAAGAATAATTAAAATTAAATTTCATTTAATTGTATTTATTTATATTAATAGTAAAATGCACATGTTTTACATACGGTAATATTTTCTATCTTCAAAAATATTTATTAAATTTATAACTAAAATTTCAAAAAATATTAAACTTTAAATGAACAAATTGATTGAAACTTTTGCAAATAAAGTTAAGCATTTTATAAATTTTTAAAAATACAACTCTATTAAAAATAAGAATCTTAACTTTATTAAAAGTAAGATTATTTATTTATCTAATATATGCAAAAATAAATTAAATTGTGAATGAATAAATTGATTAAAATTTTTGCAAATAAAATTAAGCAGTTTATAAACTTTAAAGAAATACAACTCTATTGAAAGTAGGATTCTTAAGTTTATTAAAAGTAAGATCATGTATTTATCTAATATATATATAAATAAATTAAGTTAATAATATATAAGTATTTGTAATAAAAAAAACACAAACTTACACTAAATTCTTTTTTTTTTTTTTTTTTTTATTTTAATCAACAATTGCATACCACATGTTAATAATATCAAGTTATAACTTTTAGCATTATGTGAATTTGTTTGAGTACAAACTTAATTTAGAGAAAACTATTGACATGTTTCATATTTATTATAAAAATAATACTTGTGTTTTGTATTTATTTTATAAAATTTTAGTTTTATTACTATTAAAATATTATAAGACAATGATAAAGTTATTATTATTATTATTATTATTATTTAATTTTTTAATTGGATTAAATAGAAATCATTTTAATTTGAATAAATTACAAAAAAAAAAATTGAAGAAAAATAAATAAAAAATAAAAAATTATCATTTCTTTTTATATGGTCAATTTAAAAAAAAAATAATACTAAACTGTCGTAAAAAATAAGTATAAATATGATCTAAATATTATTTTTAGAATAAATATTAAATCTATACAATTACGCTCTCTTTAATGTCATGTGACATTTACTGGGTAACCTTATTTTTTGAACAATTTTTTGTTAATATCAAAGCAATATTTATATTTTTAAAAATACTAAAACATGAAATTTTAGACAATATTTTTAATTACTATATCATTTCTGCTTTAAAAATAACAACTCCACTTTCAATAATATAATTTTTTTTTTGTTTTATCATTGTACAATTTTTAACAATGTAATATTTAATTTACATAAAAATAAAAAAAATTGTTTAGTGAATTTGATATTTTTTTACAAAATTATAATTTTAAAATTTATTAAATAATATTAATATATAATTAACTAATTAATTTTATATAATAATTGTTAAGAATTAATTAATAAAATAAAAAAAATATTTTATTTTTAGTATGAAATTTAATATAATAAGTTTGAGGTGTTAAAAATAGTATAAAAAGCATATTAAAAAAGAATTTTAGATATAAAAACAAATAATGATTCAAGTATATTAGATATACTCACTCCTGCTTGGCATAGTTGTGGACCCAAAATCTCGTGTAATCTAAAAGCTTTTTTTATTTTTACGACAGATTAATGCTAAAAGCTAGGTGTAACTTGTAACCGCCAAGAGCCAACAACTACACCCAAACAAAAGTTTAAAATATTTAAGAAAACAACAACGATATTCAGAGCCTTCAAAATTATAATAACAAAATTAATATTTATTATATTTGATAAATATTTAAATTTAAATTTTTATAATTAAAAAAAAATAATTAATATATTATTTTTTTTAACATTTATTCAATTATAATTAAACAATGACCTAGATCCGTTTAATATTTTACGTTCAAATTTAACGTTAAATATTATTAAAGATATTAATTTTGTTACTATAAATTTTATGAGATTACTTTTCATAAATTCCTAATATTTAAAAACATTATAGATATTATTTTTTAGATTTTTTTTTTAACAACTGCAATTATTTTTAAGATTTAGTCATATAAAATAATACTCTTTTATAAATAAACATTTATTTTTATATAAATATATTTCTTATAATTTAAATTTATTTTTTGTATGTTAAAAAATATAGTAAATAATATAATTTTTTTATAATAAAATCTCAGTTTTAATATTTCATTCAATATAAAAATATTTTTTTATAAATTAACATTTGAATTTTTGGAAAAAAATTTAATCTTAAGATTCAGCATAAAAAATCAAATATTTTATTTTAAATTTATGCAAGAAATAATGAAAAATTAATTGACATTTTTGTCTTTCTGAGCCTCAAAAGTTACATGACTTGAATAAAAAATAAGTAATATTGTTTTGGATTAAATTACTTAGCCACATCCATACACTTCGTAAATTGAAAATTTTTTACAAATTTGAAAAGCCAAAAAATTCATTAGAGAGAGAAAGAGTCAGATTCTCTCTCTTTAGAAAAAAACACCAAACTGCAAGTCTTCTTAATTAAAATATAAAAATAAAAGAAAATTGCGGCTCTCTCTGTTGTTCTCGTATTTTGCCGGAAAATCGCGTCGAGATTTTCTGGTTAGCCAAACGGAGGAGGCGAATCAAATGTGATGGGAAGTGGACTCTCGACACTTTTCCCGTGCTTTGCACCGGTGAACCGGACTGATCAGCCGGACCAACAGCTCCAGCAACAACAAGATCTGATCTTCACAGACTCTGGGCCTTTAGACGAAACCCTAGGTCACTCCTTTTGCTACGTTCGAAGCTCAGCTCGTTTCCTGTCACCTACTCAGTCGGATCGCTTTCTATCCCCCACCAACTCCCTTCGATTCTCTCCGACCCATGAACCCGCCCGAACTCGATCGGGTCCACCAGAGACCGGCTTCAAAACCATATCTGGAGCTTCTGTTAGTGCTAATGCTTATACTCCCAGAACTGTCAACCATCTTGATAATATTTACGACGATGCCACTGAGAGCGTCATCGATGGTGGAGTTGGGGGTGGTGTTAGGGGAAGCATAGTCAGTGGCTTTGAGAGTACATCATTGTTTAGTGCTCTGCCTCTTCAGCCGGTTCCGAGAGGCGGAGGTGGTGAGCCTTCTGGTCCAATAGACCGCGGCGGGTTCTTTCTCTCTGGCCCTATCGAACGGGGCGCGCTTTCTGGCCCACTCGACGCTAATACCACCGGTCCAGACGGTGGTGGTGGGGTTCCCTTTTCTGCGCCGCTGGGTGGACCTCATGTAAAGAAGAAAAGAAGAAAGAGCATTTCTGGAATTCGGAAGGCTTTTCACCGGAACTTCTCGGAAAAGAAAAGGCCGTGGGTTGTTCCCGTGCTCAATTTTGTAGGTCGAAAGGACGTTTCTAGTGGTGGAGAGGAGTTGGAGGTGAAGAACGAGAGTAATCTCCAATGGGCTCTGGGCAAAGCTGGGGAGGATCGTGTACATGTGGTTGTATCTGAAGAGCAGGGGTGGCTGTTTGTTGGTATTTATGATGGGTTTAATGGCCCTGATGCTCCTGAATTTTTGATGGGTAATCTTTATCGTGCAGTTTACAATGAGCTACAAGGACTGTTTTGGGAGGTCGAAGACGCAGAGGAAGTTAGTGACGCGCCAAATGTAGCTCCAGATAGTACAGCTTTAGTAGAGGAAACTAAACCTTCAGATACTAAAAACGATCCACACTCATTGACAGTCGTTAGAGAGAATAGAGTCACCTTTCAGTCTGAGGAGCCAGAAGGTACGCAGGTAAGGAGGCGGAGATTATGGGAATATCTTGCTGAGGCAGAAGCTGAAGATGGGCTTGATCTTTCAGGTTCAGAAAGGTTTGCATTTTCTGTAGATGATGCACTTAGTGTCAGCAATGGTAGCTCTGCAGCCAATAGACGATGGTTACTGCTGTCAAAATTGAAACAGGGGTTATCAAAGCATAAGGAAGGTCATGGTAGGAAGTTGCTTCCTTGGAGATTTGGTTGGGAGGATAAGGAAAAGAATGAGATTGAGAATTTTGCCGAGCAGAGGGCTCCTAGGACTGGTAGGAAGCGTAAGGAGGGTCTAGTTAATCATGAATTAGTTTTAGGGGCAATGTCGAGGGCTCTTGAAGTGACTGAGCTAGGGTATTTAGACTTGACAGATAAGGTTCTCGATACCAATCCGGAGCTTGCCTTGATGGGTTCGTGTTTACTGGTTGTGTTGATGAGGGATGAGGATGTGTATGTGATGAATGTAGGGGATAGTCGTGCTATTGTTGCACAATATGATCCAGAAGAAGTTGGTTCGAGTATGGAAGGAAGGGGCTGGATGGACAATGGGTCTTGTGTGGAGTGTATAATGGAGGAGCCTTCAGCTGTGGATGTAAGGGCTACTAGCATGGAAAACGAGGCTTCCAAAAAGGCTATGAAATTGACTGCGTTGCAACTGTCCACCGATCACAGCACTAGCATTGAAGAAGTAAAATATTATCTTCTCAATTATGTGCTTGAACTTTCCTGTTCCTCATGCTAATGCTATTATGATATGGCCGGTTTCTTTTGGAGTTCTTATATGTACTATTTCTTAATCCTTTATTGATAGCTTAATATGTTGATTTGTTTCAGAATGCTCTTAAGTTCTGTATTCTTAATAGCTCTTGTTTAACCCAAAAACTGGCTTGTGTCTAGATTTATCCATTAGTAATGGTTTTCAACATAATAAATTGACCTTTTCAATCTAAATAAAACTTATTTTACTGTCCGTTTTGTATATGGTTGTGATGCTTTTGCAATTAGATTAAACCATAATGTGGACAGAAGGGTGGAGAATTGAGGAAACTTCCTCATCCGTTTCCCTTTACTTTCTATATTTTTAATTCTCCTTGCTATTAATCATTGATTGAATGAATCAGAAATTGTCTGGAAGCTTCTTTAAAGTTTCAATTTCTTATCCTTGAGTGCTTGCTTGTAGAAGATCTTTCTTTTGGATGCAGAGTTGGTGGATGCTTATTGTTGATACTTCATTGCTTAATGATGATATTTATCTAGATATCCAGACAGCTTTCCTTGCACTGTTTATGCCTTTTACTCTCAATCTTGCTTTCCCACTGATGCAATATCTACATTTTATGTGTCACTTCACTGTTTTTTTTTTATATTTCATTTGATTCGCTACTGATATCTATCAACATTTTTGAAATTTCTTTATTATTTCTTGCCAATTTTGTTGATCGGTACCTTTTTTTGTTGTTGCTAAGAGTGCTGTTCATCTTGCAGGAAATCATCAGAATCAAGAATGAACATCCAGATGATAAAAAATGTATTGTCAATGATCGAGTGAAAGGTCGACTTAAGGTCACCAGAGCATTTGGGGCAGGATTTCTCAAACAGGTTATTCAAATATACTCAGCATTCACTTTTGCAAAATTCTTCTGTTTCAGAAATAAAAAGAGAAAAGTAATTATAACAAAATATTTTGGTATAGCTAATTTTGGAAAATTTAATAATTTTATTTATTTATTTTAAATAATTTTGGACACAGCTTCTGTGCTGCATCTTTTGGATGCGTTAAAGGGGCATTCAATATTCTTAACAATATGAAAGTTATTTGATAATGTGATGTTCATTGGTGCAGCCCAAGTTTAATGATGTATTATTGGAGATGTTTCGAAATGAGTACATTGGTACTGCACCATACATATCTTGCTCTCCTTCTCTTCGTCACTATAGACTCTGTCCTAGAGACCAGTTCTTGGTTCTCTCATCAGATGGTTTATACCAGTATTTCAGCAATGAGGAAGTGGTTTCACATGTTGAGAACTTCATGGAGAAGTTTCCTGATGGAGACCCTGCTCAACATCTAATAGAGGAGCTTCTAGTGCGTGCAGCAAAGAAGGCTGGTGGGTTTTTTAATATCTTGATCTTCTGATTGTTTTCTGAGTTTATTTAGATTACTTTCCTTGTGTTCATTGCTATGCTAGATTGATGCAACTATTAGCTGGTAGGAAATTCACGGTACATAAACTTGACCTCAGCAACCAGACTACTGTATTAACTGAGACACTTGCAGAGTAACATCAATTATTTTAGATCTTTTAAGTTTTTCAACCTTTCCTGAATTAAACGTCTAGTTTAATTAGGATAAAAATCTTCAGTTGCTCATACTATTTCTCTATTGACTTATAGTAATTATATTTGGATAAATTTCCTTCTACATAAAGTTGATGTACTCTATGGTTTTATTCTTTTAGTAACTTGTAACCTAAGTCCTCTTTGTTGGAATTTGGAATAGCTAGAACATTAATTTGGCAACCTTTTAATTTTGGATCTTTTCTAATTCAATATCTTTATTATTTTCCATTAAGTTTTTTTATTTTTATGTTTTTCTTCACAAAAAAAAAAAAAAAAAAAGGAATATTGTATTTGACCATTATTTGATTTCATTTACAGAGGTTTCCACCGTTAAATTTGGTAAGGAATGTAGACTCAAGTTATTTAGAAAATTTTCGTCTGATTTAGACACTAGAGGGCTAAAATAAAATTTAATATTGAGAGAGGTTGGGAGCCTAGGGCTACATCCCTTCCCCTTTCCTCGTGACAGCAAAGTATTCTTCCACTTGATAATGGACTGATTCACACATGCTTACCTAAACTAATATAATTTGTTTTGATACTTTCATATTATTAAATTTTACAAATGTTACAAAAATATCATTGAACTTTTTTTTTTTTTTGCTTTCAGACCATTAAACTTTGCAAATGTTATAAAAATATACTTGATGTACGTGTAGCTTGCTTTAACTCCCATTAGCTAATTGAGGTCGATAATATTTTTGTAATAATTTGTAAAGTTTAATGATATGAAAGTAATAAAAAAAAGTTTGATAGTATTTTTGTAACATTTATAAAGTTTAATGGTATAAAAATAATAAATTAAAGTTCGATGGTATTTTTGTATAAACTTCAAAAGTTCAGTGGTAAAAAAAATCTATTTACTCTAATTAATATATTGAACTTGCAATATTGAAAGTGGAGCTGGTTTGTCTGCAGGTATGGATTTTCATGAACTATTAGACATTCCTCAAGGAGATCGGCGGAAGTACCATGATGACGTTACTGTTATGATTGTCTCACTTGAAGGAAGAATTTGGAAGTCATCAGGAAAATACCTTTGAGAAGTTATTAAACAAGCGATCTCCTTGTGCAAGTGATATTGCGATTCACTTTTCAAGCAGTAAGGAAAGCTTTGCTGCCGATCCTTTTCCTTGGCCCTTTAGGTAATTTTTTCGTTTCATAGCATAAAAGTACAGCTAATAGGGTTAACTTCGGATGCTAATGGCCGAAAGCTAATGTTAGATATAACATTAAAAAATTGGGATGAAAGTTAAAATCTGCAGATGGGGGCTGCTGAGAAATGCTCTTTGGGAGGTGGGGGAACTTAGAATTTCTATTTTTGGTCCTTTAGTCCTTGGACAATTTTCTTTCGTTGTTATAAGAAATAGGAAAAATATAAATATTGCTCAAGGGTAGGTCATTTGATAATGATTTTATCAGGTGCTGTCCTCTTCTTCTTCTTTCAAAGCCACACAAAAAAAAAAAAATGTAAATTGGTGGGGGTTATAAAACTAGCTGCTGAACAGAGCATTTCGTAGTTGGTGATTAGCTTGTGTAATATTGAGGGTGGATTTTCCACCATTGCGGATTAAGAAATTTTGTTCAAGATCATTGTGGGGAAAAATGTATTTGCATTTGCATTTTTAGAAATTATTTGTGGAACAGTGAAGTAATTTTCAAGTAGTTATTCACAATGGATCAAACAAAGATCTGTCATTAGCTAACTTATTATGAACCTAATAATTCAAACTTTAGATTGCAGCTAGCCGATCAAGCATTTTCTTTTTATTTGGCACAACTTCAAAAGACAGTGATAATCTAATTCAAAATTCGTAAATAGCTAATAAATCTGTAAGTCTATTTTTTTTTTCCTTTTAAAAGTAAACCTAATGACTGAAAGTTTTACCCTGGGCTGTAAACTTGTACTGCCACAATCTGTTCACGAATGATTCTCATATTCAAAGGATTTGGATCTTGTTTATAAAATTATGAAATCTTTGTTGTTCATCTTGCTTTTTCCAGAGAAAGCATGTTAACAACAGAGGATAATTATTCATTGCTGGTGGAGTATTGAATTATTGATGATGTGATATTTTACTCCAATAAAATATAAAGTAATTGTAATAAATTTTCTTGGAAGAAACAATTTCTCATTACATTTTTTAAAACAACAAGCAATGTGATCTTACTTGGTCTAATAGCAATAACGAGTAATCGTCAAGCAATCACCTGAAAAGTTGAGCTGTATCAGAGTAAAGAAGTATGATGTCGCTTGGAGGCAACAACGCAAATCAAGTTATATTTGACATTCTTTTAGACGCTAGTAAAGTTGAGGTGAACAAATATATAAAAAAAAAATCATATCAGGCAATACAAGAAAATTTAATGTAATTACCATTGGTTCGCATTAATGGTGTAATTGATCGAACCCTAGATTGTACCCATGACACTAAATTCTCCCTTGTCGCCATTAAACAACCACCTCTCTCATCACTCTGTCTAAATGGTGCAGCAATTTTCTTCACATCAGAAGCAAAGGAATTGGTTAGTCCTTGGGAAAATTTATGTGTTCCGGTACCTCCGGCAATTCATCGCGCTGAACTATTTTGCAAAGAGTTTCCATCCACTCTTCTAGTGCAGTTTGAGCTACACGTATTGGCAAAGATCGAACATCCAAGCACCACTCATTAGATGTCTTATTGTGTAAATCTGGATTTAACCTATATAAGGTCTTTAGATAAAGTAGCTCATAATCAGCTCTCTCATGGCGATCTCTGTTTCGACTAACAATTACAAAAGGGTCTTCTACCTTCAATTGCTGTCCCACTAATTGATAGTAAACACCCAAAAAGCCTATCATCTGGCTTAACACCCCTCTTTCCATTGCAACATCAAATACTCTAACCAACTAGCTTTCCCCAAACAAGTGCAACCCATTACATTTAGAGAGGGAAAAAAATGTAATTTACTCATCCTGATCAATGAATCAAAATATTGTCCTCTTCCATAAAAAATGTAAAAAAATAAAAACAAACTTGTCTTCTTACTATCTTCGTTCACCAAATGAACAAGCAGAACCCATAACCATCAAATACGAGCATCTACAGAAAAAAGAAAGGGTAAAAAAAAAAAAAATGGGTTAGAGATCCACCAAGAGGTGGGTAGCCTTAACCAGATGTGATCTTACAGGGAAGCCCGAAAGCTGTTCCCGTCCCTGTCAGGGGAGATGCCAACCATCTCTCCTTTCTTCGAACACGGTATTTCTCGAACGTCTACGGTTAATAAAGGCTTGAAGTCTTTTGTAATGTTTCCATGTGGGACAAAAGTACTGAGGAGTTATTTAAAATTATATTGATAAAACAGTGGAATTGAAAATTTTAAATTTCTTCAATTATATAAGAGAATATCAATTTACAACTCATCAAGAGTGTATTGAATTTTGATAAAATATACTTAACAGATTTCATAATAATAAGAATGCGTATGCGTTCAGAAGAAAAACACATTGAAGTGTTAGTTCTGATACTACAAAATATTTTTTAAATTAAAATATATCCATTAATTTATAAATTTTAATTAAATTTATAATTAAGTTTTTAAAGTTTTAACAAAACATTTTATTGTTAGAATGAATAATATGTATTGAATTACTTTAATTTTCTATAAGGAAACAAATAGATAGTAATAGTTTTATAAGAGTACTATTTAATAATGAAAAATAATAGTTGTATTTATCTTTCAATTTTATATACAAGAAATCTTATAACATTTAAATAAGAAATATTATGGTATGCATTTATATTTATATTTATATCAAATTATGGTATGACATATTATCAAATTTTATTAAAAAATAAATCATTTTTTTTTCTATTTTTAAAATTATTTAGCTACATATCGTATTTTAATTAATTTATATGCTTGTAATATTTCTCTAATTTAAATAAATACATCATGGACATTGATTAATTATCATTTTTTATGAAAGCTGACTATCAATTATATATAGTTAACTATTAAAGTTCTTAATTAATTGATTTGGAAGTTCGTTGAGAGAAAGAGGGGTGTGCAATTATTATGGATATGAAAACTTAAGTTTTTAACTAATAACCAATTTAATATAATTAGTTTTTGAAAAATAAAAATTAAACTAAATCAATTAAATTTGTAAAATAAATCCAAATGTAACCTAAAATTTTGAGTTGAATTGATTGATTTTTGAAGCTTTTTTACGAGTGTATTTTTATAATAAAGAGTGAAAGATTGATATAGTAAAAAGAATAAAAAATGACAAAAATTACATATTTAAAATACAAAAATACATATTTAAAAAGTGAAGTTATCACTTTACTTATAATATTATTTAATTAATTAAGATTGTAACTGAGTCATTTTACTAATATTAATTAATAGAAAAATATTTAAATAAAATAATAATTTTATTTTTTAAATATATATTTTATATTTTTTAAATATATTATTTTTATCAATTTTATTGCCAAATATAAATATCATTTATATTGAGTCTTTTATTCTCGTAATAACAATAGCAAACGAAAATCAAAAGCTTTAATGATATTTTCAGGGAAGCACTATTAACATCTACCACCAAACACTAAACACACACTTCCAAATTTTTGTAACCCTTACATAAAATTAAAAATGTGTAATACTTTACAAGAAAGAAAAATTTGTAATACCTTACAAAAGTAACAAAATTCTGTAAAAACTTACAAAATAATACAAAAACATACATAACTCAAAATGTCAGAAATAATAGAAAATCAAGAAATAATGGATGTGAAAACACAAAACATTTCTGGATGTTTTTCACAAGAAATGATATTTAGTAAAAAGAAATTTGAAGAAATTCAAAAATTAAAATTAAATCTTAAAGAAAAAGATGGATTTAGAGAAGAATCATTCTCTAAAATAAGAAAATTATTCTCAAGAAAAGATATAATATATTATGACATAAGTAATAAAGAAATGAGCGTAACCATAGCTGATGCAAAAGGAAGGTTTAATATACCATTAATTGATAAAGAAACTATTATAAAAAAATTATCAAAAATCTTTGAAAAAGATAGAGAAAAAATTGGATATATCCATTTAGGAGGAATACAAATTCTAATAAAAGCACACTTCATAGAAGGAATAGATACACAAATTAAGTTAGCATTACTAGATAACAGAATAACAAACAGAAAAGATACTTTTTTAGGAATGATTAATGAAAATTTAGGTTACCCAAAACTAAAATTTACAACATATCCTAGATTTGTTGTTAATATCCATGATAAAAATCTAAACCAAGTATTAAGTCTAGCCTATGACTTTGAACGAGAAAATTTAATGAAAGATGGAAACCACCCATTTTCAATTCATTACCTAGTAGGATATTCATTAACAAACAGTCACAATAGTTCGATATATGGACAAAATGAATTCATAGAAATAGACAAAACCTTCAAAGATATAGGACAAGTAATAAAGAATCCAGAAAAGTTATCAGAATATGAAGTACCTGATGAATGGAATCTAGACATAAAAGAAAAACCTTTGATATCATCAAAAAGAAATAATATACAAAGAATAAATTTATAGATACCCAAGCAGAAGTTAGTAAAAGGAATAGGAAAATAGAAGAATTAAAAGAGAAAATTGAAGAAGTAAAAGACCTAATCTACACAATGAAATAATAATGATAAAAGAAAAACTATTAGAAATACAATTATAAGGAAATAATAGTTTAACAAGTATAAATAAAAATTAAATATCCATAGTGGAAGCTTTAATCATTATAGTATGAAAAATAGATACTACAGATGAAAGCATACAAGATTTAAAAGGAATACAGTTAGAAATGTATAAATAAATCATAGAATTAAAAAAAGGATGTTAGCAATTTATCAAGAGGGAATGGATTAAGATTAGATCCATTAAAAGGATTAAAAGAAGAACCCCCTAGAAGATCTGATGCATTAATACCCATAAATGAAAAAAGAAAAGCAGAAGAATCTAAACAAATAATAACAATCTAATGAATTTAGCAGAATATAGGAAAAACTTAGAAGAACAATTCATGAATCCTGAAAACAAAAATATAGAAAAATTAATCAGTTTATTAACATTAACAGATAAAGAATTAGTAAAACATTATGAAGAAAAACTTTGCACAAATAAAGAAGAAGATGATATGACAGTAATAAGTGAAGATGAATCTGAACAAGAAAATACAACCCAAAGAATTAATATGGAACCAGTATTAATACCTAGAACAAATCCAGAAAGATCAATCTCAGAAAGAGGAGAAACATCTGACCCACATAGAAAAGAAATGTATAGGCCAGAAGAACCTAACCCAATATACAGAAGAAGACAACCACCTAAAATGGAAGAAGGATTGCATTGGGGTACTAGAGGAAATATTCTACCAGAATTCAGACCACATGAAAATTATAAAACTGACATTCTAGATTTAAACTGCATAAGAATAGGAAAAAAGCCTTAGATGAATGGGCTAGTGGAATGAGTTTAATTATACAAACATCTTCAACTACAAATACAAACCCTTCAGTTTATAAAGTCTTAGTAGCTCACAAAATGACAGAAAACGTAAAAGTTTAGTTTTCAAACCTAACTGATCAACAACATTTAAGAATGTAAGGAAATGCTACAACAGGAAGAGATTACTTAAATACAGTAATAAATGAAATATATAAGGAATTCATAGGAGAAGATAAAGGAAGAAATGTTACGGAATCTAGTGAAAATGAAATAAATGAAGCCAAATGACACTTAACAAATATGGAAATATGTGATATGTGTTACATAGATTCTTTAATATGTGAATATGAAATGTATTATCATAAATTACCACCATCCATACAAGAAACTTATAAGGAGATGTTTTACCAAAAATTACCTGGAACATTACATAAGACTATGACAGAAGAATGGAATAACAAAAATAGACAAACTATACCTGATACTTTAGGTGGAAGAATAAGAGGACTTAAAAATTGGATAATAATAAAATGTCAAGAAAGAAAAGAATTTAAACAAATAAAAGGAAATGATAGAATCTGTTGTGATACAAGAGATTTCAAAATACCAAGAAAATATGGTTGTAATATAAAACCTTATAATAAATATAAGAAACATAAGAAATTTAGAAAATTCAAGAGATACAAATTCAAAAAACAAAACTTCCAAAAATATAAAAAAAGATATAATAGAGAACCTTATAAAAAGAGGTACGTTAGAAGAAAAAGGTATAATATCCCTGAAAAGAAAAATTATTGTCCAGCATCCAGCATGAAAAAAGAAATGTAAATGTTGGATATGTAATGAAGAAGGACATTATGCAAATGAATGCCCAAATAGACTTCTAAAAAAGAATTTAAAAAGGAATTCTCACAAAAAGCAAAAATATTAGAATAAGCTTTTAAAATGGAACTAGAACCAATAGAGGAATTTGATATATATGATACGTGTAGTATTTTTCTATTAGAAGAAACCGAAGAAGAAATAACAGACTCAGGAACATCTGATTATGATTCTGATTCAGAATAATGAATGAAATATTAAGCATAACAAATCCAAACAGTACATATATAAAAATAGGATTAAAATTTAAAGGATATAAAAACTATCATTTACATGCATATATTAACACAGGTGCAAGTATGTGTGTAGCTAGTAAATATGTATTCCCAGAAGAACTTTGGAAGCAATCACCAAAAGAATTAGTAGTAAGAATAGCAAATAATACTACAATAAATTTAAATAAAGTATTAAAAGATACAGATGTATCAATAGGAGGAGAAATCTTTCATATACCTACAATTTACCAACAAGAAATTGGAGTTGATATTTTATTAGGAAATAACTTTCTAAACCTATATCAACCATTTACACAATACTTAGATAAAATCAGCGTAACAACCTTAGATGGAGAAACAATTTATGTATCAAAAATTAGGAAAGCAAAGAAACTATTGATGATGATTATTTTATATCAAAGAAAAAAGAATTATTATCACTTATTAAAGGAAATAAATATTTTTCAAGTTTTGATTATAAAAGCAAATTTTGGCAAATAAGACTTGATAATGAATCACATAAACTAACAGCATTTAGCTGCCCTCAAGGACAATTCCAGTGGACGGTTATTCCATTTGGACTTAAACAAGCACCATGTATTTTTCAAAGATACATGGATAATATCTTAAAAAAATATCACAATTTTTGTTGTGTTTATATAGATGACATATTAATATTTAGTAATGATTTATCAAAACATTATTTAGATATTATTAATGTCTTACAAGAATGTAGAAAATTAGGAATAGTACTATCAGAAAAGAAAGCTATCATTGCTCAACAAAAAATAAAATACTTAGGGTTAGAAATAGAAGATGGAAAACATCATCTACAACCCCATATTTTGAATAATATACAAAATTTTCCCAGCATAATAAAAGATAAAAATCAATTACAAAGATTTTTAGAATGTTTAACATATGCAGAAGCATATATAAAAAAATTAGCAGAAATGAGAAAACTATTACAAACAAAACTCAAGAAAGACTATGTTTGGCAATGAACTGATCAGGACACTAAATATATGGATAAAGTAAAAGCACAAGTAAAAGATTTACTAACTTTATATCATCTAGAACCAGATGACAAAATGATAATAGAAACAGATGCTTCACATGAATATTGAGGAGCAGTATTAAAAGCAAGAGTTGATGACAAAGATGAATATCTTTGCAGATTTACTTCAGGATCTTTTTAAGGCCCTGAATTAAATTACCATAGTAATGAAAAAGAATATTTAGCTGTTAAAAAGGCTATAAAGAAATTTGCAATATATGTTATAAGTTCAAAATTTACTGTTAGGACTGACAATAAAAATTTTGGACATTTTTTAAGGACTAATATTGTAGGTGACTATAAACAAGGAAGACTTATAAGATGGCAATAATGGTTTAACCATTACAAGTTTGATGTAGAACATTTACCAGGAAAGAAAAATAGTTTAGCAGATGCTTTAATTAGAGAATTAGCACCTCTAACTATGTTTTTTATGGCAGGAATGGATTCACTCGACATAGAAATCCAGATCAAGGAAAAAGAAATTTTGATTCACGAAACATAAATCAAATGCCTCAAGGAACAACTAGAGGTATTAAAACTCAAAAAATAATTAAAAAACAGGCAAACCATAACAAATTCAGAACTTCATATGGAAAGCTCTGGAGAAGAAGAAGTTGGAACTTCAATAGGAACCAAAATGCAGAGAACATAAATTGAAGAAACTGCCAGCAATAACCTAGAACCATTCAGGAACTCAGAAAAGAAAAAACAAAAAATAAATTGGGCTGATAAGGCTGAAAAGGAAGATTCAAAAAAGATCTATGTAGTCTATAATGGACCAAACCCAGGAATATACATTAGTTGGCCAGAAGCAAGCAAAGCAGTAAATGGGATTAGTGGAGTGATCCATAAGTCCTTTACAAATAGGATTGAAGCAGAAAGAAGCTATAATAACTTTAGAGTTCCTAAGCTCTTAACCCCATCAGAAATAACAAAAAACTACTCCCAGATAGTACAACAACCAGCAATAGGAACCAGTAGAATGAGGAACCTTGGAACAATCCATAGATCAATAATCTTTAAGGAAGCAATTAATAACTCATTTGAAGAAGAAAAAGAAAGACAAAGAAACTTGACAAAACAAGAATGGTTAGGATTATACAACCTAGCAAGAAAAACATTTGAAGAACATCTTGAAAATATGAAATTTTATACAACAGAAAAAGATTTTCCTTCCGGAAGTAAATTCAATATTTTAGAAGGAGCTGATCCATCATTTGTCTATAAAGCATTTCATGTAGGACTTATAGAAAATATATATCCAGGAAATGAATTGAAGGAATTAATATATTTTCCTGACAATTTTAAGAAATCCATTAGGAATTTTAAAAGAAAAATTAAGGCTACAGACAAGCCTATTTATTTAAGATGTTTCAGTTCTTTGATGGACTGGAACCAAGAACTACTAGTAAGTCCATATTATTTTATTAAGCTTGGCATTTCAAGCAATAAAAGAGAGGTAACTCATCCAAAAAGTTTACCATAAAAGGAATTCAATCAGGAAGAATTACATATTGAAAGAGGCCAAATGCTGAGCCAAATCTATCATGAAATAAGAAGAGTTAATAACTCTTTAGAAGTAAAAGTAAATTATTGTACAAGTAAAACTATTATTACTTCTCAAAGTAATATGGTTATCACTAATGAGGACAGTGAAAAAGTAATTTCTTACGAAACTAACTTTAATTGTAATAATATTGAAGTAAGTGAGGAAACCAAGAAAGTATTCTGTTACTACTCCAAACAGCAATCAACAGATCACAAGTGCAATTATTGCATAAAAGATAAGGTTCACTTGAAGACAAGCTCGTCCAGCAGCTCTATGTCGGCAGAGCCCACCATGTAGGACCATTCTACGACTGGAGCCAGCAACAAAGGCGTTAATAATGTAGACGTCAATCATATAGGCGTCTTAATGCCAAATAGGAAAAGATAGGAATAGTGTAATCCCTCCATTGTAAACAGAGAACCCTTATGATTATAAAATGGAACTCTCTAATCTCAAAGGGAAAAGGAACACGAAACCTAGCAACTATCCATTTTTTTACTTCAAGCTTTAGCTATGTTTGTAATCAGTAAGAACTAAGAGCCTCTTTCAAGGTTACTAGTTCTCTATCCTGTAATATTTTCTGTTAATAAATAAAGAGTCCATTTCAAATTCCAAATTATCTCTTTCCTTTCATTTAAATTAAGTACAGATCTCAGAAGATCAGCAGGGTCAAGAGGATTAATAGCTTGGATCTGGAGTGAGGCTTAGTTTTCTGAAACAGGAAGATAGCTTGGAAGCGGAAGAACGCGGTGGACCTATATTTAGAAACAGGTTAGTCTGCAGGTAGAGACTAGTATACCTTGAAATTCCATTAATATTGTTAAAATTTTGTTTGAATTGCATAAAACTATGAATGATGAGCATATCAACATGAAAAGAAAATCTGAAACTATACTTTACAGAAGTAAGAGCAGGAAATATTCTGAAAATCAAGAAAAATTAAAAGACGTAATATACCTTAAACAATCTATTATCTGTTTTAAAACATCTATAAAAGAAAATTTTGAAAAAAATACAGGAAAATCTAAAGTAATGAAAAATTTACAAGGACTAATCGATTACTTCACCAAACAAGAAAAAAGAAATAATTGAATAAAAGGACAGGATAAAGAACACTTAGACTTAGAAGCAAGTCTTGAACTAGTAAAAATGAATATAGAAGAAAATAAGGAAATAATAGAACTAAATCGATGGATAGACCAGGAATTAGAAAACCTTGAAACTTAATAAGAAAATTATGACCAGCATAGAATATTTTGAAGAAAAATATATGAAATTATTAAAAGAATATTGTGATAATGAAGATTATGAAACATGTTTAGAAAATTTTAATAGGTTTAAAACCCTTTCAGACTATTATACAGACTATGTCTCTAGCATATTATTTTTAATAGACCATCCTGTAGGAAAAATATTAAGAAATTATTTTATACAGAAATTTGTACAAATAAATAAAAAAAAATTTGATAATTTAATCTTCGAATTTTATTTATTCAAGGAACAAATAAGGAGATAAGTAATAAGCAACTCAAGCTTTAAAATTGAGCCAAAAGTTGGTATCAGAGCAAGGTTATTAAAAATAAAACTTTAAGCAAAATGTATAAAATAAGATATCCCCAACCAAATTCAAGTAGAAAAATGAATTATTTAAAATATTATAAAGAATAAACAATAGAATTAATATTACAGATTAAGGAAATAACTAAAGAATTACCTAAAGAAATAACACAACTAATAATCTATAAAATACTCTATAACTGGAATAAAGAACTAACATGATTATACCATAAATAAAAATGCTTACAAAAACACAAATTAATAACTTAAAAGAATTAATTAATTTGATCAGAAACACAGAAAATAATAAAGAATTTAATAAAGACTTTATAGGAATGTTTTTAGCATGTATGGAAATAAAAATGAATAATATAATTTTATCATAAAGACAAATAGATACCTTAAAGCAAAAATTAGAATATTTAGAAAACATAAAAACAAAAGAAATCTTTATAAAGGAATTTAAAGTTTTTATAAACTTTATTCTAGAATAATTAATAGAAAAAATTTAAAAAATACTAAAAAGAAATAAATATTTTAGAATATAAAAGAAAATAAAATCACAAAAATTTTAGAAAAAATTTATTTTCAAAAATAATGAATTTTGACTCAAAAATCCTTAAAATAAAACAATTGAATAAAAGAGAAAACATTTATATCATTAAGGACAAACTTGAAAAAGGAAAAGATACCCTAAGAGTATGTAAATGGAATCCCATGAGGGATGTAAGACTGTAAGTAGAATCACTCTAGCCCATTAGATATCTTTTGTTGAATGTTTATAAACTGGGCCAGCCCGCTCATTCCAAGTTCGTACCAGACTTCTATGTAAGGGCAAATCGAACTCTCATTTTTGTTTATCACGCTTATCATCTTCATTCACAAATTTTAAAACTGAAATTTATACATATTGGTATTTCATCTTTCTGTGAATATAAATATTAATACGAATAAAAATACTAATAGCTACAAATTTATAATGTACATGGTAGAATGTTATTAAATAATATAAGTGATTTTTTATAATAATATTTAATTAAATTGTGTCATGTTAATTATACTTGTAATTTTTTTTGTGAAAATTAAGCTGACATAATTCTATTTTATTTTATTTTTCTAAGATAATTCTAAATATATAAAAATATAAGTTAGGTGTTCATATTAAAATAAAATTAATAAAAAGAATTTATATAAGCTTATTTTTCTTTTTCTCTTTTTTATATACATTAGTACCTATATTTATTATTGAAGTTACTAGCATCGAGGTAGAAGAAAGAAACAAGTACTTTTTTTAAGTGAGGTAGCATAAAAGTATCTTAGATTAATTGATTGTTATTTTTGCTCCCTTAGATTTGAAAGTTTCATTTAATCTCATATCATTGATTTGGAAAAAAAAAAAAAAAGAAGGGTAAATATATTGTTTTAATAATTTTTTTATTAAATTATTCTTAAAAAGTGTTTAAAATCTAATTAAAATACAATATTTAACAAATTTTAAAGTAAAATTTAAGATAAAATTGTTTAAGAAATAAATCATCAATAATAATATTATACCATAAAATTGTTTAAATATATATTTTATTTTAAAAAAAATTAAAATCAATAGAATTTTAAAATAAAATAGTGGCGATAAACAAATATTAAAATTAAAATTTTGTAAAAAGTTTATAGATTAATTGTTATTTTACAACTTTAAAGGCTTATATTTTAATCACGTTTAATACTTGATAGAAAATAATAATATTTTAATAAAAAAAATTATTAAAATAATATATTTTATTTTGATCAAATTTTTTTTTTTTTATAAGATACTAAATTATACTATTTATAATTTAATAGATCAAAATTATACAAATAATTAAATTTATGGGACTATCGTGATACTATTTTTTTAAAATATATATATATATATATTGTTATGGAGCACCAAGAAAGAATAAACAAGACATTAATTTTGCATGTTTGAAAAAATTGTTTGTATGACAATTGACAGCCGCTATTAAGACGGCATAGCAGGAGCAGCGCACTTACAATCTATCTGACAAAGTAGTGATATACACAATGCATTACATTACATTAGAAAACATAGTGTTTGCCTAATATGTCTGTTTTTATAAGCATTATCAAACACATTTGTCCTTTATGCCATATATGTCAAATGAATATTATCAACTTTTCAATTAGTCCAAACTTTCCTAAAAATTTGCCGTTTTTGGTCATGTAATTGCTCCATCAATTAGATTGCCAAATCTTGAAGATTGCCCATTGAAGAATTAAGCGTTTGAGGTGTTATCGTTTGTTTTTAAAGTAAATTGTTCTTTTTATTATTATTATTATTTTGCTGACATGGTATACTATTATTTTTAGAAAAATTATTAATTAGTTCATGATTAAGAGAAAAAAAAAAAAGGGAAATAGGCTGGTTTAACCCCCTATTAATAATCTTAATCTAAGTTAACCCCCAACTAGCACATTTTTAAAAAATACCTCATTTACCCTCATCCCTATTTTTCACAGTTTTTATTTCTTTGTCTGTATATTTATCGAAGACCCAAAACAAAGTTCCATTCCCTATACCCTTCCACACTTGTTGCCCCTTTTTTGCCATTTCCTGACCCAGTGAGTCTCCATTTTATCAAATTCTTTAGAGAAAATATAAACCTTTCACAATGGTATTGCACTCGGAGTTAATTGAAAGGCTTCAAGATTTTCTTCAGAATTCAGACCTCAATACGACGACGAACGCTATTGTGCGCCGGAAGCTCGAGGAGGATTTTGGATTGGATTTATCGAATAGGAAGGCGTTTATCAGGGAACAAGTTGACTTGTTCCTCCAAAACAAGCTCGAGAATGCTGATTCTCAATTGAGTTAATTGGGTTAACACGCAATTTCAAAGCAGAGGCTATAAACTGAATCACTCTCTGTTCTGAAGTGGTTTTAAGGTTTTGATTTTGATTTGATATCTGAGTCAGGTGCGTGAGAATCTTAACTGCAATTTCCATTTTTTCCTTCGAAAATGGCAGTCGCAGCTTCCATGACAAACTGCTGTAAAAGCCACAAATGATAAAGATGAGGAAGATGACTTTGATTCCAAGGAGGAGCAAGGAGATGATTTTGGTTGCTACTGAAAATCAAAAATAAAGATGGAGTAGAAGAGGAAATTTTTGCCTCAAAGCGTAATCGACAGAATGCGGATCTGGAATATTCTGATGTATGTTTTGTTACTATGACGATGGGTGCTCTGTTTGTGTTTTCAATTGGACACATGTCCAACTCTGTTGAGGTGAGTTGGACATACGTCCAACTGAGGGGTTATTCTGGACAGTCTAGTTGGACATGTGTCCAACTCGGCTCTGGCGAGTGGGGTCGCCGGCCGGTCAAAATTTCATCAGTTGGACAGTCGTCCAACTGAGCTCCGGCGAGTGGACATATGTGTCCTCTAAAATATACTCCTCTGGTTTTCAGTTTGATACATGTCCAACTCTGTTGAGGTGAGTTGGACATACGTCCAACTGAGGGGTTATTCTGGGCAGTCTAGTTGGACATGTGTCCAACTCGGCTCCGGCGAGGTCGCCGGCGAGTGGGGTCGCCGGCCGGTCAAAATTCGGTTAGTTGGACAGTTGTCCAATTTTGAATAGTCTAGTTGGACATGTGTCAAATTAAAATTTATCACAATTGATTAATGAAATTAAGGGCATTTTTGTCATAATATGTAAAAAAATCAAGTGGAGGGGATCATATCAATTTTTTTATAAATAGGAAGTCATGACAACATATAACAAAAAAAAAAAAAAAAAAGTGCCACCACTTTTTCTTTCTTTCATTAATAAAATTTGTAATACTAATTTTTTAATAATTTATACCAACACATCAGATCACGATAATTTTTTTTTTTTTTTCCAACTAATGGCATTAATCGTAAGTTTGACCAAGTGTATCAATAATTAAAACACACTTAACAAAGTTCTAAATATAAATATTTTGGTAATCGTTTATCTTTTTAAAACCACTTCAATCCTCTAGTTTCAAAGTCCTAACAAGCAGCACAATACCTGATCTATTTTTTTTTTTTTGTTAAGATATATGCATTTTGTAATTGAGTTTTGAGTAATATTTTCAATTTGATTGATGTCTAAAATTGGTGCCTTCTACATCAATTGACATAAAATTTTCTATAATTGAATAATTAGAACATTACAGTTTGTAGAGCACTGCAATTTCAATATATTTCAGATTATTTGGTTACTAGCTTATATTTATTTAGTGTATAAAATATACATTCTGTTGCATAAATAACTCAGTTATTCAACTAATTTTATTTTTAATTCTTTTTCAGTGAAGAAAAAAATGTTTATTTTCTTTAAACACTAAAAAATATATATTTATTTACGTTATAGAAAGATGAACATATATTTTTTTTTTCTTGAAGAAGGTTAAAAATAAAACTTTATGCATAAAGTAAAGTTATGCTATACAATTAAACCAAAATTATATTCCAAATTAATATTTAGATTTTAGTGTATTAACTCTGATCTTGAAGCACAAAAATGAGGTTATTTGAACAACTAAATATGAAGGGGGAAAAAATATGGCGGAATAGAATTGAGACACGGGGTTTAGAGAAGAAGATAGAGTGTTTGGGAGAAAAGAAAATGAAAACGTGAGAGAAAAATAAATAGATGAAGTCTGTCTTTGTGTGTGATTCCATGCATAACTTTCAAGGTTTTGTCTACGTAGAACTATGAAGTAAAATAGCTAATGAGTGTGGGATTTGGGTTAACCTGTAAGAGTTTCTTTTTTATGACAAAAATAATTCTAACGTGTGCACTACACATTATACTTTACTTTTTAACGGAATAGTTATTTTAAGAATTTTTGTACCACTTTTATAAAAAAAAAAAGAAGAAGATTAAATTAATGCAAAAAAAATAAATAAATAACTAAAGTGTTCCATTTTATAAAAGAAAAAAAATATTAAAGTTGTCTACCCATATATGTGAAAATGTTTTTAATGGTTGGATTTTTGATTATATATATATATATATATATATTCCTAAACAATATATAAATTATGTGAAGAAAATTAAAAATAAAATTATTATATTATGCCGTTAAACCTTTTATTGGCGTTAATATATATATATATATATTTATATCAAAAAGGTGATACCATATCATATTAACAATATTTCAACACCAATAAATAAAAGGATTAACAGGATAGTATAATAATTTCATTTTTAATTTTCTTCACATAATTCATATATTTTTTAGATTTAATATATGTGTTTTAAGAGATAAAATTAAAATCATTAAACAACTGAATCTTATAAAACTCATAGGGTAAATAAAAATTGCTAATGACACATGAATTTAGACATGAAATACTTATAGTGTGTCACAACTTATTGTTAAAATTACTTTTCGGTTCATATATGACTTAATTATTCAACTAATTTCACTTTTAATCTTCTTATAAAAACATGCATTTTTTTAATGAAAAATGTATGTTCTTTTTCTTAAAAAAAAAATATAATTTTTCAAGTTGAAAAAAATACATATGTGTACTAATTGGAAGGAATAAAAACAAAACTTTATATGTGAATTATATCATGCAATTAAATCTTAAAACTATTCTATCTTTGTGTGCAGGCAAAACAATGTGACATATGTATGTTCACAATTATAAGGATTAAATTTTCTATATTCATATAAATGTTCAAACATCAATTTTGTAAAAATATTGAGTTTTAGATGATGATTTTTTTTTTTAATTTTATAAAAATTAAAAAAAAATTATTGAAAATATCATGAAATTTTCTTATATCAAAACTCTTTTATTATATAAGAAGATAAATTATTAATTATATTGAAATTTTTTTATCTAGGTTTATTATTCTTGGTTATTAGCTCTTCCTCACCAATCCATAAATTCTCATGCTTAGTGATTCCATTTGAATGTTTAGATGTCTCAGCAGTCAGCGCGCATTGATGATGTTTCGACATGTCTGCTGCAAAAACTCAAGCGTGTGTTTCATGATTCAATAATAAAACAATATGTTTTTCATAACAAAGATAACTAGTGGGGACATTTTTTTTTTTTATAATGGTGAGGGAAATTAAGTGGGCTATGTTACACGAGCAAAGCATTACCTTTTTGTCCTCTTTGGCTTTTAGGTAACAGTGTTTGGAGGCTGCCTTTTTAATTTTCCGAGTCACCAAATTCTTGTATCAACAGAAGTTACAGCCAAATGAATCAAAAGCAACTCTCTTTAAATCACGAGTCATGACTTTGTTATGTGGGACTCTTACTTTTTTTTTTTTTGGTTAAAATAAAAAATGGATCGCTACTGTTTTGAATATCGATGAAATGTCTCCTGAATATTTGAGAAGAATTGTCTGACCCAAACCAGGGTACCAATTGAGTTAGTAATGTGTTGCAATTGAATTTGACTTAGAAGTATGCGGCTACTAATTAAGCTTCGAACTATGCATATCCAAGTATTAAAAAATAACATCATTTGCATTTAACTAATCTAATTTACCGACACATCCATTGCATAGTTGGTGTGACATTGACTTTAACTTGGTAGTTGGTATATATGTAGCTTGACCATGTGTAGACCTCTTAACAATAACAGAGGGCAAAAAAAAAAAAAAAAAAACACCATAGCAATCTTTTTGTGATAAAAAAGAGCGAAAGAAAAAAATTATATTGACTCTTTCAGTCAATTATCACTTGGTAAATCAGAAAAACTTATAACAATTGAGTATTTAAAAATCAGCCGTATGATGCCAATTTTATTGTTTTCTTAGCAGCCAAACAAGTGGAAGAATTTAAGAAAATATGTAGATTTACATAAGGGGTACTATGATATTTATCTTCTTGGTGCTTTTGTTGTCTTAAAGTATTATCAGGTGTTTGTATTTAATGTTTTCTTCCCAATTTACCAAATAGTAGTGTATGTTTATATATAAACTACTCTTCAAGGTACTATTTTGTTAATGAAACATAGAACTTTTATTTGTGACAAAAAAAAAAAAAGCCTGGGTCAAGTAATTCAAGAAGATAGAAAGTTCACCCTTAACCAAATGCACAATTAATAACATCTATAAACTTTAATTAATAGTCTAGTTGGTAAGGTTGCGATGTCAACGATTAAATTCTTAAACTTACATCTTACATTGAACATATGTGATTATTATTTAAATTAAAAAAAATTACGAATAATATATGGCTACGTAGATTGTGATGAATCCAAACCCTTTTGAATTTTGATGGTGAGAATTAGACATAGGCAGCCATATAGATAAGACCCATTTTCTTATTGTCCATTTCAAGTGCTGTTGGTGGACAATATTAGCACCGGCCAATGGACAAATTAAAGGGACGAAAGTAGAAGAATAGAAAAACAAAGATGAGGTTCATCTTGTTATTTAATTAATTTGACCATTGCTCATGTGTTCGTAATCTGGCGGGTAGGCTGTAGTGTTTTTGTTTCTTATGCTTAAAATAAGTGCTTATTTTTTAAACTTAAGAAGTTAATTTGACCATCTTTTGATTTTTTATATAAGCCTTTGAGAATTTTAATTCAATAGTATTTTTTTTGTTTTTAGAAAAGTCTTGCTACTAATCCCACACTCCAGGTCCAAGTAGAAGAGTGAACAACAACAGTCTCTGATCTAGCTCTCCTTAGCCAAAAAAAACTAAGTGAAAGTATGAAAGAAAATAAAAAAACTCCATAATATCACAAGTATTTTTAGGCTTAAGAAAGTATTAGAAATAAAAACAACAGGGTTAATACTAATGTTGTATTTAACTATTTATATGTGCAATAAAAAACTTTAGGGTTAACATTTTATAATTGGACAGCTCGATGGTATTTATGAACTCTACAAAATTAAAAATTAAAAAAATAAGAGGAAATTTACTTGGAGAGAGAGAGAGAGAGAGAGCCAACTTTGGTAAGAGAATAACTCTCCTTCCATAGTCAAAACATAAAAGATGAAGCGTTTAGGATTTAAAGAGAATTTAGAGAGAAGTACTGAGAGAGAGGTTGTCTTTATTTTTTATTTTAGTTAAATAAAACTAACCATTGTTTGTATCTATGGTGGGTTTTAATATGATAAATTTTTTCAGGTGCCACTTTCTATCATGTTTTCGTTATTGTTTATACAAATTTTTTATTTGGATATATATATATATATATGTGTGTGTGTGTGTGTTATTTTATTTGTTGAAAATGATGATATTTGGAAATTTATCAAAAATAACACCCCTAAAATTTATAGTAACAAAACTAGCACTCTTAATAATATTGAATGTGAAATGTTAAACGTGAAATATTGAACGAGTCTAAATTGTCGTCTTTCAATTTTAATTGAATGAGTGTTCAAAGAAAAATAACACATTAATTATTTTTTTAATTATAAAAATATAAATTTAAACACAAAAAATACTAATTTTATTATTATAAATTTTAAAGATCGTTAATTTTATTAATTTTTCATCATATTTTAAAGATTAAGCTTATGGAGTCCGTGAAGATAATACTGAAGCCATAAATGCACTTATTGTAAACAAAAAGTCATGAAATGAAATAAATATTGTCAAAGCTAGCACCAGGATCCATAAAAATATTTGTGTTGTATTATATCTATTTATTATAATTAATTATGTAATTGAATTCTTTTTGTATATTCAATTTCAGTTAATAAATTTTATAAAAGAAATATACAAAATTGACAAATAAAGCAAAGCTTTAACTTCATTTTGACAATATTGTTCCATGTTACAACCTCGATCACAACAATTATGCTGCTAATTAGTCTTTAAACTAATTAACATATTTTACATATAATGTTGAAAAAAAACTATCTTTCAAATAAATATGTTTCTAGTTCCCTAACTGTTATAAAATTAGTACTTCAGTTTCCTAGGAAACGATTTTTACTTTTTAACCCTTTAATAATACTAATTTTCAAGAATAATGGTTCACTGTGAGTCATAGCATTACTTAAAAGTATTTATTTTGTAAGTTGCCCTACTAAATAGTGTTAGTTTTAAAAACTCCCTCTTTATAATTTTTCAAGATGGATTAGAAATAAATTTAATCGAAGAATAAAGAATTTAATTTTACTCCAAAATACCAATTCTATGAGGCAGAGCCTTATTTTTTACATTTTTATTTTATTTTTTAATATAATATATATTTCTTAGTAGGACTCAAACTCCAAACATTTTAACATAGGGACAAAAGTAAGTAGAATTCTATCACATTTGAAAGTTTGTGTTATTTAGTCTCTCAAATTATAAAAAAGTATTTTTTAAACCCTCACATACATGTAATGTGTCAATTAAGGATACAATGCATATTTTAATGAATAATTTGATATTTTTTATTAATTCAAGTGTAATGGTGACCATTTTATGTTTGAAAAATATGAGCTATAAAAATCCATCAAATTTAAAAGTCTGTGCTTTTTCATCTCTCAGATTATATAATGTATGTTTTAGTCCCTCATGTATATGCAAAGGTGTTAATTGAGATCATAATGTACATTTTAAAAATTTTCATTAATAGCATTGGGTAGAAAATAAACCAGGTACGCATGTTACTATTTGATTAATCAACCTCAATAGTTAAAAAATTAAATAGTATAGTCAGCGCATAATCGTTTAAATTTTTATCAAATAATTCTTATTAATTGCTTAAAATGTTTACATTATTATTAAATAATATAATTATTAATTAATACATATTATGTGCTAAAATGTTGTATAGCACAATACAAAAGAGATTTAGTATTGATGTCTCAGTTATCTTTACCATGATGGTTCATACATATATATACATAAAAATATATATGTGTTGTGCAATGTTGACTTGTCTGACAATGATGTGATCTTTAAAGATGAAATTGACGTGACTTGAAGTGATGGCGATGCCAAACCTAGTATACACATAACTTGTGCTTCATATGTTATGAAGGTGGAGCAGTCTCTTACAAATTTAATGAAGTGATAATAGTTAGAGGAGTCTCCTAAAAATTTCTAAAGGTTCATGTTGTTCTACGTAATTCTTAAGGCCATGCATATATTCAGCGTAACTTGAAGGGAAAAAAAAAAGTAACAAAATTAAAAAGTTTTAATCCATTTATCTTGTTGAAGTAGAGTTAAATGTTGTTTTCAAAACTCTTTCTTCTCAAAGCTCTGACCTAAGATTTTGAAGTGAATAGGTTGAAAGTGAATAGGTTGAAAGCGATGAGGTCTTTAAATAGACGAGAATGTCTGATCTCAACCACCCATTAAATAGGGATCCAATAAATCAAATAAGAAAAAGATTTTAGAAAATCATGCTTATAATCAAACTCTTTTGGTCAAACCCATAGACTCGCAATTGAATTTTTTCTCAAACTTTGATTTCTCATAACTTTTCAATAAAGACTCGAATTGTACCTCTAAAATAGGTGTTGGAAAGCTTATGACCATGAGAACATCATGGCATGAAGATATTTGGAATAACAACTACCCACCTCAATCAAGACATCTCAAAATCAATTGTTGCTGAGCTATGATACTTTAGAAGAAAATCTAGATCACTTACAGTGCTAAAGCAGCCTAGGGGGCTTGTGTTGGGTAGAAAATAAACCAGATATGCGTGAAACTATTTGATTAGTCCACATCAACACTTAAAAAATTAAATAGTACAGTCAGCACACAATTAAGTAAATATTTATTAAATTATTCATATTAATTGCTTAATATATTTATATTATTATTAACATGTATTAATGTTGATGAAGTTAATGAAATTACATTTTGAAATAAATTGATGAATATAAACATGGCTATTGTTATCATGTTTATTCATTTTCTTTAAAACCTTTATCCTTTACAAAAAAAAAAAAATGTATAATAAGCAAAATTGAATACCAAATTGTAACATTAATTCGAAATTTGTCATTCAACTTCAAAATAAGTATTCGTTTGACATAATTTTTTTTACAGATTACGAAACGGTTTGAATGTTTTTGTAACTATGTAATATTACTTAACAAAAAAAAAAAAAACAGTTTACACAAAATACAATATCCTTGCCAGCTTGACCAGCCTCATCAATCTCGCCACCCACACCTAGGAATCCAATAGTAGAATTTTACATTATCAAATTCTGAACCCAAGTCCACTGTTAGTTCTTTAAAACCAATAAGTTAATTTTATCTAAATGACAATCGTTTAAATAATCAATCCAACCACCAGTATAAACCAATTTACCATCTTCCTCTACAAAATGACCATCTATTTTTGCCACTTCATTGAAAAAAATTGTTTGTTGCACCTTTTATGATAAGTAACAACAAGTTTATACTTAGTAAGTTTACATAAAGTGAATTCAAAATCATGCATATGCATCAAGTTTATCATAATTAAGTTTGTATTTCAAGTTAGTGTCGAATGTTTGATAAGTGATGGACAATTATAAATTAAAGAAATAGTGGATTTTATTTGTTTTGTTCAATTGTTATAACTTTTTTTTTTTTTTTTGTCCGAAAAAAGAGAAAATTTCATTAAGGAATTAAACCACAAGAACAAAACAAACCAGGAGTTCAATACAAGTAGTCTCTAATCTCTATGCTAGATTTGTAGCATGCTCTAACCATCTATTATCTAGTTAGGAGCACAAAAGGCCTCAAAGTATCAAAGCAAGAAAATAATAAAACAACAAAGTTGTACCATTGACCATAATAACAGAAACACAAAGAAGACTAGAAGTTATGGCACAAACACACATCAACACCAATACATTTTTCCACATGAATGACAAAATTTTGGCTTTTAAAATCCATTAAAAAATACAACATGCAAATCAAACAAATGTTAAACAATTTCAAGCTTTGAAAGAGACAACCCAAGAAGATAAAAGGGAAAGGAAAAAAAAAAAAAGAAAAGAAAAGAAAAGAGATTTAATAATCTTACTATAAGTAGGTATTTTTCCTTTCCTACTTAACACAAACTTATTATAATGTTCGTTGTCCATTAGAATAGTAATAAGGTTGTAAAAATCTGGATAAAAAGTTGAAATTAAATCTGAAAAAATCAACGATATTGGAGGCTGATATGGGTGAGAAAGAGAAGGAAGAGATGGGAGAAAGGAGGTGGGGGCTGATAAATGAGGAAGAAAAGGAAAGGGAGGAGGTGGGTTGATATATGAATTTTAGTATTAGGATTATATGCGTCGGTGATGGGGCTGATTTTTTTTTTTTTTTTTTATTCTAATGTGATGAATTTTTTGGGCACTGTGCTAAGCATCAGTCCTCTGTCCTCACACGCCAGGGTGCAGGTTTGAAGCTTGGCGAGCGCATGACTTGTTCGGCTTTCGGGCTTGCGTGTGGGTGTGGCCTTTGTGCACTACCACCGCCTCGAACCTTGCACTCTGTCGAGTCAGACCGTAGACCGCTGGTGCCGCTAGACACTTACCGTGCTTGTGGTACAAACAACCGGCCGGTGATCCTGGTGTGTGGCGATGATGCCCTATCCGGCCTATCTAGGGGAGGTCTTTTTGAATAAAAAAAAAATATATATATATATATATATATGAATGAAGGACTTTTGTTCAATTTAGTTCTATAACTACTAAAGTAAGTTTATTTAATTTTGTACTACTAATTTTGGGTTAAATTAGTTCAAATTTTTAAACAATATTTTGTTCAAGGGTAATATTAGATTTTTTTTTATATTTAAAACAAAAAACAAATATCAAAGTAAAAATTTTATATTTCTTTCTTCATTTTCTCAATTCACTCTCTCATTTTTTTTTATCTTCACATCCTAAATGTGTTTATATTGTCTGAGTTTGCAATTATCTCATTTATAACAAATAACCTAATTAAAATATTTATAAACTCATTTCTTTATATTTTTTTAGTTTATTGAACACTAATTTTAAATACAAATACAAATTAGTGAAGTTTGAAGTTTATATTAATTAAAAAATTAAAGTTTAGCCAACAAAAATTTTGAAGAACAAAAAAAAAAAAAAAAAAAAGTAAAAAGGAATGAGAGAGTAAATTAAGAAGATGAAGAAGAATATAGAAATTTTTATTTTTATTTTTGTTTTTTGTTTTAAATATTTTTTTTTAATATTATTCTTGAAAAAAATATTTTTTAAAAATTTAGACTAACTTAATTTAAAATTAAAATTATAAGATTAAATAAATTTATTTTAATAATTATAAAATTATAATATTAATTAAATAAAATTATAAGAATAAATTGAACCAAAAAAATTCAATACATTAACTTCTCTCATTGAGCAACAGCTGCAACAGCCTTAGCTTCTTTTCCCTTTCAGTTATTACTTTGGTTTGTTCTACTTTACTTTGGTTTGTTCTACTTAAAGAGTGATTGAGAAGGCTACTTTATCGTCGACAGTATGTGAATTCATGCTTCAGAAAATAATTTTTTAAGCTCCCACTTGAAGGTGTGTCTAGTCTAATTTAAAAAAAAAAAAAAAAATTAGAGTAGACCTTATTTAATATTTATAATTTATGGTGACTCTTTCTTGTAATTTTTTTTTAAAATTACATTTTTATTCTTTGTACATATTGTTAAGAACTTTTGACTTTTTCATTGTTCAATTTTTGTCTTTGGACGTTCAATTTTGAGTAATCTAGTTGGATATGTGTCTAACTCAGCTTCAACGAATGAGGTCACCGATCGGTCAAAATCTGGTCAGTTAGACAGCCGTTCAATTTTGGGTAATTTAGTTGGACACGGCTCCAGTGAATGGGGTCGTCCAGTCGATTAAAATCTAATCGGTTAAATAACTGTCCAATTTTGAGTAGTCTAATTGGACATGCATCCAATCAGAATTTACTACAATTAATCAGTAAAATTACGAACATTTTTACCATAATATGTAAAAAAAATTAAGTGAAAAAAGTCATATCTAAATTTTAATAAATATAAGATTATGTCAGTATATAATAAAAAAATGCTATTTAATTAAAATTTAAATCAATAATAAATAATATACTGCAATATTATTATTAATTATAATTAAATTTATAAAATTATATCTAATAAAAAGAAATCACATTAATTAAAATTATGACAAACTTTTGATACGCAACATTACTCAATTAAAAATTTTGGAGAAAAACACTGACTTAAGCACTGTTGGAGCGCTCTTTATAAACAGTGGGATCCACTTGATGACACATCAATTGGAATAAAATACAGAAAAGGTTTTTTGACCTACTCTCCATGATGTGGACGTCGGAAACGAACAAGAAGTCCCTAATACCTTTCATTATTGGGGATCGGTATTCAATAGTGTTTATATTTATTTTTAATATTTATTATTATTTAAATTTTAAAGTAATATTTAAAAATATCAAAATTTTAAATTGATATATTTCAGTTAAAAATTAATTATATATCACAAAAAATAAAAGATAATTTAATTATTTTTAAAAAATTTATTATTCTTTAAATTTTATATAATATTAATATCATAAATTTTAAAATAATTAATTTAATTTAATAATTAAAAAAAATTATTAGTTAAATTCAAATTTTAAAAGTTGAGATTTTTGAAGAATAAAATAAAAATTATTAAAATTAAAAAAAATTATCTTCTTTTACTACCAATTTTTAATTATCTATTTTTTTCACATGTTAAAATAAATTGAATACAATATTAGTTTATGAAAATAAAACTTTTTAAGTTTTATATATATATTATTATTGTTACATAATCATTTTAATTAGTAACTTTGTAATTAACTTTAAATAGAAAATTTTATCTTAATTTCAATGCACAAAATATTTAAAAATTGGCTTGAAATATGAGAATTGATATTTTTTAAAAATTAATATGTAGATCTTAATACAAAATTTTATCTTAATAATTTTCATTAACAAAATGTTTAAGAATTGATTTAAAATACAATAATTGGCTTAAAAATTGGCAATTTTTAGAAAATTAATACATATATTTCAAATACAAAATTTATTTTAATAATTTTCATAAATAAAATATTTAAGAATTGACTTAAAAAATTGACATTTTTTAAAAATTAATACATAAAACTCATATTTCAAGCTAATTCTTAAATATTTTGTTTATTAAATTATTAAGATAAAATTTTGTATTTAAAGTTGATTACAAATGTAATAATTAAAATGATTATGTAACAATAATAGTAATAATAAAAACTTAAAAATTTTGTTTTCATGAAGTTAAAATAAGCCGTATATCTCTTATTAATAAGTTTTTTTTATAAAATAAACTCTAAATTTACTCCTCATTTGTATTATGCACATCACTTTTTTTTTATTGACTAAAAAGTAAAATTATTATAATATTTTGAAGAAAAAAAAAACTAAAGAAGAAATTTTGATATTAAAATAATGCCCTTTATTAATATAAAAAGAATAAGTATTAAAATGATAATATAAATACTACTAAAATATAAATCCTATTAAAATACGGAAAATATTGTTCATAACAAATTTAGTGATCATTATAAATGAAGTGCAGAATTTTATTGATTAAAATAAAATTTATATGAGCCCTTACTAAATTATTTATTAATTTTATTATATCACATTATTTATAATTTATAAATTTTATGATATTTAACATTATTTTTAGAATACCAACCCCTTTTATTGGCGCCTATTTTACTAGGGACGTAAATTGAGAGGGCAGCGGCGCGAAGACTATCACATTCTCATTTAAATAATTTGGAGGTAGGAGCATTAATTTTCATCCGAACGTCGAATCAAAGTTTACTCTATTAAATAACTTATAAATTATGATAAATTAAATTTTTAATAACTTAAATATTCATAAGTTTTCAATCATATTTATTTATTATATAATTAAATTTAAAATACAAATTATAGCTATAATTAAAATTTTAATTTATTATTTTGAGGATTATTTAATAATTTTTTGCTTCATATAATATAATATTAAATTTTATAATTTTTTTTTGCTAGTGTTAAATTTTATAATTTAAATATTATTTTTAAATTAAATATTAATGAAAAATTACTAAATATAATACTTCTAAAACTTATAATAACGAACAGTATCTAATTAAATAACGTTCAATATTAAATGAGTTAATTTAAAAGACGTCTAATTAGACGGCGTTAAAAAATATATATGATGCAACAATCATTTTTTTAATAATAAAAATATATGATTTAAATATAAAGTATTATTTTTATTATTATAATAAAGATTTTTGTTATTTTTTTAAGAATATTTAATTTAACTCCAAAATTTTATAAATATATAATATATTAAAAGAAGTTATATAAAAATGGATAATAGGCAGATGGGAGAGTAATTTCCGTTGGAAGCATAAGAAGCTAATGGGTTTCGATCTAAAAACAATTTAAGTTTATGGGAGTAATTTAAGCATTTATAAATCACTTTTTAATTGTATTATATTTAAATATTTGCCTTTGCTCTGACAATCGAGAGTACTCCCCTTCGGTGCTAAATTTGGGATTTTGAAATCCTACATTTTTTACCTCCTGCTTTGTGATCCACAAATGTTTAATGTCAAATCAAATAATTGTAGCATAATTTTGGGGGCAAAAAGAAGAAGAAGAAGAATTTAGGAAAACATTTCTAGTATTTGAACAAAATTGTTAAAATTCATGTCTTATTTTTTTCTTTTTTTCATCTAATAACTTTATTTATATTGGAATGCTTCCGATAGAAATTGAAAATTGTAACTTTAGTGTAAAAGACGCAGGATGGTTCAAGAAACAGAGAGAGAAGAGCATAACTGTCAAGAGCCGTCAGGCAACAGTCAAGAGTTAACTAGGCATGAGGCAACTGTTAGGTGTGAACTGAGTTCAAAGCTTTGTGGAGGTGGGCCATTCTTATGGAATTTTTGGTATGAGTTAAACAAGCAATCTCAAACTTTCGGTTGAATTTTTTTGGACTCTTTTTTCCCTCCAAACCCTATATAATACTTCCCATTCTTCTCTGTTTCTACTCTTCTTAATAAAGATTGTAGTTTCTTCTAATTTTACTTTCTGGCTCACTATTTTCAAGTCCCATCTATCTAAAGTTCCCAACTTTAATATTTAAGAGATCTGGATGTTTGGTTACTGCAATAGGTTCCTATTTTGGAAGTTCTAACTTGTTAATTTCTTCAAGTAGTTATTACCAAAGTGTTGTTTTTTGAAACTTTGAAGTAAAGCTTTTGGAAATTAAGCAACTATCAGTTTCTGGGCATTGCTTAAATATAATTAATTTATTATAAATCTATCTTCTTTAGGGCTAAACAGATTGAGAGGGGTGGGTGGGGTGATAACTAATAGATTCTGGCATTTTTCTTAAAGACAATGTTTATGTTATACAACAGGTGTATCCTTTGGAAGTCTTATTCAATTCTGGGCAAGAAATCAACTGTTGGGAAAAGCTTTTACTTTTGGATCTTCCAAATTTTTAATAGATACAGTTTGGGTACTCAACAGTTGGCTGGTTTTTCACAACAAACTCCCATAGTCTCAATAATCTTCTAAGCTTAACCTTAAAAGCTTTCATTTGCTTTTTTTCCTTTTAAATTTGGTGCACTTTTTTTCCCCTAAGAACTGAAAGTTAAGAGGTAGGGTTATGGGAGGGGCATCATTGCCACCAGGTTTTAGGTTCCATCCAACTGATGAGGAATTGGTTGGGTATTACCTGAAAAGAAAAGTTGAGGGGCTTGAGATTGAGCTTGAAGTCATCCCTGAAATTGATTTGTATAAATATGATCCTTGGGAATTGCCAGGTATCTTTTTTAAAGTCGGTCTCTTTAATCTTTTGCTTACCTACCTATATGCGACATTTAGCAATATAGCCAATTACATGAGAGTGTGAGAAGAATAAAACTTATACTATCAGTTTCTATGGCATGAATAAGCTACTGCATACCTTTTTTGCTATTCTGAGATCTTCATGAATAATCTATAATATGAGGATCTACAAGTGACTGAATCCACAACTCGATGTAGCCTCTGTTAAAGAATGCACATTTTGTACTAATATGAACATAGAACTTCTTAGAGTACCATTGACTTCTTACTTTTTAGGATGTTTACCTTTGCTTCTTCTTTATATGGAATGAGCCTGTTTTGGTCTTCTTTTACTTATGGGCATGAACTTTTTGGCGTTCTAAAGCCAAATCATTAGGCTTTATTGTATTGCTCCACTAAGTTCATTAAGAAAGTGAAAAAGTAAAGAAAAACTTCTTGTACACTCATTGTTGGGGAATGTTGGATTCTGATATGTGAACTGTAAATGCAGATAAATCATTCCTTCCTAAACGAGATATGGAATGGTTTTTCTTCTGTCCCCGAGATAAGAAATACCCAAATGGCTCAAGAACAAACAGAGCGACCAACGTTGGGTATTGGAAGGCTACTGGAAAAGACAGGAAAGTGGTATGTCAATCCGGTGGTGTGACTGGGTACCGTAAGACCCTTGTTTTCTATGGTGGACGTGCTCCTTTAGGTGACCGAACAGACTGGGTCATGCATGAGTATCGCCTCTCTGATGAACTGAGTCAAGGGCCACCAATTTTTAAGGTGAAATTTTCTGCTTTTCTCGACATGAGTTATCTTCAAATTTGTATGCCAGCCATTGGTTATAGATACTGATACATCTTCGGGGCATTGCAGGGAGCTTTTGCTTTGTGTCGTATCATGAAAAGGAATGATAACACACAGAAAAGTAAAAGGATAGGTGAATCTTCAAACAATGGAGATTTCAACTCAGCCATTATATCAAATGACTTATCTTCTCATGTTAGTTACCAATACAATGAGAGTCGCTATTCTAGTCCAAATACTTCAAATGATGTTACTCCAACGGCAGAGTTGGAGCCTGTGGCAGAGACTGATCCTGCAAACTTCTGGGTCTCACCTGACTTAATTCTTGATTCATCAAAGGTATCAATTTTGTGGGAAAGCAACAATTCAGAAAGCCAATGTAAGATTGAAAAATTAGATTTAATGTTTCTCTTTGGATTTCTGCAGGACTATCCACAGTTACAAGAAGCCATGCCTGATTACTTTCCACAGTATGAGTTTCCTAGTTCGACAACACCATGGCAGTCATATGAACACCACGAAATTTCACCTTCTTCGTCATACTCGAATTTCCCGGGGGAAATTGAACTTGCAGATGATCTCAATCGATTTGGCTGCATGTCTCCTTACTCAGGATATTCTAGTCACATGGGCTTTTGTGGAAGTGATGATATGCAGTATGAAGGTTATGACCAGCTCAAGTTCAATTAGATACCAAAGACCCTTCTGAAAAGAACAAAAGGGAAGATCATTGTGATTCTTTTTCTCTATGCAGGGTTTGAAATTCAAGACCAACCTTCAATTTGCCGGCAAACAAGTGAAGATTTGACATTTGGGGAACTTAATAGTCTCTGGACACAGTAGGACAATATGATTGTTGTGTTATAAGAGTGGCAATGGTATTATTGACCAATATGGATGATATATGTTGTGTGATATCTAGAAGGGGCACCCAATACAACGCCTTTTAACGTTGGTTCTTGGTAGTGGAATAATAAGTATAATCAATCCCCTTCCTATGTGTAATACAGAGGGGTTTTTCTATAACACTATTGTATCTTATTTGGATTTGTATTTCAAACTTATGCTTTGGTATCTTGTTTTTGTTACTTTACTGAGTGAACCAGGTGGTAAATCACTTTTACAGATTGTAACTGGAGTTGGTTATGCAGTAGTCTCTGAGGTTTTTTATGAAGTCAGTTTTTTTTTTTTTTTGTATAGTCAATCTCACTAGTATGCCAACTGTTGAATTATTGTATTGTTTTTTTCTAGCTTAGGAGGATAAGCATGTGAACTGGAAACAGTCCTTGTCCTAATTTTCATCCAGCAAATATTCCATCTAAGTAGTCATAAATCATAATGCTTGTCAAATTGTTTATTAAAGATTTTAAAGTGGGATTTATAGCCAAGGATAAAATTTAACTTTTAAGCTTGACAAGCCATTTCACTAACAAGTTACTTTTGCAAATAAAAGTTGGTTTATTATTGGTCTGGTTTTGGTTGAAAGCTAAAAAGAGTTCCATTATAGAGTGAAGGCAGCTTATCAAAGATGCACTTTCTATCTCGCTTAATTGGTACCTTTTTAATTTGGCTGTATCTACTAAAGATACTTACTTTCATTTTTAAAGAACATTTTAAACATGAGAAATAAAAGAGGGAGGGACCCTCTTGTAGGGTATACGGTACACCAACTTAAACCTATTATCGTTAATCTATGTTGTATCAAATCTTCAGCCATGTCCTTGCAACACAATATGAGTATGGTGGTGTAGGTACTCAACACTCAAATTTAGTGAATATTTAAAACACTGAAAGAGGCTTTTCAGAAAGAAAAGTGCATAACCAATTCGAATTATCTCAAGTTAATTATTCCCGACTTGTTATTTTCATATGTGAGTGCTATTTGTGGTGTGAACATTCTATCAAAAAGAACAAATTGTAACTTCTATGAAACATTATTCATTCTAAAAGTGGCTAAGTGAAATTGTTTTTATTTTTTTATTTTATGTAAATGCCTAAGTGAAAGTAAGAGCCACTAAGTTTCAATATATATACATCTCTCTTTATTAAGCCAAAGTTTTCAAATTGTTCCCCGCCCTTCTTCCCTTTACTCAGTATTTTATAAAGAAACTATACTCTGTGACCTTACTATCTTCTAATAAGCCTATTATGTTATACACTTTTTTCTTCTTTTTCTTCTTCTTTTTTTTTTTCCTGTTATTTTTAGCCTACCCTTTCGTTCAAAAGCATCAAACAAGCGTGTGGTCCCTTCCTTCATTATGCATTGAAATATACAGCAAGTATGCTCCACTTGTATTTGTTGAAAATGAAATGAGAATTTTTTTAGTTCAATTAATAAGAATGATGTTGTTCAATCATGCTCTCTCTATTTTCAATTGTAAATTCAACCAATTGAGCTACTAAATGATTCTATGAAAAATTTATATACATATTTGTAAGGTTTATTTGTATTGGCAATTTTCGTAGACAAAATGTCTGATTGTAATCTAGCATAAGTGTTCACCGTTTAATCAAATGATACATGATGATGGAGTCACCGAGCTTGCAATGCCCATATGACAAGTAAAATATTCTATCATGCATGCATCTCCACACAATTGTGCACTACACTTAGTATGGATTGTAACGAAAAATAAACTGTGCATATGTTGGTCGATCGATCGAGAGGATAGTTCAATCGATCGAGTGTGGATCAACTTCAATCTAGGTGCTCTCGGGTTGAACTAGATCGATCGAGTAATTTGTTGATCGATCAAGTCATGCGTTGATCGATCGATCGAAAGAGGTGTTCGATCGATTGAGGCATGTGCGATCGATCGAGTATAGAGTGACTTCAATCTAGCTGCTCTCGGGTTTGAAATTGCATGGCTAAATCGATCGAGCCTTGGCTAGATTGATCGAGCCAGCTGCTAGATCGATCGAGACTATTTTTCAGTTCTACTACAACTCTTTTTAATTTGACCCATATGTTACTTTTACCAATTTGACTCATTTAATGTTGTATGCAAAATCCTTATATGAGTAGAATTGTTGTGAAAGTTAGAATCATTGTATGAGTAAAATTGTTGTGAAAGTGGAATCCTTGTATGAATTCTTGTGAGAACTAAATCATGATATGATTAGAGTTGTACTCTATTACAAATCCTCTTTCAAGTCGAGTTGGACTCTATATAAGTGATGCTTGTTTGTGCAAAACAATTAACCCACACCGAAATAATATTTTCTACATCTGTTGAAGCTTTCAAAGAAAAATTTTATTCTCTTCATCTATAATCTTAAGCACTTTCTTATTTTAATTGTTCAAACATATTGTGTGGTTATGTTTGAATAATTCATATGCCTAATTGCTTTTCATGATATTGAGCTTTACATGATTGTTCTAGAGTTTGTTAGCTGATTTGGTTTTTACGTTATATGCTATTGAATCTGCTAGTTAGGATTTTTCATTATTGAATCTGCTCTAGGACACACTTTGCACTTGTGTTATTTGTGCTAACGTTTTAGGTACTAAGGTGACGTGTTCGGTATTTCGTGTGACTCGAAATTACCGAAGTTGTCGGGTTCGATTGATCTTGTGGGACTCAAGTAGATCGAAACGTTGGTCCGGATCCAGACATCTAGCTTGTGGAGGCTATGAAAGGAGCGATGGCTCGTAAGTAAATTACAGAAAGGGAGATCTATTTGTGAAGGGTAGTCTAAGACCTATGGTTGTAATTGAAGATTGATTTTTATAGTGGATAGTTAGGTGGTCCGGTGGACCGGTGGTTTTCCTCTTAGGTCATTGGTGTGGCCTAGGTTGTTTCCACCTAAAAATATCGTGTGTTATTCTTTAATTCTTCATTTTATTTTTACACGTCATTGCATGTCTGGCCGTTGTGATTAGGTTACATAATTAATATCTGTTAAAATTGAAAATAACCTATTCACCTCCCTCTAGGTATATTTGATATGTAATTAAAAACTTTCAATATTAAGTAAAGGAAATGTTATGTGTTGCTTTCAAAGTTGTACAATTGTATTATTGGCCATTGTATGTTTGCTATGTGTCAAAGTCATTTTAGTCTTTAATTCACTCATTCATGATTGATAGAATATGTATTTATTTAATGCCTAATCATAAATTTTTTTTGAATGGAATAAAACATGGTTCATTTTGTTGGGAAAGATGACAAATAAAATAATAATAATTGCATCGATTCTTGGATCTATCTTATCCCTCTTTTGTGTATTTAAAATGGCTATCAAAATATATAATGTCTTTCAATATATATTGATTAATAAATAGAAATACAAAATTATCTAAAAAATGTGACTTTACACTTTCTTAAAATTAATCTCAAGAGGATATCTCTCTCGCATACAAATGAGGATTATTATCTCTCGAGTGTTTAAACTTGGCTTCTCCCCTTCTTTTTAATATATATATATATATATTGAATTCTCTCTTCTTCTTTTTCTAAAAGAATGTTTGAGGATTTCTTCGAGGATTATTGTTTATTGCCATATGATGAAGGATTTTATACTATTCGTATTTCTAATAATATGAATTGCCATAACATAAATTAAGGAGAGAAATTTATGCTCCTTCATTTATGCATTTAACATTTTTTTTAAGTTTTCTCTAGTACATTCTTTCTCTTTCTTTTATTTTCAATCTATTAATAACTCCTTAAATTTCTCTTCTCCACTAAATGAGAGATAACTCTTTCAATCTCCTCCTCCCAACTTATGTGGAGGGATCTACCATACATGCTGTCTTTCTGCATAGTTGAACTTGTTCCTTGGTAAGGACTTGGTCATCATATTTGAGCTATTATCTTCAGTATGAATCTTCTCAAGTTATAATTGCTTAGATTTGATGAACACTATTTTGATCTACTATTTGTTATGTTTTTGAGTGTTTATTTTGCAATTAATCTCGTTATAATCTTGTTTTGGAGGGTATTATATTGTTTTGCAGGTCAAAGTGGGTTTGGAAAGAAATGTAGAAAAGAGAGCAAAAATGAAGTAAAAATGTCTAAATATGTAAGCCTTACATTAGGTGCCATTCATTCTGTAAGCCTTACATCGATAACCAACAGAGTATGTACAACGTATGTACATAAATGTACATACCATGTACAGTGTTACATGCAAGGCGTGCCGCGGCGAAGGAATTGTGTGCCGCGGCGAGAGGCTCTCCCGTTGAAACATGAAAATCATGAAAACATTGTGCGCCGCGGCGAGGAGGTTTCTGCTTTGGACCCAAATCATGAACACATTGCGCGCCGCGGCGAGGAAAAGTTATGCCGCGGCGGGGAGGTTTCTATTTTTATTTGTAAATCCGTATCACATGCTGCGCCGCGGCATGGAAAAAGGCGCGCCGCGGCGCGCGCGCGCGGACTGGACTTCTCCTGAGGCACGAGACTTACAGAAAAATGAAAAAACCTTACATAAAAAGTGAGACCTAATTGAAAAAGACTCTCTCTCTCCCCAGCCTCCATCAACCAGATTTTATTATCAGCCTCCAAGAACTAGTGAACAGTGTCGCGTGAACAGTGCCGAATTCAGAGTTCTTCATACAATTTTGGGAGAGAAATTTCTTCATCAAGGGTATTCCATTAGAGCTTCATCAAGAGACTTGAGATAGGTGATCATCCAACATCAAGGTTCTTTTTGCTAGAGTGAAAGTGGGTAGATTCTTGTTTGCAATCTTTCTTTTCCTCATTAAAATTCTTTTGATGATATTTACAATGAAGAATCTGGATTTGAATCTGATCATGTGTAGCTAAACCCTTTTGTGTGGGATTTTAGGGATGTGACTTTGAATAGATAATGTTTATGTGGTTTGATTTTTATTTGAGTGATTTGTTTCATGTTCATTGCTCTTCACATCTATATTCATCAATTATTTTTGGCCAATTTAGTTTATGAATGTTTGAGACTATTTTTAGGATTGAACTTTAGAAACGCCATCTAAGTTTAATTGGGCATTATTGAGCATGAACTTAAATTAAGTGCATTGACTTGTCTTAATTTAAGTGATTGAATTACCTTTTCTAAAATTAATGCTAATTAATTAATTAACGGTCCGGATCAAAGAAGTTAATTAGTTAATTAAGGGAAAATCACCATTGATTTGGGATTTTCTAGGATTAGTGAAAAGAATCAACAAAGTTCACTTTATATGCTTAATTGAAGAGACCACGTAAACCAATCTATCCATACTTAGTTCACTAACTAATTTCCCACACTAGTTCATCATAAAGTTTTCGACATCGTTCTTTACTCGTCTTTTACTTATTTTAATTATTTACACTTTTAGCAACTATTTTCCAAACCAATCTTTGATTAGCGTGTTTAGGATTTCTTTTACCGTTACGTTTTAGATCACACTTAACTCTTTTAAAAACCAACGCAATTCCTTTGAGAGACGACCTTGGGAGTATACTTGTCGCTTACTATAAGTGACTCGTGCACTTGCGAGCTTTTACAAATACAAAATTTGGTTAACAAGTTTTTGTGCATCAAGTTTTTGGCGCCGCTGCCGGGGAATTGGCGTTTTTGAAATTGTTATTTGTTTTCTTTTTATTTTACTTAATTTTTAGTCTTTGTTGTTTTATTTATTTGTTTTTCTTGTTTTTGTGTTTTTTGTTACTCGTTAGAGTCGTATAGTGTCTGGTGCTCTGATTTGTTGTTGTTTTTGATTGTGCATGCACGGTAGGAGATCTCTTGGAAATCCACTCGTGCCGTTCATAGATAACGTCAACAGGAGACGAGCACATTTGAGACCATTCGGCGCTAACATTTTGGAGGACGAGCAACCACCAACAATGGGAGAACAACTACCTCCACACAGAGAGATGACGATGAAGGAGTATGCAAGGCCAATCATCGGCACTGCAACTTCTTGCATCCAACTAGGGGAAGCAGCTCGAAACTATGAAATTAAGAACATACATTTTAATATGTTACCGTCTTTTTATGGGATTCCTAACGAAGATCCTCTAACTTTTATTCATGATTTCTATGCTACTGTGCAGACTTTTCCGCTACAGGGGCTAAATGAGGATCAGCTGAGGATGAGATGTTTCCCGTACACGCTTAAAGACAAAGCCAAGTCATGGCTTATGACTCTTCCACCTGGATCTCTTTCAACTTGGGACGCAATTTTCAACAAGTTCATGGGAAAATTCTATTCCCACCAAAAGACTGCGAACCTAAGAACCAAAATTGCAACGTTCTCCCAAATGGACGGAGAACCATTTCATGAGGCGTGGGATCGCTTCAAATTGCTTCTGATTCAGTGCCCACACCATCACTTTCCGTTGCAACTCCAGAATCAATTCTTCTATGACGGGTTGACACAACAGTGCCAATTCACTGTGGATAATGCAGCGGGAGGAGCAATGGGAGAAAAGACCGCTGACGAGACATATGACCTATATGAGATGTTGGGTGCTAATTCCCAACAAAAGAGCTCTAGAGGACGGCGGATGGGAGTTAACGAGGTAGCTCCGGGAAATGATATGGCAATGCAAATTGCGGAGCTGACAAAACAAATCGCACTCCTCACCTCCAAGAACTCACCAACTCAAGAGGTATGCGGTATTTGTAGTACGTACGGACATGGTGCTAACATTTGTCCTTTTGTTTGTGATCAAAATGCAGGTACAAGTTATGAGCAAGCGAATGCTATGGAGGGATACCAACCGAGGCCAAGGAATGATCCTTACTCGAACACGTATAATCCTGGTTGGAGAAATCATCCCAACTTCTCATGGAAAGGAAATAATAATCAAGGCTATGCTCAGAACAACTTCCCACATCATCCAAACAACAACAATTCCCAGCCTACTCTTCCTCACAAACCAAGCTTGGAGGACAACTTGAACGCATTCATCCAAGTTAGTCGGGAAAATCAAATGAAGAGTACTCAGAGATTGGACTCGTTGGAGGCTTCAATGAAAAGGGTTGAAGGCCAAGTAGGTCAATTGGCAGAACACCTCCAACGTCAAGAAAAAGGAAAACTACCGAGCCAACCTGAGCAAGCGAAGGCGGTCACGGTCCTTCGCAGTGGTAAGATCGTAACTAAAAATTTACCTGAAATATCTGATGATCTACCTTTTAATGCAGGAAACATGGAAGAAGGCAATGAAATACCTAAGGAGAATGATACACCCAAGGCTAGGGAAGGTGAACCTTCAAAGGAATCAAACGGAGAGTCATCTACCGCTCCCCAATTGCACAAATCATCCGAGCCTTACCGACCTCCGGTACCTTTTCCACACCGTCTCAAGGACGATAAACAGGATAAGCAATTTTCTGATCTTTTTAACATCATTTCTAAAGTTCAAATAAATCTGCCCTTATTAGATGTTATTAGAAATGTGCCTTCCTATGCAAAGTTTTTCAAAGATCTAAATACTAGGAAGAGAAAGTATGGTTTAAATGAAAGGATAGTTGTTTCTGAAATTTCTAGTTCAATTCTTCAACAACGTTTACCACCTAAACTTAAGGATCCCGGGAGTTTTAACATTAACATTACTTTAGGGAATAAGAAAGTGGTACGAGCCATGCTAGATTTAGGTGCAAGCATAAACTTAATGCCATATTCGATTTATATGCAACTAGGTCTAGGGGAATTGAAACATACTACCATGTCCCTACAATTAGCTGATAGATCTGTGAAATATCCTAAGGGAATGGTAGAGGACTTGCTTGTACAGGTTGATAAACTGATTATACCTGTCGATTTTGTTGTGTTGGATATGCAGGAGAATCCATCTATGGACAAAGAACACACCATTCTTCTTGGTAGGCCATTTATGGCCACTACTAAGACAATTATAGATGTCCATAGTGGAAGTCTAACTATGACAGTTTTGGGGGAAACTGTCAATTTTAGAGTATTTGATTCCTCCCCTTTACCTTCTATATCCTCAATTGATGAATGTTCTTCTATTGACCATATTGATAATCTTGTTTATGATGCCTTTTTGCAGGATGAAGTTAAGGACGGACTTGAATATGCTTTAACAGTTGATAGGATAGAGAAGGAATTGGATGATGAAACTAAGGGTTACTTAGAGCTGTTAGATAATGCTGAATCATTAGAAGAACCAAGTACACCCTTAGAGTTACCCAAAACCCCATCTAGGGAAGACACTGCTCCACCTAAGTTTGAGTTGAAAGATTTGCCAAAACATCTTAAGTATGTATTTTTGGGTGAGGGGGACACTTATCCGGTCATAATTTCATCTACCTTGACCCGAACCCAAGAACGAGCACTAGTGAATATACTTAGGAAACATAAGAAAGCCATAGGATGGAGCATTGATGATATTAGAGGTATTAGTCCCACCATGTGTATGCATAAGATAAATCTTGAGGATAATACCAAACCTGTGAGAGAAGCCCAAAGGAGACTTAACCCTATTATGCAAGAGGTAGTGAAAACGGAAATTTTAAAACTCTTGGCAGTTGGGGTGATCTATCCTATTGCGGATAGCAAATGGGTCAGCCCGGTACATGTGGTACCGAAGAAATCTGGGATCACTGTGGTAAAGAACGATACAAATGAGTTAGTGCCCACGAGATTGATCATGGGATGGAGAATGTGCATTGATTTTCGTAAATTAAATTTGTACACAAAGAAAGATCATTTTCCTCTTCCTTTTATTGATCAAATGCTTGAACGTTTAGCAGGACATGATTTTTACTGTTTTCTTGATGGTCTTTCAGGTTATTACCAAGTGCCCATCGCTCCGGAAGATCAGGAGAAGACCACATTCACGTGCCCATTCGGGACATTTGCCTTCAGGAGGATGCCATTCGGTCTTTGCAATGCCCCCGCCACATTCCAACGATGCATGATTTCAATATTCTCGGATATGGTGGAGAAATGCATAGAGGTATTTATGGATGATTTTTCAGTTTTTGGAAATTCATTTGATGATTGCCTGAATAACTTGACTCGCGTGCTTGAACGTTGTATTGATTGTAACTTGACCCTTAGTTGGGAAAAGAGTCATTTTATGGTTCAGCATGGCATTGTATTAGGACATGTTATTTCACGTAGAGGCATTGAGGTGGATAGGGCAAAAATTGATCTAATAGCCAAACTTCCACCTCCCATTAATGTTAAGGGAATTAGGAGTTTTCTTGGCCATGCGGGTTTTTATAGGAGATTTATTAAGGATTTTTCCAAGATAAGTCGTCCCCTATGCAACCTGTTAGCTAAAGATGTTTCTTTTGTTTTTGATGATGATTGCTTGACTGCTTTTAATGTTTTGAAAGAAAAATTAACTTCTGCACCCATTATCATGGCACCTGATTGGTCACTCCCCTTTGAGATTATGTGTGATGCGTCTGATTTTGCCATAGGGGTTGTCTTAGGTCAACGAGTAGATAAGCGTTTGCATGTAATTTACTATGCTAGTAAAACTCTAAATGACGCTCAACTTAACTACTCAACCACCGAAAAAGAGTTTTTGGCTATTGTGTTTTCTCTTGATAAGTTTAGATCTTATTTAGTAGGGTCTAAAGTAATTGTGCATTCGGACCATGCTGCTTTGCGTTATTTGTTAAGTAAACCGAATGCCAAGCCTAGACTAATTCGGTGGGTTTTGTTGTTACAAGAATTCGACTTAGAAATCAAGGATAAAAAGGGAACGAAAAATGTGGTAGCTGATCATTTATCTAGGTTGATTTCTGACTTTGACACTACTGAGAGTGACAAAGATATTGCTATTGTTGAGACTTTTCCTGATGAGCAGTTATTTTCTGTGGGTCCAAGCCCTTGGTACGCTGATATTGTAAATTTTCTTGCTAGCGGTTTGTTGAGGCCTAACATTTCTTTTCAGGAAAAGAAAAGATTTTTTCATGTGTGCAGGCAATACTTCTGGGATGATCCATATCTATTCAAGATTTGTCAAGACCAAGTCATCCGGAGGTGTGTGCCGGAAGAGGAGCATGCAAGTATCTTAACTTTCTGTCATGAACTTCACTGTGGAGGACATTTTGGGGGTAAGAAAACTGCTATTAAGGTACTTCAATCTGGTTTTTATTGGCCTACACTGTTTAAAGATGCCTATAATTTTTGCATGCGCTGTGATAGATGTCAGAGAACTGGTAATTTAAGTAGACGTAATGAAATGCCTCTGACATATAATCTTGTTGTTGAGTTGTTTAATGTGTGGGGAATTGACTTTATGGGTCCTTTTTCCCCTTCTTCTGGTTTTGAGTATATCTTAGTTGCTGTTGATTATGTGTCCAAGTGGGTAGAGGCTATACCCACTAAGTCTAATGATGCTAACTGTGTTGTGAAGTTCTTGAAGGAAACAATATTTAGCAGGTTTGGCACACCAAGGGCAATAATCAGTGATGGAGGGAGTCACTTCTGCAACAAACTTTTTGATGCATTGTTGAAAAAGTACAACATCACACATAAAGTGGCTACTCCATACCACCCACAGACATCGGGACAAGTTGAATGAGTAACCGGCAAATTAAGGGTATTTTGGAACGTACGGTGCGACCTTCAAGGAAGGATTGGGCTTCGAAGCTCAATGACGCATTATGGGCTTACCGTACGGCATACAAGACACCTATTGGGATGAGCCCATACCGGTTAATTTATGGCAAAGCATGCCATTTGCCCGTTGAGCTTGAGCACAAGGCCTATTGGGCAATCAAGCAGCTGAACATGGATTGTCAACAAGCGGGTGAAAACCGCTTACTTCAACTTGATGAGCTTGAAGAGATTCGGAATGAAGCATATGAGAATGCTAAGATTTACAAAGAACGCACAAAGCGCAATCATGACAAAGGGATCGTTGGTAAGTCTCTCTATCCTGGAATGCAAGTACTTTTATTTAACTCTCGTCTTAAACTTTTTCCAGGAAAGCTTCGATCAAGATGGAGTGGACCATACAAGATTGTGGAACTCTTTCCACATGGAGCTGTTGAGCTAATCAATCCCAACACACAAGCAACTTTCAAGGTGAACGGACATCGTGTAAAGCCTTACTTGGAAGGAGTCGTTCCCCGTAGAGATGTGGAGTGCATTGAACTGCATGCACCTTAGCTATGCGCATCGTCTTGCTAAGACGTTAAACTAGGCGTTTGGTGGGAGGCCACCCACCGTTTTAGGTATTTTCTATTGTTTCTTTTAATTTACTTAAGTTTAGTTTAGTTTTTGTTTGCCCTCTCTAAATTCTTTTATGAACATGTGTGTAGTTGAAAACCTTGAGGACAATGTTTAGTTTAGGTTTGGGGGTGCATTTTGCATTTTTGATTGGTAACAACACTTTCATGCTTTGGTCAATTTTCGATGAATAACTAGTCTTTATGCATTGTTTATCTGATTTTTAAAATATTTGAGGTTTGTAGTAAGGATCGGTTTTAATTTGCAATCTGTTTTTCATGCTTTTGATGTTGAAACTGAGATGAACCCAAATCTTGTGTATAGGAATTGAATAGTGGAAACTACCTTGTGAGAATATTATTGAGCCCTTAACGTTTTATTCTGAGAGATAAATATTCTTCTACTCTTTTAAACACCTTTCATACCATTTCAAATTGTTAGATGATCTCTATAGGTTTTTGCATTGAGTGATAGGATTTTAAACATGTAATGAGGGATCATGTGCTTAATTGAATTGCTTAGATTAAATGACTTAAGTAAAGTTTGAAGTGTTTGCCTATTTCATTCGTACTTGACTTTAAAAAAAAAATAAAAGGGAATTCCTATATCAAACACAAAAAGAGCTAAGAAGTAGCCATTCACAAAGTGGGTTTGGAAAGAAATGTAGAAAAGAGAGCAAAAATGAAGTAAAAATGTCTAAATATGTAAGCCTTACATTAGGTGCCATTCATTCTGTAAGCCTTACATCGATAACCAACAGAGTATGTACAACATATGTACATAAATGTACATACCATGTACAGTGTTACATGCAAGGCGCGCCGCGGCGAAGGAATTGTGTGCCGCGGCGAGAGGCTCTCGGGTTGAAAAATGAAAATCATGAAAACATTGTGCGCCGCGGCGAGGAAAAGTTATGCCGCGGCGAGGAGGTTTCTGCTTTGGACCCAAATCATGAACACATTGCGCGCCGCGGCGAGGAAAAGTTATGCCGCGGCGGGAAGGTTTCTGTTTTTATTTGTAAATCCGTATCACATGCTGCGCCGCGGCATAGAAAAAGGCGCGCCGCGGCGCGCGCGCGCAGACTGGACTTCTCCTGAGGCACGAGACTTACAGAAAAATGAAAAAACCCTTACATAAAAAGTGAGACCTAATTGAAAAAGACTCTCTCTCTCCCCAGCCTCCATCAACCAGATTTTATTATCAGCCTCCAAGAACTAGTGAACAGTGTCGCGTGAACAGTGCCGAATTCAGAGTTCTTCATACAATTTTGGGAGAGAAATTTCTTCATCAAGGGTATTCCATTAGAGCTTCATCAAGAGACTTGAGATAGGTGATCATCCAACATCAAGGTTCTTTTTGCTAGAGTGAAAGTGGGTAGATTCTTGTTTGCAATCTTTCTTTTCCTCATTAAAATTCTTTTGATGATATTTACAATGAAGAATCTGGATTTGAATCTGATCATGTGTAGCTAAACCCTTTTGTGTGGGATTTTAGGGATGTGACTTTGAATAGATAATGTTTATGTGGTTTGATTTTTATTTGAGTGATTTGTTTCATGTTCATTGCTCTTCACATCTATATTCATCAATTATTTTTGGCCAATTTAGTTTATGAATGTTTGAGACTATTTTTAGGATTGAACTTTAGAAACGCCATCTAAGTTTAATTGGGCATTATTGAGCATGAACTTAAATTAAGTGCATTGACTTGTCTTAATTTAAGTGATTGAATTACCTTTTCTAAAATTAATGCTAATTAATTAATTAACGGTCCGGATCAAAGAAGTTAATTAGTTAATTAAGGGAAAATCACCATTGATTTGGGATTTTCTAGGATTAGTGAAAAGAATCAACAAAGTTCACTTTATATGCTTAATTGAAGAGACCACGTAAACCAATCTATCCATACTTAGTTCACTAACTAATTTCCCACACTAGTTCATCATAAAGTTTTCGACATCGTTCTTTACTCGTCTTTTACTTATTTTAATTATTTACACTTTTAGCAACTGTTTTCCAAACCAATCTTTGATTAGCGTGTTTAGGATTTCTTTTACCGTTACGTTTTAGATCACACTTAACTCTTTTAAAAACCAACGCAATTCCTTTGAGAGACGACCTTGGGAGTATACTTGTCGCTTACTATAAGTGACTCGTGCACTTGCGAGCTTTTACAAATACAAAATTTGGTTAACAAGTTTTTGTGCATCAAGATTCTAACATATCACATATCCAATGATATCGTACATCAATGTGTTTTGACCTCGAGTGAAAACTTGAATTCTTACTCAAGTGGAGCACGCTCTAGCTGTCACAATGCATAATGTACTTATGTTGTTCCTGTCTTAACTCATGCAAGAACCTCTTCATCCATAGCATTTTTTGCAAGATTCTGTAGTTACAATGAACTCTGCCTATGTGGTAGACAAAGCAACACACTTTTGTAGCTTTGATTGTCACAATACTGCTCCTCTTGAAAAAGTAATTAGATATCTAGAAGTAAACTTTTTGGAATCAATATCTCCTACCATATCTGCATTTGTGTAGCCAATCAATTCAGGTCTACCACTTCCAAAGCATAAACTCATTTTGGAAGTACCCCTAAGGTATCTTAGTATCTACTTCACTGCATTTCAGTGCTCCTAGCTTGGATTTGACAAGTATCTACTAACAACACCAACTGTATGTGTTATGCCAAGTCTTGTACCCACCATAGAGTACATTAGACTACCAACGGCTGAGGAATATGGCACTATAGTCATTTCTTCTTTTTCCTTCTCACATGTAGGACTCTACTTTGAACTCAACACAAAAGAACTAGCAAGTGGAGTAGCAACTGGCTTTGTCTTATCCATGTTGAATCGTGCTAATACCTTCTCGATATACCTCTTTTGTGATAACACAACTTTCCTTTCTTCCGATCACGGGATATTATCATATCGAGAATCTGCTTTATGGATCCTAAGTCTCGATATACTCTCTTGTGATAACCACAACTTCCCTTTCTTCCAATCACGGGATTTTATCATACCGAGAATCTGCTTTGCAGATCCTAAGTGCTAATACCTTCTCAATATACCTCTCTTGTGATAACCACAACTTTCCTTTCTTTCGATCACGGGATATTATCATACCGAGAATCTGCTTTGCAGATCCTAAGTCTTTCATAGCAAAAGACTTACTGAGTTCTTTCTTTAACTTGCCAATCTTGCCACTATTCGACCCTACGATTAACATATCATCAACATAAAGAAGAATGATAAATTCACCATCAGCGAATCTTTTCACAAATGCACAATGGCCAAAAGTTGTCCTTTGATATTCATGCTTAATCATGAAGGAGTCAAACTTTTTGTACCATTGTCGAGGTGCCTGCTTAAGTTCATATAGACTCTTCTTCAATTGACATACCATATCTTCTCTACCTTTGACTTTGAACCCTTCTGGCTGCTCCATGTAGATCTCTTCTTCTAGCTCACCATGAAGAAAAACAGTCTTCACATCTAGTTACACAATTTCTAGATTCAAACTTGCAACCAAGCCAAGTACTACCCGGATGGATGACATCTTCACCACGGGTGAGAAAATTTCATCAAAGTCAATCCCTTTTTCTAATTGAATCCTTTCACGACTAGCCTTGCCTTGTATCTAGGTCGTGAGTTATTTTCTTTAGTCTTCAGTTTGTACATCCATTTGGTCCTGAGTGCCTTTATACCTTTAGGTAGTGCCACCAAATTGAACGTATGGTTCTCATGTAAGGATTTCATTTCCTCTTGCATGGCTGTCAATGATGAGTGCTCGAAAAGCACTAATATTTCGTGATTAATTGTGCGTAATTGATTGATATATAGATTTATTATGATTATTATTTCGATTATTTTCATAAATCTATCCATTCGGAGTCACGGGTATATTTTAGTGCATTTCAGGTGTTTTTAGCGTCAAATGAGTCAAATGATGAAATCACGCAAAGACGGGACACCTACGGCGCTCGGATCACAAGTTACGGGCTAATCAAGACAAAATATGTAAGCCTTACATATAGTGCCATCACATATGTAAGGGGGGACGTGAAAAGAAGGAAATCATCGCGCGCCGCGGCGGAAGAATTGCATGCCGCGGCGTGAGGCTCTCGGGTTGAATTCTGGAAAACAATGAAGCATCGCGCGCCGCGGCGGGAGAATTGCATGCCGCGGCGGGGAGCTCTCGGGTTTTTGCATATTTTTCAGAAATTGTGTTGCGCCGCGGCGGGGAAAATGCATGCCGCGGCGCGCCTATTCCTATGGCACATAGGATTCGTGTAAACCCTTACATCTATAAAAACCCCCTTAGAGTCCCCCTTACATACAACTCGAAATAACTTGACCAATTCATACACAACTCTTCCTCTTCCCAATTTTGCGACCCAAACACGACATTCAATCAGCTTTGAGAGCGTTGCCACACTATAACGAAGCGAGAGATACCATTCTAAGGATTCAAGGAAGCCAACGACGATCGAAGATAAAGCTTACGGAGGAGTACGTCAACCGATCCATAAGCGGTATTTAGATTTAGGTTTTCCTTGTTGTTATAGAATTAATTTATCTTCTCCATTTGTTAAAGTGTATGATCATATTTTATTTGTCTATGAATAACAATATGAACATGAGCGGCTAGTTTCATTATGGATGTTTAGTTTGTGTTGCCATGTTTGCTAGGATTGTGTATGGTGTATTTAATTGATTTATGAATGAATTACTTTTTGATTAAGAGCATGTTTAAATGTTTGATTATGAATAATCATGGGCCAATTTGATGTTCGTAGTTAGATTGAAAAATCTGAGAATTTAGTTATAGGAACGTCACCTTAACTCTATTCCGAAACACTTAATCAAAGATTCAAGTTAGTGACTTAGTCATAGCATTAATTTGATTGGCATGTTTTCCTTGCGCATAATTTGATTGCTACTTAATTTACCCCCGCCAAAGGCAGTTAATTAGTTAATCAACAAAGAGACCTACCCCCGCCAAAAGGAGTTTCGTAATTAAAAGGAAAGCCGGTAGTTTAGTTTATATAGGACGTTCATGTATCTCACCATACCTTTTCGATGCAAACATGGTTAACCAAGCTAAACGTCCATACATCCTCTATTGATATTTGATTTGATTGATTGTTTGATTGCGATCTTGTTTTCGTTTAATTGTCGTATAATTGTTCTCGTTACCGAAATCAACAAACTCTTTTTACAGTTTTATTAGCATTAGGATTCTAGTTACTTAGAGTTTTAGTTTCACTAGAACTCTATTTAATTAGTGTTTTATTTTTATTAGAACTCCATTTAGATTAAAAAGCTAGTTATTTAAGACCACTGCAATTCCTTGAGAGACCGACCTTGGAAGTTGCTTATCACTTCACTACGAGTGATTCGTACACTTGCGAGTACACATTTTAACACATCAAGTTTTTGGCGCCGTTGCCGGGGAATTGGCGTTTTAGATAATTTTCTTTTTAACTTTTTAGAGTTTCTGATTTATTTATTTATTTATTTTTATTTATTTTATTTATTTATTTATTTTATTTATTTCTTTATTTTATTTATTTTTATTCGAAAAATCCAAAAAAATCAAAAAATAAAAAATCAAAAAATAGTGCTTAATTTCCAATTTCACTGCTACCTTGATCTTTGTTTGCTCTTTATTTGTGCATGCAGGGTAGGAGATCACTTAACAAGGAACTCTCTCCTTACATTGACAACATTCATAGAGTCAAACACCGATCAAAGAAACTGGACAATCAATTTCAAGAGGACGAAGTCCAACAACAATTACAAGCAGCAATGGGTGAAAACGTAGCTAGGCAAATGATGAACAAAGAGTTTGCAAGACCGATCATTGGGACCGCCACATCATGCATTCAACTTACAGAGGCGGCTAGGAATTATGAATTGAAAAATATTCATTATTCTATGCTTCCCTCCTTTTACGGTATCCCTAATGAAGATCCTTTAAATTTTATGCGTGAACTATATGCTACTGTGCAAACTTTTCCATTGCAGGGACTTAGTGAAGATCAACTACGTATGAGGTGTTTTCCATACACTCTCAAGGATAGAGCTAAGTCTTGGCTAATGACGTTGGCACCCGGTTCTTTGGTCACTTGGGACGATGTTTACAATAAATTCATGGGTAAGTTCTATTCCCATCAAAAGACATCTGATCTAAGAACAAAAATTGCCACTTTTTCGCAGATGGACGGAGAACCCTTCCACGAGGCTTGGGACAGATTCAAATTGCTGTTGATACAATGTCCACATCACCACTTCCCGTTGCAGTTACAGAATCAGTTTTTCTACGACGGATTGACACTACAATGCCAATTCACAGTTGACAACGCTGCAGGAGGAGCTATGGGTGAGAAAACAGCGGATGAAACATACGAGCTATTCGAGATGTTGGGAGCCAACTCCCAACAAAAGAGCGCTAGAGGAAGAAGAGCTGGAGTCCACGAATTAGGATCCAACAATGAAATGGCCATGCAACTTGCTGAATTGACGAAACAAGTGCAACTTCTCACAACCTCCAATATTAATCAAATGCCAAAACACGAGGTATGTGGAGTTTGTGGTTCATATGGACATGGTGCTAATGTTTGTTCTTTTGCAGGTGATCCTTACACAGGTACTACTGAAGAGGCGAATTTAATGCAAGGGTACCAACCTAGACCTAGGAACGACCCTTATTCAAATACCTACAACCCTGGATGGAGGAATCACCCTAATTTTGGATGGAAACAAAACAATAGCCAACCATTTGTCCAAGATCAAACACAAGGCCAAAACGTAAACCGACAATTTCCACCAAATAAACCAACCGTAGAGGAAACCCTAAACAATTTTATACAATCTTGTAGTGGTAGGATGGACTCTATGGAAGCATCAATCAAAAGAGTGGAAATGCAAGTGGGGCAGCTAGCGGAACAAATGTACAAACAAGAGACGGGAAAGCTGCCTAGTCAACCTGAACAAGCAAAGGCGATCACAGTTTTTCAAAATGATGAGGAGGTACTTAATAATTTACCTGATAATTTACCTGATAATTCTAATGTTTTGTTGTCTAGTACAGGTAACTTTGAAGGTGAAGATTCAACTCTCAAAGGAGATGATGAGCTTAATACCAAACCAAATGAACTTCCCAAGAAAGAAACATCCAACATTTTTCGATTGCACAAGTCAATGGATCCATACCGACCACCAATACCACCAATAAACCAGTTTGAGGAGACAAATCAGGATGAGCAATACTCTGACACTCTTGCTTTATTTTCTGGAATTAACTGTAATTTACCTCTTTTGGATATTATAAAGAACAGTTCAACTTATGATCCAATTTGCAGGAACTTTATCATCAAGAAGAATAAAAGCAAAGAGAATGAAAAGTCAAAAATTGGTAGTCCAATAATCCAACCGCACTTACCTCTCAAAATGAAAGATCCAGGTAGTTTCCACATTAACATCACTATGGGAGATAAGAGGGAATTCGAGGCTATGCTAGACTTAGGAGCAGGTATAAACCTAATGCCATATTCAGTATACTTGCAACTAGGATTAGGAAAGCTTTAAGAAACAAGGATGACCCTTCAACTTGCAAACGGTTCGATTCAATACCCAAAGGGAATAGTGGAAAATTTATTGGTACAGGTGGACAAGTTTATTGTACCAGTGGACTTTGTGGTGCTTGAGATGGACAGAAACTTTCTTCAGGACAAGGAACATACAATTATTCTTGGTAGACCTTTCATGGCCACAACCAAGACAACTATTGAGGTCCATAATAGGAAGTTAACAATGACGGTTTGTGGAGAAACTGTAAAATTTGGAACTTTTCAACCTTCTCCTATTTCTTCTAACATTGAATTGCAGGATAGCAAAAGTAACAGAATTGAGGTTCGAAACGTTGAATGGAGAGGGAAGGACAAGCAGATAAATTTAAGTCGGGATGATGCCTACAAAGAACGCATTAAGCATTCTAATTACAAAAACTCGACTTGGAGGACGAAAGCTCATTTCAAGAAAGATAAGGGAGGAGATAAACAGTACAATTACATATTTAACCCCCCTTGACACGAGATCAGTCACGTCTTGCTAAGACGTTAAACTAAGCCCTTAATGGGAGGCACCCATTCGGTATCGTATCTCTTTCGTTGTCTTTATTTCTTTTATTTCTTTTTCATTTATTTTCTTTCATTTTTCATTTTATTTTTGATTTTTTAACTTAGTTTGATGTTTTTGTGTTTTCATTTGACTTAGTTATAATTAAAAATTAGGTTTGAATGTGAATTGTGTGCATACACTTTGAGGTTCCATATATATGTTCATACATTCTTCATGAGAGAAGCGAGGAACAGTGAACCGGAGCATAACGAGTAACGACACAATTTCATACGAAAGGGGGGTAACTTCTCACACTTTTTCTTATTTCTTTTGTTCTTCTTTTTCAACATTGAGGACAATGCAGAAATTAGGTTGGGGGTGGGAAGAATATTCCATGAGCATGAAATATGACCAATTTTAAATTTTTAACTTTGTCACTTGAATTGTTTTTAGTTAGTGTCGTGTCTACTTGATTCAATCCGGAAATCTATGATATTAACATGATTGTAATGACGATGACATGTGAGAGATGTTAGATTTTTACCTAAGCAACGAAGCACACAAATGTTGGATTCATCTAATTTGAGAATTTTGTGGTATATGTGGTATGTATGCATGGTTAGTTTAACTATTCTGATTTGTGGAATGTATGCATGTTCATGATATGTTTTAAGTCTCAACAATCTCTAGAACTCATTTGAAAACACGTTGAAGCGAAATAATAGAAACAAACACCACTTAGAAAATGATTTAGGCCATCTTTGGACCGTTTGGACTTTTCATGCCTCCCGCAATATTTTATCAATAGCACACCCTTGAACTCAACATTGACATACATTGAACTACCCTTAGTGATAAGAGTACTTAATGTAATATTTGATTTTCATGAGCAATTATGTTGTGTTTATCTTGCTTCATCATAAAAAAAAAAAAAAAAAATGATGATGATTGAAACAGTAAGCAAGAATAAAAAAAAAAGAGAAGAAAATCAAGCAAAAGATCCAAAGGACATTTGAATTGAAGGGAGGATGGAAAAGAACACTTGGTAAAAAAAAAAAAAAAAGGGGTTGAAAATATGTTTGTGAAATAAAAGGTACTCTTATCATATGAAAACATCATTTTTGTACTTTCATGATCACACACCTAGCCACAACTTTACAAGCTTAATGAAGTCCTATTGATTCTAGGTAGTTTAGTTTCTATATTAGTGGAGATGAGTTTGAAAAATGAGCATATGGAGTTTGTAAGTGCAAAAATTAACATTCATATTTTACTTGCACATTTATGAGATATTGAAATTTAATCTATGAATATCATGCATGACACGGTCAGATAGTGTAACTAACGGGTTTGTGGTGTGATTGGTTGTTCAAAATTCGATTACCATGATGAGTTTGATGTTTGGACTGTTTTTGAGCTTAGGTGATGTTTAACTATTTCATGTATCATTCGTTGTTAACAATTTTTGAGACGTATGCATGGATTGATTCAAGTATTGTTAGAGTCTTTATTAGTTTTGAGTCTTTAGTTGTGTCAGTTACGATGTTTGCGGGTATCATCACTGGAAACCCTCACGAGACTATAACTCGTCCACTAGGGCCACCTAGGGGTTTAAAGGCTTGTTGCATACGCTAAATGCAACCGTGACAATCTACGGAAGTGATTTAGTTTAGGTTAGTTTATTTTCTTTGTTTTGATTTTAGTTTTTAGATCGCTTCACTTGCTAGAGACTAGCAAGAAGCTGGTTGGGGGTTGTGATGAGTGCTCGAAAAGCACTAATATTTCGTGATTAATTGTGCGTAATTGATTGATATATAGATTTATTATGATTATTATTTCGATTATTTTCATAAATCTATCCATTCGGAGTCACGGGTATATTTTAGTGCATTTCAGGTGTTTTTAGCGTCAAATGAGTCAAATGATGAAATCACGCAAAGACGGGACACCTACGGCGCTCGGATCACAAGTTACGGGCTAATCAAGACAAAATATGTAAGCCTTACATATAGTGCCATCACATATGTAAGGGGGGACGTGAAAAGAAGGAAATCATCGCGCGCCGCGGCGGAAGAATTGCATGCCGCGGCGTGAGGCTCTCGGGTTGAATTCTGGAAAACAATGAAGCATCGCGCGCCGCGGCGGGAGAATTGCATGCCGCGGCGGGGAGCTCTCGGGTTTTTGCATATTTTTCAGAAATTGTGTTGCGCCGCGGCGGGGAAAATGCATGCCGCGGCGCGCCTATTCCTATGGCACATAGGATTCGTGTAAACCCTTACATCTATAAAAACCCCCTTAGAGTCCCCCTTACATACAACTCGAAATAACTTGACCAATTCATACACAACTCTTCCTCTTCCCAATTTTGCGACCCAAACACGACATTCAATCAGCTTTGAGAGCGTTGCCACACTATAACGAAGCGAGAGATACCATTCTAAGGATTCAAGGAAGCCAACGACGATCGAAGATAAAGCTTACGGAGGAGTACGTCAACCGATCCATAAGCGGTATTTAGATTTAGGTTTTCCTTGTTGTTATAGAATTAATTTATCTTCTCCATTTGTTAAAGTGTATGATCATATTTTATTTGTCTATGAATAACAATATGAACATGAGCGGCTAGTTTCATTATGGATGTTTAGTTTGTGTTGCCATGTTTGCTAGGATTGTGTATGGTGTATTTAATTGATTTATGAATGAATTACTTTTTGATTAAGAGCATGTTTAAATGTTTGATTATGAATAATCATGGGCCAATTTGATGTTCGTAGTTAGATTGAAAAATCTGAGAATTTAGTTATAGGAACGTCACCTTAACTCTATTCCGAAACACTTAATCAAAGATTCAAGTTAGTGACTTAGTCATAGCATTAATTTGATTGGCATGTTTTCCTTGCGCATAATTTGATTGCTACTTAATTTACCCCCGCCAAAGGCAGTTAATTAGTTAATCAACAAAGAGACCTACCCCCGCCAAAAGGAGTTTCGTAATTAAAAGGAAAGCCGGTAGTTTAGTTTATATAGGACGTTCATGTATCTCACCATACCTTTTCGATGCAAACATGGTTAACCAAGCTAAACGTCCATACATCCTCTATTGATATTTGATTTGATTGATTGTTTGATTGCGATCTTGTTTTCGTTTAATTGTCGTATAATTGTTCTCGTTACCGAAATCAACAAACTCTTTTTACAGTTTTATTAGCATTAGGATTCTAGTTACTTAGAGTTTTAGTTTCACTAGAACTCTATTTAATTAGTGTTTTATTTTTATTAGAACTCCATTTAGATTAAAAAGCTAGTTATTTAAGACCACTGCAATTCCTTGAGAGACCGACCTTGGAAGTTGCTTATCACTTCACTACGAGTGATTCGTACACTTGCGAGTACACATTTTAACACATCAGTCAACCATTTCCCTTTGTGCTCATGTGTTAGAGCTTCTTCATAACACTTAGGTTCTCCCCCATCAGTGAGTAACACAAACTCATTTGGAGAGTATCTAGTTTGAAACTTATGTACTCTAGTTGATCTTCTAAGTTGAGGTTCAACTAATGGTTCCTGTGGAGGTGGTGTTTCTTCCTCTTCATCATTAGCTTGGTCATCAATAGTACCATTACTTTTATCTTCAGCTGCATCATCAGTTGGATCATCACTAATTGGAGAATTATTTACTGTATCTCCAACATCTTTAATTGAATCTCTCCTATTATTTTGCTCTATAGGAAGAGAAAATGGATCCAAGTTGACTAGATCCTCTTTTGGGCGATCAAGTTTTCCACCTCTTTAAATCTCTTCTATATTCTGGTCTTCAAAGAAGACGACATCTCAACTCTTAACAATCTTTCTTTTGACAAGATCCCATAGCCTGTACCCAAATTCTTCATTACCATATCCTAAGAAGATGCATTTCTTTGACTTAGAGTTAAGCTTCAATTTCTCATTTTTAGGAATATGAACAAATGCTCTACAACCAAATACTTTCAAATGATTGTAGGATACATATTTTCCTTTCCAAAACTTGTTTGGAACATCAACATTCAATGGAGTTGAGGGAGAGAGATTGATCAAATCAACCGCAGTTAATAGAGCTTCACCCCAAAAGTTCTTGGGTAACTTAGCGTGAGACAACATTGTTCTTACCCTTTTAACAATTGTTCTATTCATTCTCTCAACTATCTCATTATGTTGAGGAGTCTTTGGAACCGATCTTTCATACCTGATTCCATTTTTCATACAATAATGCTTAAAAGCTCCCATGTATTCTCCCCTGTTGTCCATGCAATTACATTTCAATGATCTTTCAGTCTCTCGTTCAACACTGGCATAAAATTGCTTGAATACATCAAACACTTTATCCTTTGTCTTAAGCGCATAAGCCCATACCTTCCTCGAATGATCATCAATAAAGTTAACAAAGTACCTTGCTTCTTGATGAGTGCTCGAAAAGCACTAATATTTCGTGATTAATTGTGCTTAATTGATTGATATATAGATTTATTATGATTATTATTTCGATTATTTTCATAAATCTATCCATTCGGAGTCACGGGTATATTTTAGTGCATTTCAGGTGTTTTTAGCGTCAAATGAGTCAAATGATGAAAACACGCAAAGACGGGACACCTACGGCGCTCGGATCACGAGTTACGGGCTAAACGAGACAAATATGTAAGCCTTACATAATGTGCCATCACATATGTAAGGGGGTAAGCGTGAAGGAAAGCAAAGCAACACGCGCCACGGTGAGGAAAAGTCATGCCGCGGCGGGGAGCTCTCGGGTTTTTACATTATTTTCAGAATTTGTGTTGCGCCGCGGCGGGGAAAATGCATGCCGCGGTGCGCCTATTCCTATGGCAATCAGGATTTGTGTAAACCCTTAAATCTATAAATACCCCCTTAGAGCCCCCCTTACAACAGAACTCGAACTTGTACACAACTTTTTATACACTACAATTTTGCGACCAAAACATTACATTCAATCAACTTTGAGAGTTTTGCTACACAAAAACAAAGCAAGAGAAACCATTCTAAGGATCCAAAGAAGCCGTCGACAATCGAAGATAAAGCTTTTGGAGAAGAACGCTATCCCATCCATAAGCGGTATTTAGATCTAGGTTTTCTTTGGTGTTGTAGAATTCTATTTTTCTTCTTATTTCGTTTGAGTGTATGTTCATATTTTATTTGTCTATGAATATTAATATGAACGTGTCTGGCTAATTTTATTATGGATGTTTAGTTTGTGTTGCCATGTTTGCTAGAATTGTGTATGGTGTATTTTATTTGGAATAAACGAATTACTTTTTAATTAAGAGCATGTTTAGATATTTGATTATGAATTATCATGGGCCCATTTGATGTTCGTAGTTAGGTTGAAAAATCTGAGAATTTAGTTATAGGAACGTCACCTTAACTTTATTCCGAAACACTTAATCAAAGCTTCAATTTAGTGACTTAGTCATAGCATTAATTTGATTGGCATGTTTTCCTTGCGCATAATTTGATTGCTATTTGATTTACCCCCGCCAAAGGCAGTTAATTAGTTAATCAATAAAGAGATTTACCCCCGCCAAAGGCAGTCTCGTAAATAAAAGGAAAGCCGGTAGTTTTGTTTATATAGGACGTTCATGTTATCTCACCGTACATTTTCAATGCAAGCATAGCCAACCAAGCTAAACGTCCATACATCCTCCATTGATCTTCAAATATATCTGAATTGATTGTTTAATTGCAATTTTGTTTTTGTTTAATTGCTAGTACTTAGTTCCCGTTACAAATCAAACACCTTTTTACAGTTTTACTAGCTTTAGGATTCTAGTTACTTAGAGTTTTAGTTTTACTAGAACTCTATTTAATTAGTGTTTTATTTTCATTGGAACTCTATTTAGATTAAAAAGTTAGTTATTTAGAACCACTGCAATTCCTTGAGAAACCGACCTTGGAAGTTGCTTATCACTTTACTACGAGTGATTCGTACACTTGCGAGTACACATTTTAACACATCACTTCTCCAAAAGTACTAGTGATCATCAGACCATAAACATTAGAATACACAACATCCAAAACATTGGGTTTTTTTTTTGTGTGTTTCTATAATAAAATGAAGCTCAATGTTGCTTTCTAGCCAAGCAATGCATGCATGGTTTAAGAGACATACCTTTACCTTTCACCCCGACCAATGCCTTTCTTTTGGCTAGAATTTGAAGTCCCTTCTCACTCATATGTCCGAGCCTTTTGTGCCATAGCTCGATTGAGGAATTATCTTCGAGAGCATTCACACACCCATTACATACTTTTGCATTAGTTATGTAAAGAGTATTTTCTTTCTTTCCTTGGGCTACTATCAAAGAACTTTTAGTGAGCTTTTATTTACCACAACCAAATATACTAGTGTAACCATCATCATCGAGTAATCTAGTGGAAATTAAATTAAGACGTATGTTTGGAACATGTATTACATCCTTGAGAACCAAACGACAACCTGTGTTGGTTTCAAGGGATATATCTCCTCTTTCCACGATCTTGGATAATTTATCATTTTCCATCCTAACATTGCCAAAATCTCCATTGGTATAGGATGTAAAGAAGTCTCGCCTTGAGGTTACATGATAAGATGCACCAAAGTTAATGATCCAACATGTATCTTGCAATGCTAAATTAACAATATCGCCATCACAGATAACAATTACCTCATTTCCATTAGACACGGTAGCTGTTGTGCTTTTTGCTTCACCACTTCCTTGCTCTCTTTTGAGTTGTCTGTATTCTCTTTTCATGTGGCCTTTTTCACCACAATGATAACATTCAAGGTCTCTCCTTGTTTTGGACGTACCTCTGAACCTATCTTTCGACTTGCCTCTTGACTTGTCTCTATTGTTGAATTTTCTACTATTGCTCCTTCCACGATATTCGGCGACAAGTGCTTCAGATTCAATTGACGTTCCATGTTCCTTTCTTCTTGATTCTTCATTGAATATGCTATCTTTAACTATGTCCAATGTAATAATACCTTGAGGAGCTGAGTTTCTTAATGACATAACTAATGTATCCCAACTATCTGGTAATGAATTGAATAACAATAATGTTTGTAATTCATCATTAAGCACCATTTTCATGTTCGTAAATTGGTTCACCAATCCTTGAAAGTCACTTAGATGTATAGAAATACTTTGACTATCTTTATACTTTAAGTTAACTAATCGTCGGATAAGAGACACTTTGTTTTGAGCAGTCTTTCTTTCATCATGGACTCCAACTTTGTCCATAATGAGTAGGCAATAGTTTCTTGTGCTACATGATGAAAGATGCTCTGATCGATCCATTGTTGAATTTGTCCAATAATTTTTCCGTTCATCAAGGTCTAAGCGGCATCAAATTTCCTTCTGGCTTTGCTCATTCATTTAGAAGTGGCTCATACCAATTTTTGCAATAAAGAATGTCCTCTATTCTTGACTTTCAAATTGAATAATTTGATGCCGTTAATTTAATCATTGTTGTAGACAAAGTTGATGTTATCTCCTCCATTTGAATACACACAAATTATTATAATTAATAATTAATTGATGTGACTCTAATACTACTTATTGGGAAAGATGACAAATAAAATAATGATAATAATAAGTGTAGCGGTTCTTGGATCTATTTTTTTTCTCTTTTGTGTATTTAAAATGGCTAACAAAATATATAATATCTTTCACTATATATTGACTAATAAATAGAAATACCAAATTGTCTCACAAAATGTAGCTTTACACTCTCTTTGAATTAATCTCAAAAGAATATTTCTCTCACATATAAATGATGATTATTATCTCTCAAGCATTTAAGCTTGGCTTCTCCCATTCTTTCTAATAAATATATATATTGAATTCTCTCTTCTTCTTTTTTAAGAAAATGTTCAAGGATTTCTTCAAAGATTATTGTTTATTGCCTTCTAATGAAGACTTTTTATACTATTTATATTTCTAATAATATGAATTATTATAGCATAAATTAAGGAGAGAAATTTATGCTCCTTCATTATGCATTTAACATTTTTTTTTAGTTTTCTTTCGTACATTCTATTTCTTTCTTTTATTTTCAATCTATTAATAACTCCTTAAGTTTCTCTCCTCCGCTAAATGAGGGATGACTCTTTCACATTTGATGCAAAAAATATCATTTTCTGTTTTATTTACGAATTTCAAGACACCAAAAATCGTATGATCTAAAACAGAAATGGTACACTCAATCTTATAAGCTTCTTGCTAGTGAAACCTTTAGTATAAGCTTGTTTGTATATCCAATTATTACACATGGTTCCTTGAAGAGTTGAAGTCACATAAACCGTGAAATTCTGCTCAACTAAATCTATCAACACTTCCCCTATAGGAGCATTTGAGTTCTCTACCTGCTCATAAATGCGCTCTATTAGTGTGTAGTGTGTACTCGTCGTCTTTAGTTGTTATATAAATATTAATATAAGTTGACTTCAAAAACAACCAAGGGTCCATAGCTCAGTGGTAGAGCATTTGACTGCAGATCAAGAGGTCACCGGTTCGAACCCGGTTGGGCCCTTTTCTAATTTTTATTTCTTTATAATTCTAAAATGCAGATTGATGCTTAGAACCAGACGTTTAGATTTTCATTTATACTTATTTTTTTTGGACAGACTTATCAATTTAAACTCAACTATTGTCTCATAACTCAAATATTATTAAGATAAATAAGAGGTTTATAGTTCAATTCCAACAATTAATGTATTACATGATAGTAAAAACCAGCCACAAACAATCAAAGGAGAGCATTACTCCATATAAAGCATAATTAACATACTCTAATTAATCTGCTCCATGAGAAGGCAATTCATTTTGTGTAACATTAACTTTTGGTCTCTCACAATTCAAAGTAATCTTATCATCACCATGTTCAAACTCTTTAAAGCAAGCCAACCTTCCCAATTCTTCAACTTCTTCAATGACAAGATCAAGCTTTGCCACCGTCTCCACTAGCAAAGAAGCAAATGCGGCAAAAGGAAGTGCTTCCGAGAACTCAAGGCTTGTTATAGCAATTTTGCTTAATTGTGGCCTCAATGACTTCCTCTCTGAGTTAGTCCTTTTTGTTTTCCATTCCAGCAATGCTGAAGAGTCTGTTTTCACACTCGACAACAAGACTCCAGAGTCTTTCCCCTGCTTTTGGCTGGCATGTGCTGCAGCAAGTTCAAGCATATTGGTTGCTCGATTGCTTTTGGGCCTAGAAAAAGCTTTGGTTGAGATTTTATAGCTGTGTTAAGGTCTTGCAAGGCTTCATGAAGGTGATCAGAGAGTACTTCTGGAGAGCAATGCCGGCGACTTCTAATACTATTAGCAAGTTCCATAAGTGCTTTTGATACTTCTCTTGCTAGCCTTGTGCAGGGATCCTTGAATAGAACTCTAACTGTTCTTGGAGTCTAAAAAGAAAGAAACATCAAGTGAAATTTCATCAGAGTTTCTCTATTTGTTTATGCTTTTGAAGTGTTTCAAAGCGCTTCTAACCACAAAAAAGTATATTAAACAAAATGTAAAAATTTCAACTCAAGTATTTTCAAGGCCCATAAAGCACACATGATGTGCTTCTTCCGTAAAGCTTTTTTTTTAAAACTATTTTTGACTGAAATATCTTTCAACAAAAATTAGTAGAACAAACTCATTCTCAGCTATACATTCTCAACACACCTGAATTTTATTTTTTGAATAAAAGCACTTCTAACAACAACAACAACAACAACAAAACTGAAAATAAGTATTTTCAAGGCTCATAAACGACAGAATGATGTGTTTTTTAGTTTAAAACCTGAAATAACTTTTAACAGAAAAACAAACAAGCAAGTATAGTCTATGTATCTACTTATGATAAAGGAAACATGAAATAAAAATTTGTAGAACAAATCTGATAAAGTGAATTATGAGCTATACATGCTCAACATACCTGAATTTCAGTTTTTAAACATCCATGAAGAGCTACAACTGTGTATCCGAAATTTCGCAAAACTGCTCCAAGTTTAACATATTGCTGCCATGGATATTTGTAACAGTGTCTTGAATGTCTTGGTTCCCAACTTGCATGTAGAGCCTGCACAATTTAGTTATTCAGGCACAAACAACCTAATTTGAAGTAATTGTTAGTTAAAAAAAAAAACTTAATAATTACCATGGTTTCATCAATAGATTTTGAGTCCAAAACAGCCTTATAACCTTGATATATAGGATCCCCTGTTGATTTGTCTTCTTCAATGACTTCTATTACATCCTCTTTGAAATATTCATTAACACAACCTGTAATAACAAGTTTGTGACATGAAGTGCAAGGTTTTTGACCCAATCTACTGAAGCTCTAATATCATGTTGACTTTCCAATCCCAAAAGTTACCAACGTGAAAACACCCATAATTCTTGTGTATTGTACTAAACAAAATGTGGGATATTAGCTCAACTGTAATTCAATGAAATGTCTCACTTATATCTTACATTAAAAATCATCAATTGAACAAAGGGCAAAGTGAAATAATGATGAAAAAATTTGAGTATATATATATATATACCTTCAATGGATGATGCCAGACCTTCAAACTTGTACACAGTAGAATTATGGAGGTCTTCACCAGACCAATTGGGAAATACGAGTAAACTTACTAGTAAGCAAATACCACAACCTATTGCAATGGTGTAGAAGCGATCATGTGCAATGCCCATAACATTGCTCTCACGATCGCTAGACACAGTTATTAAGTTGAAAGTCAAGAGGAATATCACAACCCCATAATCATAGTTCTTTTTTATGTAAGGAATAAACCTTAAATATGTAGCTGCACCACCTGCCAAATTTAAATATTATAATACACTATGTTTAATAATGATGGATACATCATATGACCAAATATAGAAATAATTTTTTTTTTCTTTTTTTTAGATAGAAATAATTTAATTGCACTTTCTTTTGAATAAAAGGCAACAAATAAATTTTGTTTTTTTTTTTTTTCTTTTAAATTTTGTTTACAAAATTTTCAATGTTTTTTATGCCGCATCGTGAATTTGAGAAAAAATGTTAGATTATTTAATTTATTTTATTATCTTTATTGAAGGTATTATTGTCTTTTAGTTGTAGGCCTATATAAACCCTTATTTGTTTGTGTTCTTGAATTCTACAAGTGGTACCTTCATTTTTGTTTTTATACTTAAAAATTCAAATTTTAGATTATTTACTATATTTACATATTTTCAAATAAAAAGGAAACAAACTAATGTATTAACTATTCAATTAGATCTTAATTTTCATCTTCCTCTTTAAATAAATTCAAATTTGAAAGGGAAGATATCAAATATAATCTTACTAAAATTCGTAGCAACAAAATTTACATTGCTTGCACTCCATGTCCTTACGATTTAAAAAAAAATTTCCAAAATTTTAAATTATATTTATGACATATTAAAATCATATTTTTAAATAAGGAAAAATAAATTCATTAATTACATATTTTCAAATAAAAAGGAAAAGTATCAATTAGACCTTAATTTTAGTTTTCCATAATTAAATGAATTAAAATTTCAAATTTTATAATTAAAAACAAAATTAATTACAAATTAATAAAAAAATAAAAAAAAAAATTAATGTGTTGAAAGAAAATACAAGCTTACCTATAAGAAAAACAGCAGTTCCTATGAAAATAGCCCGAAATATATGACCGGATTTATTTGCAGTTAACTCAATAAAAAATGCCAATAATCCTGCTATCAAGGTCCCAAGTCCTCTGTTAAGTCCTTTGCATAAAGTTGCTCCTATTTACAACGTACAGTACAACTATCATTAATCAACACATGTTTTCACATTACTATTTAGTAATTATTTAGAAACAATGAGGCGTAGTAAGTAATATATTATATCCAACATATAAAATTCCTAAAGAAAGAAAATGGAAAATGGAAAATGTGAAGAAATTAGTAACAAACCTGCAGTAAACTCAAGCACAACAACGACAGTCATAACAGCCCAAATACCATTATGTCCAATCCCTTCATACAAGGGCTCCAAAAGATATAAAAGAGAAGCCAATGTCAAAGACAAGCCAACTTTCAATGCATGAATGGCCCTTCTAGGATCTTCCTTTCCCACTTTCCACACTATCCTCCAAACCGAACGCGGAAATTTTTTCAATTTCTCAATGAGTTGATGAATTTCATTCTTGAAACTCCACTTGTTTTTGTTGCCTGCAGAATCCACATTACCAGCCACTTCCAAATCCGTGCCTGCATGAACCTTTGGAAACATACCTAGGGATAGCTATTTTGATGTGTTGGTGCCAATAAGTAATTATGATACTAGTGGAGAAGAGGGCAATTCTAATGTTTGATTGAGAAACAAAGATGATAAGTTTTATGTAATAAAAAATAAATAAATAAACAAACATGTATATTTACTTTGTTTCAGTAGCTGGCTGGGTGTTTTTGATATGATATGAAAACCCCAACTTTTCATTAACGGTGTGATGTTACTTTATATAGTTGAATAGAGGGTAGGGGTGACACTCGTGCAATATTCACAAGTTATTGTATTTAAAAGTAGATTGATATTTGATTTGATTTGTATAGGAGGAGTCAACAACTACTAGAAATAACTAATCACTTGCTAAAATGATGGAAGCTTTTTTTATTTCTTTCCCGTTAAATATAAGCCTAATTTATATAAAATATTTTTGCATTTATTTTAACCATAAGAAAAATGATTTAAATTAATAATATAAATACTATTACAGTTTAAAATTTAAAAATTAATTAATAACTTAAAAATTAAGTATTACAAAAACACTTCAATGATCAAGAATAATTTGTTAAATTTATTGGTCCTTTGATCCTAGAAAATCATTAAGTAGGTAATGATATGACAAAGTCTACTCACTTTCTATTAATATTGTAATCAAAATTTGTATATGTACTTTTTACTTAATTAGCTTGACAAATAATTTAATTATGTCTTAACTGCAAAAGTAGTTGGGTGAACTAGTTTAATTAATTGTATATATACAATTGGATTGAATAAAACTAATGTAAAATGGGTTTAGATTTTAACGAAGTGGAAGTGGAAGTGGAAGTGGTTTTGACTTTTGAATGAATCAACAAATCATTTATTGTTGGGTTAGCTATTTGACCAAAAGCCTCAAAGTTGGGTTGTAATAAAAAAGATACTCAACTTGAAACAAACTTGTTAAAGCATCAAAAAATTGCAGCTTGAAGAAATCTATGAGGGTCACGGATTTGTACAATTACCCAAAATAAATGTAAACTCATATCATATGCCTGCTTTACAACCTAAAGATATGAAGTACTTGTGATGCAAAATCATAAGCATTATTTAAAACTGTTGCTGTTGTTCTCAAACAGTTGTGAACTTGATTTTCACTTCTCTACTTCTTAAATCTCCCGTGCATTCTCAACTTCTCAAATTCAGGTTCTGCTTCTGCCACCACTTGCCTCCTTTTCCTTTTTTTAATGCTCTTCTGTTGCATTTTGCCCCTTGTCACCCTCAAGAGTTTCTTTCATATTTTTAGTTGTTCTGTTTATTTTATTTTCTACAAAATATTTAAAATAAATATAAAATTAATTTTTTTATGTTTTTAAATTAATTATAAAAATAAAATAATATTTAAGGTTCTTATGAAATGTGATAATCGTTGTATGATTAGAATTTTTATTATATGTGATGTTATGTGATCTTTATTCTATTATCATATTTAAAGTCATCATTTAATGTGATAATAGATCTTAAAAAATAATTAATGTCAATAACTTAAAATATATGGATAATTTTGTTTAAAAAAATTAGCGTAATATAATCTTTTTTAATTCTTATTTAATGTGATATCAAAAGTTATTAATGCGAATAACTTTAAAAATATGAACAATTTTATCCAAAAAAAAATGTTAAAAATTATTTAAATTTTTTTTTATATAGTATAGATACATGCTCGAGGCCTTTTTAATGGGTGGAAGTTGGAACCATTGCTTTAGATTATCATACATTCACTATTGCACAAATAGTTGAATCCTGAATGACCTAAGCAATAAGTTCTTGCACAAGTCCTGTAAAAGAATCTAAATAAGACTTCCCAAAAGAAAATGTGATTTCAGTCAACATCTAATTCAGGAGAAAGTACTTTTTAAAAGCACTTAATTTGTGCTTCTTTTAGAAAGCTCTGAGCCCTCATAGCAATTTGTTTTTGTTTAATCCATACACTTTTTTGTCATGAAAAATAAAAATAAATAAAAACCAGTTTTTACATGGTCACAAAAGGACTTTAACCTCTTGACCTAATCACTCAGCTAGATACAATGCTTTTATTATTAGTCTCAGCTGCTTCCTTTTGACGTCTTTCTTCTTCCACTTGTCTTGAGGCTACCTCTTTTGCTTTTTTCTCATGCCTCCACTTTACTTGTAGTACGGGTGTATGGCCGTATTGGTGAATAGCAAGTACAATGCATTAAAATGCAAGGATGCAAATGAATTAGTTCTTTGGCGGATAAAAAGTTTTTCATTTATTGAGACGGTACTAAAAGTATGAAAACATGGTTTGCATATAAAGAAGAAAAATAAACAGTACATTTGCTGATGATCAAAATTGCAGGTAAAATCCTAGGAATAGATCCAGGAAATACATCCGGTTAAAAATACAACAAACCAACAAATATATTAATTATATGATCTCCAACCTAAAACCTTGCTGAAACCCTATGTACAATAGCAACTTATAATTATCATTCTAAAGAAACATTGCAGAATGTAATTGTTTGAACTATTTAAAGGGGCTGGCTCACTTCAAAATGATACAGACCATTACCAGCACGAATTGAATGAAAACATTATGCAGTAGATGACCATTTAATCTCAATTAACCTTCAACCCAGAAAAAGCACAAATAAAAATATCAAGTGGATAGATTAACAAAGCTAGTTGAGACCTGTAGAAAACTTCTTAAGATTAATCATTCTACGATCTTTCTTTTGCATTCACGTCAAGTGTACACTTCTTTACATTGCTTGTTGTAGGCTCGTTATTAATGTTTGAAATGTTTAAGAAATCAAGTGATAACTTCACAGGTCTAACTCGTAAAAAAAAAGGCATCTCATGATTTATCACACACCTGATAAATTATTAGTCATCTGTAAAGCAATCCTGCACCTTTAGAAGCTAGCTACCAAATAATAAGCTTACAGATGCAACTGAACAAAACAAGAACATGTCTCCTAAATTGAATCCACTAATAGATCATTGTGTATGTGAGTGTGCGACAACTGAAAGATAAGTAGCAGTTTATACACCTCAACTTGGTTATGTACCAATTCTTGCTGCAGCTTCTGTTTTGCTTCTGTAGTCTCCTCTTGCAGCCTAACTTTCTGTTTCTCCCAAGCCAAAAGCTTCTTGATGCACTTTTTCTTCCTCCTTGCAAACTCTAAACATGATTCAACAGATTCTTAAGCACTTAATTTTGATGCCTCTATGTCCGCTTTGATTTCTGCAACAGCATTTGCCCGGTCCACCTGACAACTGCTTTTCTTAGAGCATTCTCCATCTCCAAAAGTCTCTTCATGGTTGAGTCCTCCAGAGTTTGTTTTCCTTTCTTCAGCCTTTAAGTTTCCTCCCTCTTCATCCTCAACATCTTCAGCTCCGTCAGATCTTTACTAAGCTTTCTGGCAGCTTGCATTACCTTCTGATAAGCTCAATCCTTGCGTTCCTTTATTTGACTCTCAAGCTCTTTGATACGATGAATCGAAGTTACAATTAACTCATCCTTCCTATCTTTGGCAACAAGCTCCATATTCTCATCAAGATTCAAATCACGAAATTTACTGAAAACTGAATTAATTGCTTCCTGGCTCTTTGAATTTTGAGACTCCTGGCACTGATCAACATAAACTTTCGCACCTAGTTTATCAGGAGAATCCCCATAAGGATTATTACCAGAATCCGTTTGACTTTGTGGCTGTGGCTATGACTATTTTGAGTTTGCTCGGAAACCAGCTGCAAACATAGCAACATTTTTCTTTGACAAAGATTTCATTGAAGGTGAAAGGTCAAATCTCTTCGGACACTCAATATCACTTTACCAAGTTTCCTCAGCACCATAAGAGAAAAAACCATGAACTGGAACTCAAAAGTTCCTCCCTCTTCAAAATCCCAATCACTATGAAACCTACAAGGAGCTGGGATCATAACACCAGCAGGCTGAATACAATTACTAACATTCTCCACAGAACAGGGTCCAGGGCCGCCACCATTTCCTAAAACAGGAAGAACAGGGACTTCGATATTGATGGCTCGACCCACATGAAGATCACTCATAAGCAAACACCACATCGCATCACTTTTACCCAAATGTGGTCTCAGTTTTTGCAACAAACAGACCATACCAGCAAGAGAATACTCTTCCAACTGCCTCAAATCAGCAAAAATAGGCTCAGACTTATTTGAATCCTCATTACTACTACCACAACTATTATTCAAATAAGTTAAAGAGTTATGCAGTATGTTAGTTAAAACATCCATGCCTCCATAACAAAGCCCACTTCTCAGGACCGCTTCAAGAGCAACATCCTCATTGTAACCCAAAGCACCAAACTTAGATATAGCTTCATTGTATAAAAACTACAAGTTTTTCAATAGAATCCTGCCGGTTGTTCTTATGTGCAATAGCCCCCACCCACTATCGTCAAAGTGGGAATTAGGGCTAGAGTTCGGATTAGAACAAGCGGTTGGAGATGAATTAGGGCTTTGGGTCAAACCATTAGAAGCCGGAAGATGATACACAGGTTTAAGACCCGTTCGAGTATGGATTTGGAGGTTGTTGATGCTTTGTCTATCAAACAACAATGATCAGATCCGGGTTTCATAGATCGGACCCTCCTATTAGTAGGAATCGTAGAAATCCGCCTAAGTAAACCCAATAAAGCCTCATTGAGTTAAGGAATAAAGCCTCATTTAGTTAAGGGTTGTCCACCAATAAACATAAATGAGGTTGACCGTGTTGGGCACAATCGAAAACAGGGACCCGCTCTGATACCATGTAGAAATCCAAGCCTAACTCAACCCAATAAGGCCTCATTGAGTTAAGGGTTACCCAGACTTATATCTAGCTCTTCACTGAGCTCCTTGGTCGATGTGTGACTCCTCAACACCCCCCTCACATCGGCACCAGCACCGATAGACATAAATGAGGTTAATCGGGGTTGATCGTGTTGGGCACAATCGAGAACAGGGATCCGCTCTGATACCATGTAGAAATCCAAGCCTAACTCAACCCAATAAGGCCTCATTGAGTTAAGGGTTGCCCAGACTTATATCTAGCTCTTCACTGAGCTCCCTGATCGATGTAGGACTCCTCAACAGGAATATGCTTACCTCTTACAGTGCTACCCATGTATTAGTAATACCATTATTAGTGTTGCAAAATTTAGGTAAAATATAAACTTGTTTACTAAAAATAGAAGAAAACCCAGCAAAGAGAGACACAAAGAGATTTAGATTAGAACCAGAAGAATATGATTCGGTGAATAGACTTACAAAAGAATTAGAGATGATAGGAGCTTCTTTCCCTTCTGAACTGTCGACTATGAGAGAGGTTTAGAATCGTGTGGACTTGTGAGAACTAGAAACTAGGAGGTGTTGGGGTCGGGCTGGTTACAGTACCCAAATTTTATCAAAAACATTTTAAATTTGTTATATTTTTGAATAATTTTAATTTAATATCTTTATATTTCAAATAATTTTAATCTAATTTTTTTTTTTAAATTTAAGGTAGATTTTTTACTATTTAGAAAATTGGACAGGAATATATTCGTCATTTTATTCTCTTCTTATTTTAAATCAGTTAATGTTTTGTTTTTTTTTATTTCTTAGAAGAAATAAATGTGTAGTAACTCAAACAAAATTTTAATAAAAAAATTGCAATATTAAATGTGAAGTAAAAAATTTCAAAAAAATTCACAATTTTACAACAAAATTGTTTAGTAACTCAAACAAAAATTTAAATGAAAAATTGCAATATCAAACGTGCAGTAAAAACCCCAAAAAATCAAAATTTCACAACAAAATTGTGCAGTAACTCAAACAAAAATTTAACATAAAAATTGTATTATCAAATGTGAAGTAAAAAAATTTTAAAAAAAAATCACAATTTCACAACAAAACTGTGCAGTTACTCATAAAACTTTGAAGAGATTTTCTTAGTTACTCATAAAAGACTAGATTACAAAAAGATAGATAGAGTAAAGATATTGCTCGAAAGGCTATATCTATTTACTATGACTAAGTCCCTTTTTACAAATCTAAATATATTTTTACAAAAGAAAAAATGTCTTAAATAATATTTATTGGCAGTAGAATGTTATTCCACCTAGCCTTACTCTTCAAGCTGATGATAAATGTACTATTCTATTGACAATTATTTTTTAAACTGATGACAATTGTGTTATTTTTGTGACAGTAAGATTACATCTTTTACTTATGTTGATTTAACAATGATGTCATTTAACTCATTGGTTGTGAAGGATTCTCGTGATGTTGGTGAACATATTCTTTACATTTGTGATCTGTTGATTGTGTCTTAGCAAAGTGACAAAATATATTTTTTGTCTCTTCACCGACTTCTAATTAATTGCAGTAAATGCTGCTTCATAATTGGTAATCTTCTTAGCATCTTCTCCATTGATAGGCAAATTACTTTGAGAAAATATTATGATTTTACTGGTTGTATAATTAATTTGATTTCTGAGAAATTATTAATCCTTTATATTTCATAATGTATTTGGCTAAGCATTTGTCCTATTTCAATATTGAAGATTTCATAATTGAATTCTTTTTATGTTAAAAATTTTGGTTTTGGTACTTCACCATTACTATTAGCCAAACCAATTTTTATGAAATGATATGAATTAATACTTCTGCTATGAATCCCAATCCATTATGCTGTTAACGAATCTGAGATAAACTGGTCAATTTGTTACTTTAATTCTTTTTTTTTTTTTAATTTTAATAGTTTTCTTAACATTTTCATGAATATAATTTAATTCTATCAAATTATTTCTTGGATATATATTTTTAATTAATCCTATATAATAAGTTTGGTAAACAAACCTAGGTTCTGCACCTTCCATAATATTGAACTTACTACCTTGAGAAAATTTATTTTCAATAGTATAGAACTTCATATCTTGCATGTGCTTATTAGTGGTTCTTCATGCTAAGCTATACAAACCTAACCACTGTTGTTATGATAAATTTTTACTTCTTTCTTTCTCCTCTTTTGGGATGAGAAATGACGCTTTTTCTTGAAACTTGCCTGTCTTGAAATTTTTTCTAGTGTTTTCATTTGATTTCCTAATGGAGCTAGATTCATAAGAATCTGGTTGTATGGTCATGTTTCACTTGATGTGAGTAACTTTAGCATCTGGTAATTAGTATGACTTCATTTTATTTCAATTCTATCGTTGAAAGCTTTCTGAGTTATTCCTCTAAATCCAATAATTACTCTGCTTGCTTCTGGCCAGTTGTTATAAATACTTAAAAAAAGGTCCATTATAAACAACATATAATTTTTGCTTCTCAGCAATTCCTTTTTGTTTTAAGTCTTTTGACGTTTCTTGTTCTTCCTCAGCAATGTCAGTTTCTTGTTCTTGTTTAGCTAGGTGATTAACCTCTTCTTTTTTTACCTCTAAAGACTTTACGAGATAATAAATTTCTAATTATTCTTGAATAATTCTTAATTCATTTTCTTTGATTGTGATTTCTATATCTAGTTGATCCATTCTTTCTGTAATCATAAAATTTGTTAGTGGGGATAATTCCTTAGTAAGGGCATCATTAAACTATTTTTACTTCCTGTTCAACATCAATTTTATAATGGTTAAATTATTATTCTTAATGAATCAATTTTTCTTGTTTATAATCTTCTGTAATATTAATACTTAAAAAGCGACCAAAATTTTTATTTTTAGTTCTTACAATAAACCTAGTACTAGTAATATATATTGCAAATTTCTTGATTGTCTTTTTTACTACTAATTTTTTTTTATTATTATGATAATTTAATTTAGGATCTTAAAAAGATCCATATGTAAATCTATAAAGATATTCATCTTTATCATCTACTTTTGTTTTTAATACTACTTTCAAATATTCATATGATGCATCTATTTCTATTATCATTTTATCATTTTGTCTTGGATGGTATAAAGTTGGTAAATTTTTTATCTACATTTTTACCTTATCCATATAGTGTCTCTTGATCAGTCCATTACAAAACATAATATTTCTTAAGCTTTGTTTGTAATGATTTTTTCATTTATGCTAATTTCTTTATATATGCTTCTACATATGTTAAACATCCTAAAATTATTTGTAATTAATTATTATCTTTTATTATACTAAGAAGGCTTTGTATATGATTAAGTATATGGGATTGTAGATGATATTTTTTATTTTCCATTTTTAACATTAAATATTTTATTTTTTGTTGAGCTATAACAACTTTCTTTTCTAATAATGCTATTCATTTATCTTTACGTTCTCTTAAAATACTAAGTTTATCAAGATAATATTTATGTAAGTCATTATTGAAAACTAATAGATCATCAATATAAACATAACAATATCTGAGATATTTTTTTAATATGTTATTCTAGTGCTTGTTTTAATCTAAATGGTACAAATGTCTATTAGAATTATCCTTAAGACAAATAAATGTCATTATTTTTTTTAGATTCTTCATCTAATCTTATTTACTAGAATCTACTTTTGCAATCAAAGCTAGAATTTTTTTTTTCCTTTTATAAGTGATAGTAATTTTTCTTTCTTTGGAATAAAATAATCATCATCAATGGTTTCTTTATTCCAAGGTTTGAAATTTGTTATCATCCTCTTTTTATCTCTTCTTTTCTCTACTAATAATGTTGGGTTAAAATATGGTGAATTATTATGAATAATTATTTTTAATTCCAAAAATTATTGAATTTATTTTTCAAATTCTTTTTGATCTTTTGGAGTATAAATTATAAGTTTTACCCTTTAAAGGATCTCTTAATCTTATGTTTTCTATTTTATTGGATTGATTTATGTTAGGATCTAAGGAATTTTCAGAACTTACTGTCTTCAATAATTTTCTAATACTTTTTAGGGCTTTATCTTCTTGGATTTCATTTAGAAAAGAATTTTGGTCAATCTCTATGTCTAAAGAAATATTTTCTATTTGTGGTTTTTTATTTATTTTATATTATCACCACATTTTTGGTTTTTATGTTGTAACATAAGAGTTGATGATGATACTATTAAAGCGTTTTCTTATTTTTGGAAACAAATATTATTTCTCCTTCTAATGTTATTAAGCTTATTCTATTTAAATATTGTGTAAATGATTGACATAAGTTTAAAAAGTTATTTTCTATTAACAAGTTTACGCCTGTTTCTTGCTGATATATTGTAACAACATGAATATTCCTCCAATTAGTATATTTGTATTTTTTAGAATTTTTTCTAACTTTATAGTAGTATTATTAATTATTCTTATGATTAACTCCTTTGGAGCTGGTTTCTAAAGTTTTTTTCGAAACACATACTTACTAGCATTACATATATATACTTACTTCTGTATCAATATATGCATGTAAATGATAATTTTTATACCCTTTGAATTTTAATCAACAATTCATTTATTAATCATAATCTATATCTGAATCTAAAAATTTTCAAATTCTAAACCTGTTATTTCTTCTTCAATTTTTTCTAATAGATAAATAATGCATGTGTCATTTATGTTAGATTCCTCAATTAGTTCTAATTTCATTCTATAAGTTTATTTAATAATATTATTTTGTTGTTTAAATTCCTTTTTATGATGAAGTCTATTTGGACATTTATTTGCATAATGATCTTCTTCATTCCAGATCTAACATTTACATTTTTTTTCGATGGACAATAACTTTTTTTGTTAGGTTTTGTATATATTTTTCTTCTAAAATACCTTTTTTTATAGGGCTCCTTATCATACCTCCTTTTATATTTATAAAAATTTTATTTTATAAACTTATATCTTTAATATTTTATGTACTTTTTGTATTTATTTTTGCTCTTATAATTGTGTTAATAGATTTTAGTATTACAGCCATATTTTTTTGATAATAAATAATTTATAGTGTCACAACAATTTTTTGCATTTTCTTTGGCTTATTTAAAATCATATTTTTCTTAACATTTTAAGATTATCCAAGCTTTTAATTCTTTTATTCTTCCTTCTAATGTATTAGAAATTTCTATTTTATCTCTTTTTTGTCAATATTTTTCCAAAATTTTATGCAAATTTTATGGCAATTTTTATAAAATATTTATTGAAAGAATTGTTATTCTCTTCTAGGTATTTTATTATAAAATATTTCATATTCACAAATAAAAAAATCTATGTAACACATATCATATATTTTTATATTTGTTAAGTGTCATTTAGCTTTATTTATTTCTAATTTACTTATGTGGTTCATCTACCTTTTTCTTCACCTATAAATTCTCTATAGATTTCATTTTACTACTTTATTAAGATATTCTCTACTTGTTGCTGAATAATCTTGCATACGTAAATACATTTCATCTAATAAATTCCTAAATCACGCCTTGATATTTTCTATCATTTTATGGTTTAATAACACTCTACAAATTGATGGGTTTGAAGATGTAGTTCCAAATGTTTGGATAAGCACGCTCATTATACTTGCCCATTCATCCAGAATTTTCTTTCTATATCATATACAATCGAAATCTAATAAATAATTTCTTTTATTTCTCATATTGGGTTGGAATTCTGGTTGTACATTAGTTCTTGGTATATTATTTTTTTCTTACTGGTATAGTAGGCTTTTATTTAATGTTTATATTTCATGCTTCAAGTATTTTAAAGTCTGTTAATATTTTGGGTTTTATTATTTGTTCTATTTCTTAGAATATTTTATCTATTTTTATGAATTCATTTTGAACTGTTGTGACTGTTTGTTATTGAGTATCCTACTATATAGTGTACTGAAAATGGGTGGTTTTCTTCTTTCATTAAATCTCATCTTTCAAATTCATAGGTTGGGCCTAGTACTTGATTTAGATTTTTATCATTAATATTAATAGCAAATTTTGGATATGTTGTGAATTTTAATTTTTGACATTCTAAATTTTCATGGATGATTCCTAATAAAACATCTTTTCTATTTATTATCCTATTACCTAGTAAGGCAAGTTTTATTGGTGTATTATTTTCATCTCTGAAATGTACTTTTATTAATATTTCAATCTCTCCTAAATAGATGCATTAAAAAAATTTAATAATTTTTTCCTAATAATTTTTCTATCAATTGATTTAATGGTATGTTATATATATTCTTTTAGCACATGTAATTATAATATTTATTTTTTTATTACTTACTTTATAATAAATTATATTATTTTTTTGATAATATTTTTTTTATTCTTGAGAAAGATGATTCATTGAATCCATCTTCTTCTTAAAATTTAATTTTAACTTTGAATTTTTTTAATTTTTCTTATTGAATATTATTTCTTGTGAAAAATATCATGAGATATCTTACATTTTTATTTCCATGATTTCTTAATTTGTTATGATTTCTGTAGACTAATATAAAAAATATTATCTATTAATTAATATTTTATATGAGTTGTTAAGAAAATAGTGTATTTATAAAAGCTTATAAAATTTCTGTTATATTTTGTAATGTTCATATAAAGATTTTGGACTTATAACTCGTTTAAAAGATAAAAATATAAAAAAAAAAATTAAATACAAAAATACAATAATTTTACTATTTATGTAAAATTGCTAGAATTTAGAAAATTATTATATCTTTTGGGGCTTTGGGCCATGTTTTGTAGATGGGGCTTACAAATTTATATTAGTTTAGTTTATTTTGAATTAATTACTCAATTTAGACCGATTATATGGTATATTAATTTTTTAACTTATGTAGCTAAACGGTAGAATTTTGGTAATACAAATTTTATGGTTTTGTCCCTAGATCATTTACATCATTTTGTTATTCCTTCAGCTTCCTTAATTTTGCAAAAATTGAAAGAGAAACCAGATGAGATCATACACTCAGCAATAGACTCTGCTGGAACTGTTACAACTTTCTATCTAAATTAATTAACTTGCCAATTACTAATAAAATTAATTCATAGTTTATTTATGGTTTTTAATTTGTTCAAAAAATTTTTTGGCAGATGAATTCAGATACAGATACAGTAAGATGACCACTATTATTGCTGTTTTGAACAGCTTATGAAAGTCATGTGAATGTACAGGTTACATACAAATTTGTATGTAACCTGTACATACAAAAATATAAGGTGTACATACAAAAATATAAGTTGTACATACAAAAATATAAGATGTACATACAATAAAAATATATTGTAAAATGGCAGAATTTTAAAAAATTACTTGAATCTGATGAACAAATTTTGTGCTGAAACTTAAAGGTAAGGTGTACATACAAAAATATAAGTTGTACATACAAAAATGTAAGGTGTACATACAAAAATGTAAGGTGTACGTACAAAAATATAAAGTGTACATACAAAAATATAAGTTGTACATACAAAAATATGAGGTGTACATATAATCAAAATATATTGTAAAATGACCGAATTTTAAGAAATTGGTATTAGAGCTATAAATATAAAATATAAAAATAAAAATAAATTAATAATTAAATTAAAATCAACTTAAGTATATAAAAATTAAAATATCATAACTTTTGTAAGCCTTACAAAAATTTTCAGAAAATATTGTAAGCTTTACATACTTATAAATTAAAGAAATGAACAAAAAAGATATTTTGGTAAAAATTGTATCTAATACCTAATTAAAACTCACCGTTTTAACCTAAAAAAGTGCTTATTTAGGAAAAATTAGCACTTTTCGTCATATGTTTGCTATTTGAGTAAATTACTCGTTTATTTTAGTGCATTTCAGTTCTGGTTGTTTTTTTTTAGTTCTGGATACATCCTTCGACTACATTTTTTTCCTGCTTTCTAGAAATTTTTTTTTGAATAGAAATAAAAACTTTTAAGGAAAGACGGAGTAACGTCTACTATATTTCATTCATCCAATAAATTTATAATTTGATACATATAGTCCAATAACATTACTTATTAGAGTATCTACTGTTGATTTTTTCGCTAGAATTGAGATGGTAAAAAATGCTAGATTCATCAAACTATGCGACCACTTTTGCACCTAATGAGTTATGATGAACAAGTCACATGGCACTTTTTGAACATTCAACGTAACTAACTGAAATCAATTTATTTTATGGTCATTGTCTTAAACGTATTTATAAGCATTGCCACTTTTATTTTATTGCATTTTTTGAAAAAAGTGATGCAGCATTATCAACCCCATTTTTTTTTTACTTTATTATTATTTTAAAATTTTCATTTTTTAAGGAACTTAATTATCATTTTCTTTTAAAAAAAAAAGTTTACACTTATTTAGTCATATGAATGTGACGTGTGCAAAAGTCGAAGGAATTCAACATTTTTTTATTTTATTATTAAAAGTAAAATCTCAAACTAAATGTTTAATTTTGTTTAATGGCATCTATTATTTGCTAAAATGCTCTAAATCTTTTTTAAAGACCAGGCATTAAAATGTATATAATCTACCTCACTATATTAATCGAGAAAAAGACAAAAATAACATTAATCTTGAAATCTTTTGAATAAAGGAATGAAAGTCTTCTTGCTATTCTAATGAGATAGACTTACCTGAAAGTTAAAGATGTAACGTCAAAGTAAAAAATAAAAATTAGAAAAGTGGCTAGTTAATGCTGCCAGACATGATCATGTTTTTTAAAAAGTGCAATAAAACAAGAGTGGCAATGGTTGTAAATATGTTTAAAACAATGACCATAAAACAAAGTGATTCCAGTTAATTATATTGAGTGTGTAAAGACTAAAGAGTGCCATGTGGCTCATGCAAAACTCATTGGGTGCAAAAATGGGTTGGCCCTGTATTTTTCTTAAAATGTATCACAAACAAAATGAGATTATATTAAATACATTTAAATTTACCTAATAATATTTAATAAAAATTATTATATTAATTATAATTGTGATATATAATAATATTTTTAATAAATTATGAAATGCTTTTTATGAAGTGAAAATGATATTTATTACAAATGTGTCAATGTTTTATTAGCCAAAAAAAAATATAAAAAAATATCACCCCCTAAACGATATTTAATTAAACGACGTTCAATATTAAATGAATTTAAATTATCGCAATTTAATTTAAATAACATCTAATTAAATAATGTTTAAAAAAAATGAAATAACGGTCATTTTTTTAATTATAAAAATATACTATTTTTATTAATTTTTTTTTTCAAAAATTTATATGTGCCTACTACTGTGAATTTAGGATTTGATCCAGGAGAGGCACTACAAAATTAGTAAAAAAGTAGTACTATTTATTTCTCAATTACTATTTGCTTTTTATTAAATAAAGATGCTATATGTATTTTATTTGAGTATAAATATATTTAAAATATTAAATAAGTAATAAATTTTTTTAGTGATAAAAGTTTAAAATTTAAGTATTATAATTTCTTTAAATGCATAAATTGACCTATAATATTATAAATATTATTTTAAAAATTTATTTATGAAAAGATAAGAGGGGACGCGTCTCACCTAAAGCCTCTAATCATATCTGCCCTTGTCTAAAAAAAACCTTACATGAAACCCCTTCTCTAGTCTTTTTTCTTCAACTTCAACTTCAACTTCAACTTCTTCTTCTTATTTTTGTTTTTCTTTCGTTTTTTGAATATTGTATAAAATGTTAAAAATTATTATTTATTACTTTTGAATGGCCTTACATAACATTTTCGGAAAAAATTATGCACTGCAACACAACTTGTGTAAATTCTGTGTCAATATGTGCTTAGCAAACTATTAAAGTCAAAACTAAAAAGTACAGATTTAGCTATGTGCCGGCAACAGATTTGAGCCCCAATTTTTGTTGTTGGAAAAAAAAAAAAAAAAAGCAAAATGGTTTCTACGAAAGGAACTTTAAAAGTAGATTTAAGAAAAATAGAAGAAACACTAACAAAAGTCAGCATTCACCTCATAATATATAAATATTTTTAATAGCAATTATTTAAATTATCTCTAAATATGTAATTTAAAATCTGTTAGTTATCTTAAGAAAGATATTTAACAATGTTCTAATGGGTCTAATCACTAGAATCACACCAAATCCAGGCGTTTACTAAGTCAAATTCAAATACCAAAAAGAAACAATCAAGGATTAAATATTTGTCAAATACAAGTATGAAATATATATATTGTTTTATATGTAATGGTTATAAGTTGAATTGATGTCACTTTGATTACTTTTCAATTATAGTTAATTAGTTGATAACGTATATGTAATCGATCTCATTTGCTTTAATCAATCTTATTGACAAGTAGATAGGGAAGTGCTTTTTTTGCAGGCAACACTCTCATTCAAGTGTTTCCCTTATCAGGCCTTATGACATTATCAATATTTTTATATCTCATGCCATGAAGGATGGCAATATTCTTTGATCTTGTCAAAGAAAACATTAAATTTGTCATCTATACATGTGCCTTTTTAACTGTATAAATGAAATTACGTTATAAATAAAATAAAAATAAAAGAATTGCACTAATTTAAATCATCTGTATTACTTTTAGTGTTTCACCGATTATTAACAAACATTTAGATTAAAAAAAAATTCACTTTTTATGCAACAAAGAAACACATTTTTAACTATTTTTGCTCACGTATTTATTGTACTGTGCCACACTAAAAGTGTTTATTATTCATGAAAAATGAATAATCCATATAATACATCATTCTAGATTACAAGAGCTAACATATGTCTACGTTTATCCTCAATCCATCAATACAAAACAAACATAAAATTGAATTAGGCATCTTGATTATTTATGTTGGCGGGTTTACTGCGTCTAGTACAAAACATTGAGCAAATCCAGAACCAGAGTCCCTTCTTTTTGAGAGCTTGAGGTTTGAAATCTCTCTTAGCAACAAGATCAGCCATGTACTGAACAACTGCCTGATAGACAACGAAGCTGAATTAGGTAAATGTGAAAGAGCAACAAACAAGTAACAACCCCAAGCAAGATGCAAACAGAGAAACTACCAGATTTTTTTTACCTGGGCACCCAATTTAGTTACTTCTCTTGGTGGAACTTCTAAAGGCGTTTCATCAGCTCGAAAGATTCTCAATTTCGACAACAACCTGAAAGAGTCTGGTAGAACTTTAATCTGATTATCACTTATATCCAATTCTTCAAGCATCTCAAGGTTTCCAATTGACCTTGGCAAGGCTCTTAGATCTGCAAAGTTCTTTCCCACATTCAACTTCTTGAGGCTTGTGGCAAAACACAAGTTCTCTGGAATGGATTCAAGTTCATTGAAGCAAACATCAAGCTCCATTAATTTGGTGAGATTTCCAATACTTGTTGGCAACCCTTTAGTTCTGTTATAGTGAAGAGTCAGAATCTCCAAAGATTCAAGCTTTCCAATGGCCTCTGGAAGTGCTTTTAGCTGATTGAAATCTAACTTTAGCTCTACAAGTGATGTGCATGAGCCTATGGTGTATGGTAATTCCGCAAGATTATTTGTTTCAACATCCAATCTTTTCAAACTGGTCAAGTTGCCAATAATATCAGGTAAATGAGTGAATTCGTTTGAGCTCAGATCAAGACTAGTGATGTTTGATAAGTTCTTGAAAGAATCTGGTAGTGATTTTAACCTATTAGCATGAAGGTCAAGATCAGTGAGATTTATCAACTCACCAAATGATTCTGGAAGGTTAAAGAGTTGATTTGAGTGAATATCAAACTTAGTCAAGGCTTTGAGACCACTAAATGTGGGTGGAAGAGCCATGATCCGATTTTCGGACAAGTCTAATTCAGTCATGTGTGATAGTTTCCCAATTGATAGAGGAAGCCACTCCATCTGATCCACCAATTTACCTCTAAGATCAAGAGCTATTGATCCAGTTTTAGCAGTGTTTTCAATTACAGCTGCTACCTTCATAATACTTAACTTCTCAAAGTCCACTGTATTCACTAATGAACACAAAGGCCATGAGAATTAAGGCATGGAAATAAGTTTCAAGCAGTTAGTAATACAATGATATTATTTTCGAGGCAATCTGAAAATAGCTTATATAAGTGCTTCAGGTTTCAGGGTCACAGAAGCAAAAATTATGTGTTCCAAAGGACCCTTAGGGTTTAGAATCCTTTGATCCTTTTTTTACCCTTCATTATAAAACATGGAGTTCGGATTCTAATGAAACAATGCTAGAAGGAAGACATAAGAACAACAAGCAGCTATGACTTCTCAATCAAGAAAGCGCAAACATGAACAATATAATTGAAATTCTCGTAACTCAAAAATCAGAACTTATCGTAATATAGAGATGGCAAAAGAATTCAAAATCACAAAACCTCTACCCTCAAAAATTAATATGCAAATTAATTTGTAAAACAAATTTAAGAAACCAACAATGCAGAGAAATAGCTACTTACCTGAATTAGAAGAGGTCTTTATGGAAGCACTTTTGGAAATACCCTCAAAACCGCCTTTATTTGAAACTAACTCTTCTTTGTTCAGAACCAGGTTCTCATCACTAATCACAAGTTCTCGAGCAATTTCCTCAACTGGGTCACTCAATTTAACAAGTTTCGTAATCTGGGTATCTCCAGAAACCAACAAAGAAGCTCTCTGAATAAGATCATCAAAGGTCTGAAAGTACTTATCAAGTTCAATCAAATGAAGAGCTTCCTTCATCTGTTCGTGACTCTGAAACAAAACCATTGTTTTTCTTGCCTGTTGCAACACAGAGAATAGCTCCTCAGGAACATCTTGAGGAATCACATGTTTTGATATATCCTCAAGTTTTATTTTTTCTTCCCTATCGACTGTTTCGACAACAGACACGGCTGCTTCGACCTCTTCAATGGTGGGTCTCAGTGGCAAAGACCTAAAAATCTTCATAATTTCTTCTACAGATTCTCGAAAGGCAGGAGATTGTTGGTCTTCCACAGGCGATGAAACCATAGCTATTAGCTACTATGGTATGAAGAATGAACAATAAATGGATTTAGTGGAATTTGAATGTGTACCAGGTCGTTGCTTCTTATTAGTTTAACAAGTTCATAATAAAACAAAGCAAAACTAGGAATATCTGTACTCTTGGTTTTTTTTTTGGTCTAAGGTGGAAATTGAAATTGAAATTGAAATTGAAATTGGAAACATATACAAGTATTTTGCAAGGAAGAAAATATAAATACTTTTTTTCTTGTAAATTTTGTGTTTTTCTTATTGACATAATCTGATTTTGTTTGTTGTTATCTTCTTGAATCATTTTTTAACTTTCTTATTTTTAATCCTATTCTTATTTTTGTTTCTACTCTATTTTGTTCTTTGGCATTTTTCAAGAGTATGGGCATTATCTAGTGGAAAATAATAAGGAAATGAAAATATAATTAATTCGATGTCGATGTCAGCCTTTCATAAATAATTGCCCTGCGCCTGCCCTTGTCAATTCAACGTTGTTGTTCTGAATGAAAGACAGCTATTTACTATTTTAGACGGCTCTACTTGAAAATGTTTAATTACTTCAAAGTCCAATTCATTATATAGTTTTAGAAGAAAAAAAATTGCATAGTTCAAGTCGTATTTTTCTATTAAAATTTTATTTTTGTATTTTTTTAAATTTTTTTATTGTAAAAATTTTACTAAAATAATAAAATAAAATTTTATTAGAGATACATGCATGAGAGTTATTTAAATTACAAATTAAATTTTTTAAAAATAATTATATAATTTATTTTAATTGTTATTAATTTATCACCGACTCTAACACTATATTCTAATATTTTTTTAATCTAATAACTTAAAATTGCTAAAATATCTTTAGCAAGATACAATAGTGATAAGAAAATGACTGTATTATTATTTGATATTTCTAACACTTGAATATAATGGTGTTATATTAATTGAATTAAATTAATTATTTATATTAAATTATGAGATGACTTAATTTAATAATTATATAATAAAAATATATATTTTATAATAATTATGTAACTTATTTAACCATACGCATAAAAAAATATTTGTTTATTAAAATTTAAAGCAAACTCTCACATTTAAGCACTCAAACGTTTTTTTTTTTTTAATATTACTTTTGAAAAACCCTTCCTCTTGTGACTTACTTATTGGATTAATTATTTTAAAAAAAAATTATTAATTTTCATCATTATTAATTATTTTTTGCTACAATAAAAGATAACAAAGTTGTCATTGATTCGGATCTCAAAGTGCTAAAACTCTAGAAGGCAAAAGATTAATTGAAATAAAGCCTTCAATATGTGTATTCCAAGCTCAAGAAACCAAATTATGAGCTCTTGAGTTATTTTATCTTAAAATCCACCTTAATAACATATTGGAAAAAAAAAAACATCAAGATGTTGCTGTATTTCTTCAATGGTCCTATGAGAAACATTATCTCATTTGTTAAAATTGAATGCATCAATTAAAAATTTAACATTACTCACTATCTGAAGAAATAAACAAGTGATTTAGAATTTATTTTCTGATCAACTTCTTATTTTTATTTCTTAAATTTACAATGAATTATACATGGTTTATATAAGTAATAGATTACAACTATTTCACCTAATATTACAGATAATGTAGCTGCAATCTATGAATTAAGTTGTTCAAGAAATGTAGGCGCCTATTGTTTCTGTTGGTAGACGCCGTATTAGTGACCACCATTTTATGTCGGTAGCCATTATTTTATAATTCAACACTCCCCCTCAAGTTGGTGCATAGATATTCGTATGCCCAACTTGCTTGATATCCTAATACCAGATCTTTCAAGTTATAACTACATCTCTTCACAAAGTTCAAGTGATATGTCTAGTTATTTAGCCTTTGCATTTTGAACAGCAACAACTTGTTTATTATTGAACAATATCAGAGTATTAACTTGGCTCTGATATATTATTATGATGTCAAACAGGAATTTAATAGATCCAAATTTCAAACCGATGAAACCTTATTTTGGTTAAATCAGCCAAGAACAAGTCACTATCCTTTTTGAAGTGCCTTGAAGAAAGGCATAATTGCCTCAACATAACTGAATTTATTCACAGTCTTATTTTCACATCCTTATCATTTTTATCATAATGAGGTGGCTTCGTCCGAATTAGTCCGAATTGCTAAAGAACTTATCCTGAAAGATCCAATTGGATTTTTCTTTCGAAAGTCTTGATTATGATCCCACCAGTCTCGATATCCCACAACCCTTTTTGAATTCTTCCGTTCTTGTTGATTTGAAAATAAATGGTTTTGAGTTATCATAGCAGAAGCATTAAAGTCTTCAAAATTTTCATTTAAAGTGTTCTGACGTATTGCCTTTCTCCGAATCAATGAATAACATTCTTCTAAATTTGGGGTGCTTTCTTTTCGTAGAATTTCTCCACAAATTTGATCAAAAATATCATCCAATCCAGTAAGAAAAATATGTACCCTTAGTCTTTCAACAGACTCTTAATACAATTTTAGATCATCTGGATCTTTCATAACCATTTTATCACGATGATTCAATTCTTGAAAGTTTTTAATTAACTCTCCATAATATTCTAAGAGTGATTTTCCATTTTATCTAGAAGTGAAGGCTTTTTTATTTAAGAAAAATACTTGTAATTCGTCATTTTCATCATAGAATGCTTTTGCTAAAGTATCCCAAATTTCAAAAGCAGTGGGTACGTAAATAACGCTTCATAATTTCTAGACTCATAGACATTAAGAGCCATCTCTTCACTTTTTGGTTTTCAGCATACCACTTATCGTACCCTTTTGCTCCTTTTTTTGTTGCAATTTTTTCTCATGAATATAAGAGAGTTTCTCTCTCTTAGCTACATGCATTTTCCATTATTTGAGACCAAACATCATAATTTGTTTCAGTAAGTATGATTATGATATTAAAAATACCTTCAGAATAAATAGATTGTACAATAATCGGAGATGAAATTGTATTATCTATCATGATTTAATAGTACAAAGACTAGAAAATGATGTGAAGGTTTCAGAACTGAAAAAAAAAATCTAAATAGTATTGAATTGGGGACAAAACTAGTTAAAATGGTAAATTTGGATTAAAAAAACGTATAAAAATGGTAAATTTTGGATCAAATTAGGTTAAAATCGGTAAATTTGGATCAAAATTGTACAAAAAATAATAAATTTGGATCAAATCGGGTTAAAATCGATAAATTTGGATCAAAACCGTATAAAAAGGGTAAATTTTGGATCAAACCAGGTTAAAATCGGTTAAATTGGATCAAAATCGGATAAAAACTGGTCAATTTGAATCAAAACTAGATAAAATAGACCAAATCGAGTGAAAAACTGGATAAAATTGACCAAACCAGGTGAAATGAACCAAACCGGATGAAAAATAGGGTTCAAACTGAACCACTGGTTCAAACAAGGTTCAAACGAACCTCTGGTTTAACCGGACCGTACCTGTACGAACCGGACCAACACATTAGCGAACCGGCCACGTCAGCGTCTTCAAACTCTAGACCACGCGTGACTTTGAGCAGATTATTATTGGTGGCGCGTGGAGTCGCGTATAGAGTTTTTCAGCAACCCTATTTTTACCAGAATGCTCAGAATTGTGTTTATAGTAATCTGGTAAAATTAGGTGAGGCAAATAATGCTTCAAAAATGGAATTTTTAATTAAATTTCATATGGGTGTTTGAGGGAGTATTTTTTCTGAGAACAAATATTTTTTTTCAGAGAAAGAAAACTCAATTTATGAGAACTAAGGCTTCAAATTTGTATAGAGCAACGACTTGGCTCTGATACCATGAAAAAACAAACAAGTGATTTAGAATTTATTCTCTGATCAGCTTCTTATTTTCATTTCTTAAATTTACAATGAATTATACATGATTTATATAGGTAATAAATTATAACTATTTTACCTAATATTACAGATAATGTAGCTACCATCTATGAATTAAATTATTCAAAAAATATAGACATCTATTATTTTTGTCGATAAACATCATATTTAGTGATCGTTATTTTATATCAGTAGTCATTATTTCATAATTCAATACTATCAACCAATTACCTTTATTTGGTTGGTTCAATGCATAATCATAAGCTAATATAAGGGCTAATAATTCAACTTCATCGGCAGAAATAGCTATGGAATGATTGACCCATGCTTGTACACAATGCCCATAATGATGAGAAATAATAAAACCTACAACACCATGATTATTCTTCCGAGAACAATCGAAGTTAATTTTAAAAGCATTCATAGGAGGAGATTAATTGCCAACTAGCAGGAAAGTAAATAGGTTCACCTTAATTTGAGGAAAAGTCTGAAGATAATGTTTTTAAGAATAAACTTGTGTGAACTCATAAATTCACCTTTGGTTTCTATAATAAATGTTCCTGGCACTAATATAATATTATCAAAAATTACCTTGTTCCAGAATTTCCAAACGTGATAAAAAAAAATCATTGCAGTTAGCGTAAAACTCTCAGCATTTATTGTACTGGATAATAACTTGATAGGAGGATTTATAAGAAAATTATTAAAAATAATGCTTTTAAAATTTATAAAAAAATTATTAAAAATAGCACCCTTAAAATTTATAGTAACAAAAATAACACCCCAATAATATTGAACGTTCAATATTAAACGGGTCTAAATTATCCTCGTTCAACTTTAATTGGATGGGTGTTCAACTCTACTTTGACAAATCTCTCATCTGGACCATGATTTTTACTTGGACTACATTTGCGTTTAACTTATAACACTAAGCCTACAAATACAACTTCTTGCAACCAAATAATTCACACATTCTACCACTAACCTACATAATTTAGAGAAAAGAGACAGCAATTTAGAGAATAAGGCATAACAAGAGGAGGATTCAACATTAAAGGTGTTGGAGTTTAGTTCCACCAAAGTGACAGTTGGAGGAGATTAATTTTTGGAGTGACAACGAATATTGATTTTTATCTTTTTATACATTTTTATGTTAATCTGTTCTCTTATATTTTACTTATAATTTTTGAGATTTTATTGAATATTTTATGAAATTAAACTTGTTGTTATGATCCTCTTAAACTCAATCTTTTTAAATAATAATCTAGTTTGTTCTTCTATTCCATTGTGATTAAAATTAAATTATATTATTCAATCTGATTTACTTGTAATTAATTGTCTAATTAACAATTACATTATATAGATAATTAGGTAGCTTTGAGAAAAGTCTATTTGTTTTATCTTAATTGAATAGCATACATAGATTATAGGTCGAGAGATATGATTTTTGTGTATGTTATCTATATTTAACGTTCTTAATGAGAAGTAATTTAATCTAATTGGCATAAAAGTGTGATTAGAATATATTATTATATTGTGTGCAGTTTACTTGAAAGATGAATACATGCATAAGCTAATTTATTTGACAATTATTTGAGATGATAAATTTTATGACTCTTTGTGCTTAACGTGTCAAAATAATTGTGTTGGATTTAGTAGTATAAATATTATGTTTTGTTATTTTTATTATTATTTTTACCTATATTTATCTTAGCTTAAATAGTTTAGTGTAATTGTAGTTTTGTACTGAAATACATATTAATTCAATCATCATAAATATGACAATTTTTATTCTTAAAAATATTTATTATTTGTACATTTAACCCGTTCATTGTCACCATAAAACTGATTAGGTCTAATTTTTCTAAACAAGACCAGTTATATCCACCATTCATGAATTAATATATTCACACATGCAAAACATGTATAGTATATCTTCAACTTCTTTATGACACAAAGGACAAGTAATTTCCTCTATTTGATAAAATCGTCGTTACATTCTCCTTGCATGTAGACAATAAATTATGCATCATCCATAATAAGAGTTTAAAAAACAAACAAAAAAATTTATTTAAATTGTTTCGACGACACTTCATAAAATTTATCAATTATCATATAAGGTTCAATAAATTTAAAGAAATAATAGTCAACTGTTATGAAAAAATAAGAGTGCTAAATATATACAAATTTATACTTACATAACCACTCAAATTAATAATTATACAATATTTATCGATAAAAGTTTAAAAGTTACAATTTTTAAGAGATATAACATACATTTATTAATTTAGTTGTAAGTTTAAGTACAAATATTTTAAATATATAATATTTTTCAAAAAATTATATAGATAATTTTAATAGATTTTAAAAAAAATACCAAACTTTAACTTGATTGAGCAGCAAGCAATAGACCATAGAACATAATTATATAACAGAAAAGGAGTAGAGTTGCAGAAAATATAAGACCAAAAAATGGTGTATTAGTTTAAGTTTATTTATAAAATTTTTGTGATAAATAATATATTGTGCTTTACAAAATATTAGTAATATTTATTAAATTTAAAAAAAAAAAAAAAAATCTCAAAAAGCTACCCGGGCTCAAGCCCGGTGTAGCTACTGTGTGGATCCATCTCTGCTAGTTGGGATGTCCCGGGTGCACTCACTGAAAACTGCTAACTATAACCATTATTTAAAAAAACTAAATATTGGCTTTGCTTAAGATATTTTATATGGTAATAAAATTACGAAGATATAACGCGTAAGCTGGCCTTAGGGAAAGAAAAAAAAAATCATGGCAGTTAATAATTGGGCTTTTGGGCTAAGCTGTCTGGCCCAAAAACTTTAGTGGCCATCTTCAATAATATATCGCTTTTGGCTCAGAATCGGAGAATATCAAAATCTCTAATTCAAGGCTGCCTGGTGAATGGTGAGCTTCTCCTGCTAACTAAAAGGTATAGAATCTTTCGTACCGTTTGTATTTTTTATCTTGTATTTCTAATTTTGATATAATATACCAACTAGGTTTTTCCACCTTATTTTTTTGCCAGTGAGATTGATGCATAGTATACTTTTTGTATCTTAATCCTTCAGTTTTGATATAGATAGGAATTTTAGTCCTTCAAGTTTGTGTACGAGTCTATTCTTGCTTATCAAATGGAAAACAAGGAAAAACGAAAATTAAAGGCACCCAAAAAGCCTGCTATTGTTTTTCTTCACTTTTGACATTCTTTAAATGCTTTTTTTGCTCTATTGAGTTATGTATTTGGAAAATTATGCAACTTTAATTGTTTATCAAAAAGGGGGGAAAAATTACAACTTTATTTTCATCTGACTGATCTACCATTGCCTGTGGATTTTGATTTCTGGTTGATAATTGTATAATTTGATTGGTAATTGGTCCACAATTGCTATATCATGTTATAGGCTTAATAAGATAATGAGTGAAAGTTCAAGTATCCCAGATCAGAAGGCGAGTGGCTTAGTTAAACCCGCTGCAGATCAAGTAACAATTGTGTATATATGGGATATGGATGAGACTCTTATACTGCTAAAGTCTTTGTTGAATGGAGCATATGCTGAGGCTTTCAAAGATATGAAGAATGCTCAAGAAGGTATAGAAATAGGAAAGATGTGGGAGAAGCTCATTCTTGATATCTGTGATAACCATTTCTTCTATGAACAAGTAAGTTTCTTTACTTTTTTCCATTTAGACAGTTGTATGCCTACTGCGACCTTGAGGTGCATGATATTTGACAGTTGGATGCTGCAGATTGAGAACTTTAATGAACCCTTTCTCACTGCATTGAGCCAATACGACGATGGCCGGGATCTTTCTGACTATAATTTCAATCTAGATGGTTTTGGTCCTCCACATGATGATGCCAATAAAAGGAAACTAGCTTATAGGCATCGCATTGTTGCCCATAAATATGAAAAGGTACACTTGTATTTTGTTACCTATAAAAGAAAATAGAATTCATTGTGCTAGAAATTTCCTTATTTACATGTTGTTGAGTGTGCTTTTATTTATTTTGTTTCTTTTTTTTCACTGCCGGGGGGGAGGTTAAGAAGGATGCTTTGGAGTTTAGGTCGTAAGACATTTAAATCTGCTTGACAAATTAGTTACTCTGTGTACTATTTTTGTAAGAATAGATGCATGAACTATATCTGTTGCTCAATCTTTCTGTACTAATACAGGGGTTAAATAATTTTTCTGATCAAGAGATGATAAAAGCACTGGGAAGAACTATATAATATGACCGACAAATATACCGACAGATGGTTCTCCTCAGGTATTTAGTACTACCATGACGCAGTTTAATTGAATTTTCATCCTCTTGTCTTTTTTGGTTCATTTAGGCTTATCCCAAGCCTTCTAAAACTTGGCTGCTTCTCAAGTTCTATCATGTTATCATATAACCATTGTCTGTTAACTGTATTGATACAGCATCAACAACAGATTTCAATCAGTGTGTTATATATTTTTTTTGTACGATGGGGGTGGTTTTAAACTTTTCAGAATAGAATGGGGAGGAAGAAAGTTGTAAAAGAATGCAGAGGGGATATAATTGATTGCCAGGAGAAACCCTTCTCAATTATAAAGTAGATTTTAAAAAGCCTTTCTGCTAAGAAAAAATAGCTCTTCCAGAGGAGTCATCCATTAATTAGATAAGAGCACCTTTAGTGAATAGGTTCATAGTGGAAGAACCAATTCCTGAAATATCTCACTCAAAATCCCCACATTCATAATGAAAATTTGTTCTGCATCTTTGTATTTAATCTTACCTTTTGGTTTGGTCGTACATTCCTAAAAAATATTGTATAACTTGCTTCATGATCTCACTCACTATCTTTATGTAGCTCGTGCCTTCTTGGAGCAGTGCTCAACCGAGCAGGAAAATAAACATGTTGCCTCTAGTGATTCAAAGTATCAGCATATTAATCTTTTAGTGACATCTGGGTCATTGATTCCCAGCCTCGTCAAATGCTTACTCTTTCGACTTGACAGTTTGCTAACGCATGAGAATGGTTAGCCCTCAGCTTTCTGCCTTTCTTGTTCACTTATTGTCTGATGAGTTTTTATTGATTGTGCCTGTTATTCTTTTGATAAATAATCAAGTTTCATGGTTTTGGGCGTCTGAGTTATTTCCCTATGTGAATACCTAGCGGGCTATGTTTGTTGAACTGAAAATGCCAGCGGTTCTTTTTTTGTTGGTCAGATAGTGCTTGTGTTAAAGTCTATGAAGTGGAAATCCTTTGTAATTGTTGCTGAAGCCTATACCAACATTCTCACAATTGTATCAAAATATTATCCAAAAACTTTTTGGAGCAAAAGAATGGGGACTGTAATGCTAGTAAAGATGTTATGACTTAAATTCTTGAAAATGTTGGTAGAAATATTGGACACCCTGTTCGCAACAGTTGAAGACTGAATCAATCCAAACGTATAGTTGAGGATTTTTTTTTAATATACTGTAGTAATCTTGCATTATATGGACCTTTTATTCTGCTATGAGGCCTCAGCTTTGGGATACATGAATATGTCATTTAGTTCGAAATTTATGCTGACAAATATATAATATTTGCAGTCTATAGTTCATGGGAAGTGGGGAAACTCCAATGCTTTCGTTGGATCAAGGAGCGGTTTGATGGACCAAATGTTAGATTTTGTGCGATTGGGGATGGATGGGAGGAGTGTGGAGCTGCAGAGTTTATGGGATGGCCATTTATAAAAATTGATCTGGAACCAGGATGCCCTTGCAGGTTCCCTGGGCTAACATCGAAGATGATTGGATACTATCTATCTGCTATTTATGGGAATCCACATCCTCAAAATGATGATGAATAATTTGATAGGTGATGGATGAGTAAGCCTTTTCTGAAATTTATATCTGTACATATAATTACAGAAACCTTCTGAGTTTACATGTTCATTTAATTTGTACACTGTACCCAAATAGATGAAAATAACACCTAAGAAGCCGCATAATGATTCTACTGTAGAGAAAGAAGGAATAATATTTCATTATACAGATGATGCTCATTAGTACTACCAGAGTATATCCGAGTGGTATCATATTTTAATGGAGGAGTTGTTTTAATCTAAATTTTCTTGATAACTTGTTATCTTAATTGCATTGTATGTCTAATGTAAAAATTCATCAATACCTGTTGGAGTATACAAAGAGAGCGTTGACTATATATTGGGTGAACTTTTTGGATTGTGCTAGCTTGTGGTCGTTGTGAAATGCTACTAAACTCAATACTTTTGACACCCATTAAATCTAGGGGTAACTCACAGAAATATGTTTGAGTTATATTAATATTTACGATCTGATCTAATTTAAGTTGGTATCATTTCACAATGTGTTTGGTCATTCACATATATATATATATATTTTTTTTTACTTTAAATTTTCCCAATCTTCACATCGTTGCATGCCCATGTAGAATTTTTGCACACACTTGTAATAAGTTACAAACGTGTGTAAAGTTTCCAAACATTCATGTGGAAATTCCACACACCCGCACAAATTTTTTTATGTTCCCATTTCCACCAGCCATGGGACCCAAGTCTTGAAAGCAAAACTACATCGTGAAATTAAGCTATCTTAACCACGTTTGAAAATTTTGTTAACTGTGAACCTTATTTCATGTGATTTCCTTTAAATCTATGCATACGAAAAATCCATAAAACCACTTTGTTTATAGAAGTGTACAGAATTGTGGTGTTAAGTTGAGGGGCTGAAAATGTTGGCTGCATTTAGTTCACGGGGAAAGCCCATATAAGCCATTGAGAAGTCGTTATCAGATGTGATGAGTCAAAAGAAGGAAAGAAATGTTGGCTTAGATAAACATGGTGGAAATTCTGTCCTCATTCTCTGCTGTTGAAATGGAGCAACTTACTTTGCTTATTCTAAACATATACCATCTCTGTTTTGGAGGACATGTTTCTAAATCATATTTTTCCCATGTCTCTGTTACGTGGACACGACCAAAAGTGTACAACATGGGTAGGTATGGGCATCAGGCATTTTAACCGAAATTGTGGTTATCTGAAAAGGAAAAAAATTGAACGTTTTTTCTTAAAAATAACTGTAATAGATTAAGTGTGAGGAGATAATGGTTATTGCAATCTAAAATTATGGTTAACCAAAGTCCAACATATACTAATATTATTTATTTCATACATATAATTATACAAAAAGAAAAACACTTTTAATGTTAAAATGCACGGCACTTAGAATAATTTGATTAAATTTTGTCTATTCTTATATATTTTTTTAATTTTACTTAAAAATATTTACTAAATAACTAAAAAATAAAAATTAATGTCAATATTTTAAATAATGTAATAAATTAAGTATTAGTATGTTAACATTTTAATTTTTTTATATTAAATATATTTTTTAATAAATATCAAGCGAGAAAACTATTAGGTGCTCATAACAAATAATTATTACCCGATTCTATCTAAAACCGACGCTAAGTTATTATGGTTATTAGTGTAATCGTTCTCCCCGGCCTCACACCCATTCCTAAACACAGTAACTTATCTAAGTGTTAAACAAACCTACTTTTCTAATTTATTTATTTAATTTCACCACTTTGAAACATTAGGTACTCACATCTATAAAAATAAAAATAAAAATTTCGGTTGGAAAATGCATGCCTTATCTTCGAGGAAATCTTTGGCTTGTTATTTCCATCAGAATGACAAGTCAAATAACAATTCGCGTTTGTTTTCTTTACATCAAGTGGGTTGATATTGATGTAATGGTTCACAGAGTAGAAGAGGTTGATATTAAGGCACGTTATATTTGTATTAACAAACTAATTCATTATAGTTTATCCCATTAATAATTTTTAATATAGTCCATGGACCTTATCCTTTTGTAATCACTCTCTTTCTTTCTGACTTAATAGCCAATTAAGATAAATAGATAACCTTGTTTTCTTTGGGAACCAAAATAATGTAGGAAAAAATATAGTGGACAAACAATTTATAAATAGAATTGTATTTATTTAAATTATAATTACATTACAGAAATAAAATACATACAATTTATAAATCATAATTTAAATAAAAAGAAGATAAAGTTTAGAAATGATCGAGCCCCGTGTAACACACGGTGTTCTTAAGATAATTTTTCCGCTCACCGTGGGTGTTTGAGTACTCCGAAAACTTATCTCCCAGGATAAAACGATCTACAAGCAGAAATTAGACACCACTAACTTACTGCTCTGACGAACTTTCTTGTATCTGAACTCTATTGGAATTGAACCTAATTCTAGATTGAAAATACAAAAATATTTATGCTTTCTTTTTCCTTCTTTGATGTGTTGTGTTGTATCTTTTTCTTCTCCATTGCATCTCATATATATACACATAAGAGAGCCTAAAAAGTAATAAATTATGAGCCGAAAGCTCAAGGAAAAAAGAAAAACAGCCCAAACGGGCATAAAGAATTAATAAGAAAATGTTTCCTCGTTTCCTACTATTTTCCTTTGATTTAATTTATCCGTTTCCTACTGTTTTTCCTTTAATTCAATTTCCAACGGCTTAAAAGCCGTTACTGTTTTTTTCATTCAATTTCTAACAGTCCCCCACATGAATGAAAATTGACAGAGTTTTCAAATAAATTTTGACACGGAAATAGAGTTCAACAGTTAGAAGCCTGCATAGGATAGGTAGGTGCTAACCTTTGAACCTTCCCTTGTGAGAATATATTTACCTTACTGACTGATTAGTAGACATAATGTCTTTGAACTGTCCTGCCGTTTATGTAAGCGATGACATATTTCACACATGAGTCTTTCCTGACACAATTCAGTTCTCACTGTTGTGTTCGTTTTGGCCATGAACACATGCCTGGTTCTGCGAGAGTTTCTAAAGAATTGAGCCCTACATAACTCCCTTTCGAAGCGGCCCCACTTCTCTCTCACATAGGTGATTTCTTGTCGATAAGAGTTATCCGCAAAGAGTAACCCGTTGTACTCATCTCGGTATTCTCTTCGTAAGAATCATTAAAAGCATTAACTTAACCTATACTTACGGGTATCACTGCTTTTCATCATAGGAATGGACTTAAGGGTAAACCCCTACAGTGATCTCACCAAATCTTTACAACTAGGTTGTCCCTTTGAACCTAAATCTTGGGATCTCCAGTCAACTAGGTTGGGTTTCCTTTGTAAATCCTTTTTCTTTCATGGGCTTCAGTCCCATTCCCCTTGATGACTTATCAACTAACTCTCGATTTAACCCTTTGATTAACGGATCCGCTATGTTATCCTTTGACTTCACATAGTCAACAGAAATAACCCCAGTTGAGAGTAGTTGTCTAATGGTATTGTGTCTGCGACGTATATGTCGAGACTTGCCATTATACATGTTGCTCTGTGCCCTACCAATTGCAGATTGACTATCACAATGGATGCAGATTGCAGGCACAGGCTTAGGCCATTTTGGAATATCTTCTAAGAAATTGCGTAGCCATTCGGCCTCTTCGCCACATTTATCCAAAGCGATGAATTCAGATTCCATCGTGGATCTCGCTATGCAAGTTTGATTAGATGATTTCCATGAAATAGCTGCACTACCCAGTGTGAACACATATCCACTGGTAGACTTAGAGTCTTTCATATCAGATATCCAGTTTGCATCACTGTATCCTTCTAATATAGCTGGATATCTTGTGTAGTGCAGTCCATAGCAACGTGTGTATCTTAAGTATCTAAGTAATCTAGTAATACTTTTCCAATGGTCAGATCTCGGATTGCTGGTATATCTACTTAGTTTACTTACTGCGTAAGCTATGTTCGGTCTTGTACAACTCATCAGGTACATAAGACTTCCTATCATTCTAGAATATTCAAGTTGAGATACACTCTCACCTCTATTCTTGGATAGGTGCAGATTAATATCTACCGGTGTTCTAACAATACCAGAATCACCTTTATTGAACCTCTCAAAGATTTTGTCAACATAATGACTTTGACCAAGAATGAGACCGCTTGATATCCTTGATATCTTAATTCCTAGAATTACATCAGCAGGTCCCATGTCTTTCATGTCAAACCTTGAGTTCAACATATTTTTGGTAGATTTGATCATTTGATCATTACTACCCACAATTAACATGTCATCAACGTATAGACATAAGATGACATAACCATCTTCAGTGTCCTTGACGTATATACATTTGTCACATTCGTTGATCTTAAATCCATTTGTCTTCATGACATTATCGAATTTTTCATGCCATTGTTTAGGTGCTTGCTTCAAGCCATATAATGACTTCACCAATTTACAAACCTTTTCTTCTTGCCCTGGGGCAGAGAAACCCTTAGGTTGATCCATGTAGATTTCTTCATCTAAATCTCTATTTAAAAAGGTTGTCTTAACATCCATTTGATGTATCTCAAGATTTCGCAAAGCTGCGATAGCAATTATCATCCTAATGGATGTTATTCTCGTCACGGGAGAATAAGTATCAAAGTAATCAAGGCCATGTCGTTGTTTGTAACCCTTAATTACAAGTCTGGCCTTATGCTTTTCTATTGATCCATCTGGTCTATGTTTTCTCTTGAAAATCCACTTAGATCCTAGTGTTTTACTACCCGGAGGTAAATTGACTAGTTCCCAAGTGTGATTTTGCAGAATGGACTCAATTTCACTATTAATGGCCTCTTTCCATTGAGGACCTTCAGAAGAGTTTACAGCCTCTTCATAGGTTTGAGGTTCATTTTCTAGCAAATAAGTTAGAAAATCTAGACCATAGGACGTTTCTGTCCTAACTCTTTTGCTACGTCTAGGTTCAACCTCAACCTCTTGTTCAGATTCTTGTTCATGACTATCTTCATTCATAGTCTCATAAGTTCGTTTAGACGAACTCGATTCCCCTTGGGATTTACATGGAAATACATGTTCAAAGAACGATGCATTCCTTGATTCCATTATTGTATTCTTGTGTATGTCTGAAATCTTTGACTCGTGCACAAGAAAACGATAAGCACTACTGTTATGTGCATATCCAATAAAAATGCAATCTATTATTTTCGGACCTATCTTTACCTTCTTAGGTATAGGTACGGCTACTTTAGCAAGACACCCCCACACTCGTAAATATTTATAGGAAGGTACCCTTCCTTTAAATAACTCATACGGTGTCTTTTGTGCCTTTTTCTTGGGAACCTTATTTAAAAGGTAGTTAGCTAATAAAATGACTTCCCCACTTTGTAACATTGCATTCATCATTTCTTTCAAGGTACGATTCTTTCGCTCAGCTACTCCATTTTGCTGAGGCGAATAAGGTGTTGTGGTTTCATGTATGATTCTGTGTTCTGCACAGAACTCACCAAAAGGTGTTTCATACTCACCACCACGATCACTTCGTAGTACCTTGATTTTCTTGTTGAGTTGGTTCTCAACTTCTGCCTTATAGAGAATAAATTTCTCTATAGCTTTATCTTTGCTTTTAAGCAAATATACATGGCAGTATTTTGTGCTATTATCGATAAAAGTAATAAAATACTTATTACCACCTCTTGTTTGAATAAATTTTAAGTCACATAAATCACTATGGATTAAATCAAGAGGTTCAGTGTTCCTTTCGATTGATTGGAATGATGACCTTGTCATTTTTGCTTCAACACAAATTTCACATTTGTGTTTGGAATCAATTTGGAAAGAGGGTATATGATCCATGTTAATTAATCTACGCAAATATTCATAATTAACATGACCTAGTCTACCATGCCATAAATTGGAAGACTCAAGCAAGTAAGCAGAAGAATTAACTTTATTAATTTTCTTAGGCATTACAGTTGTTACACTAAGCTTAAAAAGCCCATTACAAGCATACCCCTTACCCACAAATATACCCTTTTTGGTCAACACGACCTTATCTGACTCAAATACAATTCTAAAGCCATGTTTATTCAGCAATGAACCAGACACAAGGTTCTTACGAATCTCAGGTACATACAGTACATTATTCAGAGTCAGATCTTTTCCAGAGGTCATCTTCAGTACAACTTTTCCTTGCCCTTCAACAGCTGAAGTTGCAGAGTTGCCCATGAATAGCTTTTCACCTTCCTTGACAGCTTCAAATGTGGTAAATAGCCCCTTGTCTGAGCAAACATGTCTAGTCGCACCAGTGTCAATCCACCACTCCCTTGGGTTGGACCCAACCAGGTTCACTTCAGAGACGACTGCACACAAGTCACTGTCAGAAAAATCTTGAGTGTCATCCACCATGTTTGCCTCGCGGTTTCTGTTTCTCTTTGGAAACGTGCAGTTTGGAGATTTGTGCCCTGTCCTCTGACAGTTAAAGCAAGTCCCCTTGAAGCTTGACTTCTTGAAAGTTGTTTCCTTAGGTTTCAACTTTGAACCCTTATTCAGCTTGCCTTTACCCTTGCCTATATACTTGTTGTGCTTGGAGTTTTGACCATGCTCTACCACGTTAGCCTTGGGTGCTGATGGGATATTACCCCTTTTGGAAGAAGCCTTGTTGTCTTCTTCTACCTTGAATCTTACAAGCAAGTCTTGCATAGATACTTCCCTTCGCTTATGCTTAAGGTAGGCCTTGAACTCTCTCCATGAAGGGGGCAACTTTTCAATAATAGCTGCCACTTGGAAGGTCTCACTCAGTACCATCCCTTCATCATGCATCTCTGTTATGATATCTTGGAGTTCACATACTTGACTGCATACTGGTTTATTGTCCACCATCTTATAATCAAGAAAGCGACCAATCAAAAATTTCTTGGCACCGGCATTTTCAGTTTGATACTTCCGGTCCAATGACTCCCATAAGTCTTTAGCCGTCTTCTCCTTATTATACTCATTGTATAGGGAGTCATTTAGGCCATTCAGAATATAATTCCGACATAGGTAATCAGAATGCTTCCATGCTTCAATAGCACTAGCAGACTGAAAATCCTGTTCACCCTCAGGTTGTTTGGGAGATTTATATTCAAGGTGGTAAGATAGAACAACATCTTACTCCTCCACCTCTTGAAGTTCAATCCATTGAACTTTTCCAGTTTTTCTGCCACAGCATGGTTCATAGGAACCGAAACCGGTAACGTTGGGGTAACCCCGTGAGCCACAGTAGGCCTCACCACTTGGTTCACATTTGAACCACCCACAGAAGGGTTAGCAGCATTCACAGTGGAAATCTCAAGAGTGGTCATCTCAGAAGTCATTTTTTTTTTATATTTCTAAAAAATTGGTTTCAATAATCAAAAGTGTTAAAACCTTCAAATAATATTTGTATTGTTTATCAAAATAATATTAACAAATAATACAAATAAACAGCTTAGAACTACTTATAAGAATTAAATAATTATTATTATTTATTTATTTATTTATTTTTTAAATTAATAAAAGAAAAACAATTTAAAGCAACAAAATTGTACTGAAATTGGAGTTTGTTAAAAGGAACAATACATATAAAAGTTTGTTAGATTATAAAAATAAAACTGAAATTAGAGTTTTAACAAAGAATCTGCAAAAGAAATATATTAAAAGGTAATAAAAAAACTTAGAAATGAGTTAATTAATATATTGAAGAAAAAAAAATAATAATAATAAAAGCAATTTGCAGCAAATCAATATGAATCTTTAGTACATTAAAAACTAACAAATGAATTTAAAAACAAATATGAATGAATAGACCAATAAAGTCAATAAAGAAGAAACTATTAATTCTTAGTTTTCAATTTTTCTTGAAAAAATGAGGAAAACGTTTCCAATTTTTTTTTTTTTTTATCCGTATGATATGAAAGGAAAGAAAACACAGTAACAGTAAGAGTAGAAAAACAATTATAGAGAGAGCAACAATATTGATAGTGAACAATTAAATAAAATTAGAATTAACATTAATACATTACAATGCAAAATCTGCAAAAGAAAACATGATATAAGAAGTTAATTTAAGCTACTTCAATCTAATGTTGTTCTTTTGAAGAAAACTGAAAAATAAGTTTATTAATAAATTGTTTGTCCATAAAATATAGATTTGGAAAAGGGAAAAAAATTATCTTAAGATTGTTAGGAAAAAATGTAGTGGACAAACAATTTATAAATAGAATTGTATTTATTTAAATTATAATTACATTACAGAAATAAAATACATACAATTTATAAATTATAATTTAAATAAAAAGAAGATAAAGTTTAGAAATGACTGAGTCCCGTGTAACACACGGTGTCCTTAAGATAATTTTTTCGCTCACCGTGGGTGTTTAGTACTCCGAAAACTTATCTCCCAGGATAAAACGATCTACAAGCAGAAATTAGACACCACTAACTTACTGCTCTGACGAATTTTCTTGTGTCTGAACTCTATTGGAATGGAACCTAATTCTAGATTGAAAATACAAAAATATTTATGCTTTCTTTTTCCTTCTTTGATGTGTTGATGTGTTGTGTTGTATCTTTTTCTTCTCCATTGCATCTCATATGTATACACATAAGAGAGCCTAAAAAGTAATAAATTATGAGCTGAATGGCTCAAGGAAAAAAGAAAAATAGCCCAAACGGGCATAAAAAATTAATAAAAAAACGTTTCCTCATTTTCTACTATTTTTCCTTTAATTCAATTTCCAAACGGTTTAAAAGCCGTTACTGTTTTTTTCATTCAATTTCTAACAAATAAAAGCAAAAGTTTTGCAAACCCAAACATGTACCATAGTACAGATTTTACACTTTTGCTATGCACACACACAATATATATGTACAACTGTGAGACACACTTATAGGTGATCGAGTTGGGAAACCAAATTTACTAAATACAAAGTGTGTGAGAGATGAAAGGTCAGTAGTTTGAATCCTTAGACATCTTCTTCTACTGAAACTGTTGATATCTAGAGAACGCAAAGTACCACAAGCTAAAAGGATGGTCACTGTTTAAGAATTAAATTGACGGAACGGCGCTGATTGCCCTCACATGCAGCGTGGCTGATTCTGAGCCGTACAATGTACTATTAGAAAGGAGAGTGTGGGTGGTCGCATCATTCACATGCATCCAATACACACTTCATTACCTAACAAATAAAATTACCATAAGCTAATTACATTTGTGCTTCCTGACATAAATACATATAATGGTCTTGAAAGTGCTTTTTTATGAAATTACTTTTATCTAAAATCACTTTTATCAAAAAGTACAGGTAAATGAATCCTAAATATTCTCATCTATTTATCTATCTAAAAGGCAAAAGAAAAGTTATAACAGTTCCTTTGGTTTTTAGAGGACAAAAATGCTCTGATGAGAGAGTAGTAGAAACTAGAAACGTGGTAATAAATCTCCTTTTCAACACCAACTTTTCTCTTCTACTTTAGCCTAATGTTTAACTATATCCTCTTTCTCTCTCTCTCTCTCAACTTCATCTGCAAATTTCTAAAGGTATGTGCTTGGCCCACTTCCCATTCTTGAACTGGATTTCATATTATATCTGAAGTGTCTTGAATCTTTCCTGTATCTGAGCATCAATCAGTAGAATTGTTTAAACTTAGTGTTATTTGGGTTTTTGTATAACTTTGAAAGAAGTGAACACATGTTTAATTTGATAATGTAATCTTGTCTGTTTTTTCTGACCCTTTTCTTTAATATATATATATATATATATATATATATATATATAGAATTGAAATTCTTTGGCAAATTCTTTACTCTTTCATACTATTAAGAAACTTCCCTTATAATTTTCAGGAATGGTGAGAATATGATGTGACCAATATGTCCCCTGTCTAAGGAAGAGTGAGTTTTTTTAGAAGCTTTGGAAGAAGTTTTGGAGGAGTAGATTTCTGAGAATTTTATAATGCCAGTTCCACTTGCACCTTATCCAACACCTCCACCACCATATTTATCTCCTTCTAATGGTATTTTACAATCCTGCAGATTTTAATAGGACATGGCTTGTGAACAATGTCAATTCTGTTTTGCTGCTCATGAACTTTTTTTTTATTTAAAAAAAAGGTTAAAAATTTATTTAATGAAATTGTTTTGTGTAAACTAATAAGAACACAAAAGGCATAAAAAGAAAAAGCTATGTAGTACATACATATACTATATAGTTTACATTTGGGATATAGTACATTTACTCAAGATGTGCGCTTATTGATTGAAAAATAGTAATAATAAATGTAGGTTAATAAGATTTTCTAGTTACAATGTTGGTACTTTTTATGCCTACACAACTAGTTCAGTTGATTTAAAAGTGAAATGGTTAGCAGGTGCACAAAGTCAGCTTGTATGCTCAGGATGTCGAAACCTTCTACTCTACCCAGTGGGAGCAAGCTCTGTGTGTTGTGCTGTTTGTAATGCAGTCACAACTGTGCCACCTCCTGGTATAATTCTCTCTCATTAGCCCGATTTAGTCACCGGTACACCCAAAAGTTTAAGCTGATAGAGAACAAGCCACATTTTCGATCTTCATTATTTAAGTAGATGCAGCATAATCATACCTGTTTATAACTCTTAAACAGGAACAGAAATGGCACAACTGGTTTGCGGTGGCTGCCATACTTTGCTTATGTACATTCGTGGAGCAACAAGTGTGCAATGTTCTTGTTGTCACACAGTTAATCTTGCCTTAGAAGGTATAATATTTTCTGGAATTTCATTATGTAGAGAAAAAACACTTCAAAGTTACTTAAGTCAGCATTGGATGTAGATAAGGATGAAATTATGTACATTGTTGCAGCAAATCAGGTCGCACATGTCAATTGTGGAAACTGTAGGATGCTATTGATGTATCAATATGGAGCAACATCTGTTAAATGTGCTGTTTGCAATTTTGTGACATCAGTTGGGGTGACTATACTTTTAATTTTCTTCTCTATTAAATTATACCACTAGAACAACCAAAATGCTATTAATTTTGTAGGAAATGTTTGAATCATCGCCTGACCCAATTTTGAAAGGTTAATTCGTAGATAATGAGACATTAAGGTCTTGTTTGATAACGATTTTGATTCCTGATTTTTGATTTTTTTCAAGTGATTTTTCATTTAGGTATGTTTAATAACGATTTTTGATTTTGATTTTTATATTTTTAAAGAATAACTACTAAAATAAGAGGTGATTTATAAATCTTTAAAAAGAAGATTTTTCAATCTGATTTATGATTTTTTTTTCATTTTGACCAAACATTTTTTTTAGAGAGTAGTAAATCAAATCTTCTAATATTTGTATAATTAAGTATTTGATGAAAATGATTAAAAACTTAAAATTTATAAAAAATAACCAAAAATTTTCTTTATTTTTAAAATTTTTTAAAAAAAAATCAAAAAATAAAAACCATTATCAAATAACTTTGAGGTAATTTTTGATTTTTTTTTCTTGAAAATTACTAAATAGAAATTATTATCAAATACATTTATGATTATTTTTATAAATAAATCAAAAATTATAAAATTAATTATTTAATCATAAATTAAAATCGTTAATAAACATGCTTTTTAAGTTAACCTTTTGGAATAATTTCTAACTTCCTTAAGGACGAGTCGTTTAAGCTACCTGATTATATTATTCTTTTAGGATTTAACCCGTAAGTTCTAATACATATGAATATTATATTATTTTTATATGTAAACCAATGCAAGTTTAAGTCAGTTGGTGACAAGGCACGTGTCAAATAATAGTCTTTGGTTAACTTATGTTATTGACTAATGCAGGTTTCAAGAAATACGACAGGACAGAAACCCAACAACTAAAATTATCCTACACTTTGAGTGCAACTTTTATTTTACAGCTCACGGTATCAAGTTTGGTTGCATAATAAAGAGATAATAACATCCTCTAGTCACATGTATAGAGTTCATTTTTCCCTTGCGTGAGCCGTTCATGAATATCTAGTTTTTACAAGTTTGAAGGTATGAGAAATGTAATTTTGAACAATACTCTAGATTTCTATAATTAACAATTTTATTTTGGTGGATTAAGGCTCGTGGATCAGCATTGTGTTGGAGGGTCCTACATGAAAAGTTGAAACATGTGTTTTGTCAGGTCCTAGTCCTACATATAAGATCATTATTAGAGGAAACGAGTGTTCCAAGAAAGTGTCCTTGACATTAATGTTGGAACACAAACGAGCCTGATCATTTAAAATTGATAAATGTTTTCAAATATTTACTCATCAAATAATATTTATTTGTGAAAAATTATGTTATAATGACCAATTTACAATTTTGTAATATATAGCAATGTTATTTAGAATTTAGTTAGGTATGAAGACAAGCCAATGACACCATCATTGTAGACATTCAATTCAGAGGAATAGTGCACCCATCTAAATGCCAAATAATAGAAGATATTTAAACGTACGAAAATCATCCCTAGCTTGAACACCGTCCACTTGAAAAAATCGAGCTATGCATTGTTGGTAATTGGGTCAAAGGTTTGAAGCTTAAAATCTCTAACGCTAGGCTGATAATCTGTAAAAAATGGGATTGTTTTCAAGTGTCCCTCTAAAACCTCATAACCATTTTTGTGACACTAAATGATAAAATAAAAATAAAAAACGAAAATCATGGATGACCATGCTTAAGTCTTCACATCGTTGCTATTTCTGATAGATCTGAATCAGACATATTGAATACCCTTTTTAAAGGTGCAATGTGAAGCTTGATAGTGAAAGACTCCTTTACATGACTATTTTTCATGTTACTCGACATTTCAAATTAGTGAAAATTTAATAAAAAATGAAAAGAAAAAAAAATCAAAAACAAAAACAAACAAACAGGCGTGTTTAATTTTCAAATATGTATAAATTTAGGACATTAGGTGTCCTAAAGAGTCCATGCAACATAGGTAAAAGAGGGTGATGCCTTCAGTGACTTTTAAAGAGAGAATTTCTTGGGACCAAAAAAAAAATTACACATGCATATCACGCGACTCTAATTGTCAAGGGCTCAAATAGTTTTTGCACGCTATTACTCTCAAGCACATTCTCTCTTTATGGAGAGACATAACATACTTATCGTTAACAAGAGATCGTGTCTGCCAAACAGCATCACCTAGTCAGTAGGCATATTCCACAGTGCTTATTCGTCACCCATGGCTAACTCCAAAGCATAGTCGTCTCTATCCTGCAACATACACATGCCATAGGCTTAAGGTAAGTTTGTTTTACATTTTTCACTTCTTAAAGTCAAAATTTGGAAATTTTACTTACAATTGGTCCCCGAGCAAAATATCTTCCAAATTGAAGCCAATATACCTGTATCATATGTTTCAAAGGCTTTTAGATTTCCATGTCCAGATGAATAAAAAGGCTATTTAAAATCCCGAACAATTGAACGTATGCCAAGAATTGGCTTCAATTTATTATGTCATATCAACTGGTTAGAATATTGGTTGGGAGAAGGAATGAGGAGAGGTTGACCAGAGAGAGAGTACCTTAGAACAACAGACCATTATTCTATCAAAACTGCTACTATTGACAGAATTGATCAAGTCAATTGATCCATTAACTTTTCAGTTTCAGCTCCAGATATGAATTTGATGCTAGCATTCTAAGTAAGAGAATGGAAGTTATGCTCTACTTACCTCGTCCTCATCCTGTGTTTCTACTTCAAGATCAGATGAAGGAAAACCCACGCAAAGAAGTGCATAGCCCTGAATTTCAAAGAAAACAAAGATAAAGTTTTATTTTTTATTTTTAAAGTTAAGGTTTTACCTTAGATATTATATTATGACTTTAGTTCAATGAGTAGCTTCTCTTCATGCTACCTACATCAAAATTCATGAAAATATAAATCAAATATAAATTAACTGTAAGTGCCTTAGATTTCAATTCAGCAGATATGCCAAGAGCTTCTGGCTGTCTGATTTGCCCAGATTTAACTCGTACAGCACAACTCGTACAACAACCTGTCAAGAAGAAGAGCTTTTGAGAAAGGATAACAGCGAAGAGTAGCATGGTCTTGCATAATAGGAAAACAAATGGTAAAGACTAAAGACTTGAGAGAAAAACTCGATTTTGGGTCTAAATGCTGCAGGATTCATCTGAATCAGCGCAGGTTCGAGTAGGCCCTCACCAGAGCCAAGCTAGCTCTAAGAGTTTGAGTTGGTTGATGGCGAGTGGGGGAGGGAGGGACCCCTATGGGCTCCGTAGCACTAATTAGTGAACCCCAAGCCTACCTACAACATAGGGAGGGAGGACAAAACAACAGGAAGAAAGATGCATGCATGCATCAAGAAAAAGAGGATAAATCTTTCTGCAGCAAAGGTTCTTTTATAACATGGTGTTGCATATCAAAAGATCAATAGAAAGTCAATGTGTCATGCCAACACGATCTTAACACAAATTTATCTTCTTTCCACTGCTTGAAGGTTGATAAGTGCGATTAACATCACATACAACATAATTTTATTTCAGCTTGAACAAATGTAGCAGACAAATTATCACGAACTTTTCTTTTGAATACATCACCTTAAGCAACAGATTTAAGGAACTACAGGACATATTACTAATTGGAAAATGACATTCTACTAGTAGCATTCGTCAGAAAATGGAAGAAGACTATATATATGCCTTTCCAAACTTCAAGTTCTGATTCAAATATTTGCAACTAGTGTGTGCCAGAAGTATCCAAATCTATAACGAAATTGCATTATCTTTTCAATTTTAATAGTTTCTCTCTTAAACCACTTTATACAAGGAACAAGATCAAACTTTAGTACTCTGCCTTCAATCCTCAAATTGAGAGTTCAGAATCACTGTCATTTACTCTTGCCAAATATCTTTACTGGAGAAATTCTATATTAAGAAACCAAATTAGCACACAGAAATTATCTTCTAAGCCTTTACATACATAATGACAAAGAAAGAATACATTATGGGGTATAATTTTAGATTGAGATTTGAGAATAATACCGTGCCTGCAAGCAAATGGAAGTGTAATATCTTGAGATTCAGCTGTATGCAATATATACTGATCCTGTAATTTTAAAAATTTATCACATTTAACAATTATCAATACTCATCACTACAATAAGTGTGCCAATCATAATATCTTGATTTCTTCTCTTTAAATCTATGATAAGTTATTACATCGCTCCAGCATATAAACCGTTATAGACACGCAGCTTCAGATTTTGGTTGATTTTTGCAGAAATTAACAGAATGATAATGAATCTCACAAACATGTACTAAAATACACCACCAAATCAATATAGGAGTCGATGAGCATACACCACCAAATCAATATAGGAGTCGATGAGCCAGAGAAAACATTTTCATTTTCCATATTTAGAAAGAGAGAGGTGAGATTTTGAGTATTTCCCGTTATTTCTCAACCAAATTTCTAAAACTTGCACACACAATAAAATTCCAATTTGAGTCAAAGTTTTGGCTGATTTAAATTTTAAAATTTACTCCGGAATAAAATAAGAAGCAGTGTGCCTACCTCTGGAACAGGAAACTCGTGAACGACACCTCTTACTCTGTCGTGTACAGTAACCTTGTGGGTCGGAGTTGAAGAAGAGTAGCTACCGGTTCTATCGGTGACCCCCACCGGCGTTTGGAGCTCCGACATCGTTTTTCGGTGCAAAGTAGACGGGTTGAATTGATAACTGTTGCTTCTTAGAGACGTACTTCGCCTGTTGAATGTTGGCTTCCGGTATGCTAAGGAAGAATAATTGTAGGGAAGTGCAAGCTCCATTTGATCGCTCTTCTATCCTCTGCTCTGCTTGCTAGCTACTTTAAGTTGTGCCACGCGCGAAACGAAGGCAGGATAATGCAGTGAGGGTAATGTTAGACTGTTCGAGTTTTCGAGAAGTGACTCGTGGAACCCAGCTATTAGACTTATGATACACTGTGGCTCCAAAGGCTTCGACATGTGTATGTCATTCATACGCTGATCATATTACATTTCATTTTTTTCCTTTTTCCTTTTTTTTTTTTCATATGAATATCACTATAAGGGATCTAATTAACTCTTATAGAATTTTAAAAATTTTAAAATTTTATGTATCTATTTAAGATTTTTTAAAATCTATAAAAATTTAACAATATTTAATTAAAAATTTATAAAAATATTAAAATATTCAAAATGTCAATTAATTTTAAAAACTTCATTTATTTATAGACTTTTAAAAATTTTAAATATTTTTCATGCATAAATAAAGTTTACCATAAATAACATAATCTTCCATGAGATTTTTAGACTTTTGAAGATTTTAAATATTCTTCACTTATTTATAGATTTTTGATAATTTTAAATACTTTTCATATATAAATAAAATTTATCATAAGTAACATATTATTCTGTGAAATATTTAAAGACTTATGAGGATTTTAAATATTTTGTATCAATAAATAAATTATACCAAAAGTAACATTTTTTTATGAGATTTTTAGAGATTTTTTTAAATTCTTCTTCTCAACCTCGTTATCTTTTCAGCATATGAATCTAAACATCAGTATTTTTATCGGTAGATGCTTCGCTAGCGAGAGTAGAAAGAATTCTCAACTTTAGGAACGATATAAGTTTGAAAAAATTAAATGTTAGGGAGAAAGGTAAGAGGAAGGTGAAGATGTTGTCCTCTTATAATTTATTAGTATATAAAATTAATTCTTACAATATAGATAATCTCTTTATCTTATTTATTATATTTTTTTCTCTTTGGAAAGTGAAAATGTAAAATTTTATTACAAAAATAAGATAAAATAATATACTTTATAACTAATAATTACATTGTAAAATTTGATATTATAAATGTAATTTTTTTTTAAGAAATGTAATAACTTATTTAACAATGAACATTTTAATATTTAATTAAATTTAAAATTTATATGCTTTTAAATTATTAGTTCTATTAATGTATCTTTGTTTCTTTTTCTATTATTATTTTTAACTTTATTGTATACTCAATATAAAATAATTATATTGTTGATATTTTTAAATATTTTTTTATATATTATATTTTATATTTTATTGTAAAATATAAATATTATAAATTTTTTATTGAAGAGTATAGTTAAATATGAAAATCCTTTAAATTTTATTTATTAATGTTAATAGATTGTTGGAATAACGGAATACGAATATTTTTAAAAAATTTAAAAATAAAGAAAGAAAGAAATTAAAAGATGTAAAAATTTTAATAATAAAAATATATAAAATTAAGTAAAAGTTATTATAAGAGTATGAAAGTTTATTATAATGTTAAAATAAAAAGTTTAATAAAATCTATTAAAATTTTAAAAAAATTTTAAAAAAATTATAAAATATTTAGAATTTAAAATATTAAATACACCCATGTACATCTCGTTCATCATCTATGTTTTTTTTAAATTTAATTTCATAAATTATAAATCAAATTTAATTAATTCATTCCTTTATCACGCACGAAGTAACACCATAATATTTTTCATAAAGATTTTCCTACATCAATTTGTACAATTTTTACATAAATATGCAACTATCATATTTTCGCTGCTACAACTGGATAAAAAACTAAGTCAAAAATTTATATTTTAACTAAAGGTGGGCATATGATTAACTAATTTTCTAGGGATTTATAATTGAGTTGTATATCAAAGTAACAAAAATATTTATAAACTTAAAAAACAAAAATGTATCTGTCCACAAAATAGTGCGACAAATGGGAAAAAAATTAGGAAAAATAACAAAAATAACACTCTTTAAAACTTGTAATAATAAAACTAGTATCCTTATGTTCAAACTTATATTTTCCCAATTAAAAAAATAACTAATATATCATTTTTTTTAATACTCATTCAATTAAAATTGAACGACGATAATTTAAACCCGTGAAATATTGAACGTTCAATATTTCACATTCAAATTGAATGTTCAATATTATTATTGTGCTAGTTTTATTATTATAAGTTTTAGGGGTGTTATTTTTAGTAATTTCTTAAAATTTGGAAGATGAGCAGCAAATAGAGATAAGGGATGTAAACATGGTTACATTTATTTATTTTTATTTTTTTGCTAAGAAGGTTTACATTTTATTTACTATATGAATTTGGCTTGGCATAGACAGCAAGTGTGCATGTTTGCCACGTGTAACTTAAAGTGGCGTGCCCAATGTTTTCACTAGTATCTATCCATTTCTGTCTTTCTGATTTGTTATATATAAGAGTGAGTTCCTTATTCTGCAATTCATAACAAGTCCTTAATAGAAACACAAAAGTAGTTAACATATAATTTATGAAAAACGCCCGGAGGGACAGTCCGTATTATTATCAGGGACACAGAGAGAGAAGAAGAGATGCAGTCTACAAAGGAGAAGATCAGCAACATGGCTAGCTCTTGCAAGGAGCACTTAGACATTTATAAAGCCAAAGTTGAGGAACAGGTTGAGCTTGCATCACCTTATATTCTATACAATGATGACAGTTGAATATGTATACATACTTGAATGTCTCTTTTAAATAAGTTTGTATCTTGCATTTATTGATTTAATTTACATATATATATATATAGAAACTGTTTTTCATTGTGATACTAATTACAGGCAGAGAAAGCAGCAGCAAAAACAAAAGAAGAGAAAGAGATGGCAAAAGAGCGCAGAAAAGCCAAGGAAGCTAAAGCCAAGATGGAGCTACATGAGGCTAAAGCCAACCACGCAGCTCACAAACTAAACGCCAAGCAATCCCATCTTTTTGCTGGCCATCACCAGCATCCCATGTCGGCTGGAACCCATCATACTACTCCCATGGTTGGACATGGAACCGAACAGCACCCTCCTAGAACCAATATGCCTGGAGAAACTATTCCAACTTACCCTTTTGGAAAGTTCCCCAATGTCAACAATCATATTTAATTAATTAGTTTTATGTTTCTGAGTTGAGTTCTGCTTTTGGTTAATGGTATCCATGCCATCTGTACTGTTTTCTATTAAGGGCATTACATCAGCTTTAAATTCATTTCATATTTTGCACCATAAGTGATTCCATAAACTTAACATTTAACAGCAGTGGTGACCAGACAAAGCCAGAGGGAACTTTAAAACTGATCATGGACAGAGTTGAAAAGAGAAATAATCTTAGTGTATTATACACTGTTGGAAGTAGGATCTATTTTCTGTGTACATAAGTAGTCAACTTAATTAAACTATTTATGATAAACTGGTGTTACAAGGGATTAGTCACAATCAAAATCCCAACAGGAGCTCACTTCAAATAATTCAAACCTAACCACCCAAACGGCCAAACCAAACAAAACATAACAAAACAAAAACTCTGTTCAAATCTGTCAAATCCATTGCAGCTTACCTTGGTGTTCCACGCACTGTTGGATAGTCCCATCGAGGGACATAACCTGTTTCTGAACTTTAACTGGCCTCGTACTGCATTTTACTTTAAACCTTGAGAGTGCCTTTTGGTTATCCACACAGGGCAGTGTTTCCTCTTCAAAGAACTCGTCAGCTACATCTCCGTCATCATCCATCTTGAGCCGTTTAGTGTACCATCCTAGGCCCTGGGCTCAAAGGATGAAACGAAACCATCTCAACTACTTAACTATTAACAGTTTAAGACGTTAACCCACAAGTTTTTAATAATAAAGGGGTTTGGGATTCTTGCTTGCCACATGAATGAAATATATGAACTTATTTCTACATTATTTTTCTATTTTAGATTAAGGTAACACCATCATCTACAAGATAATAAGTTTCTACAAGCATAAAGCCATGGAAAATATTTCCACAAAGCAAACTCAGGTTGATTGAACACGAAATTCAATTAGAAACCCTCATAAATGAACATCTTGACCACAAAAAATCAACCATTGATTGAAGAACAGAGCAAACAAGAGTAACAATCAAATCCCACGCCTCAATGAAACCCCATTCCAGATTCAATAATATTTTAACTACACCATAGACTTAATCAATTAACATTTAGGCATTTCTTCAAACATAGAACGAAGCCATCAAATTGAATAAATAAGCAAACCTACAAAAGAAGACAAAGAAATCAAGAAAAGGAATTAAGGAGACGGACCTGAACACCACAGTCACCAGAATCAGAAGGCACAAGAACTGGACCAAGTTTATGTGGCCGTTCAACGACAACTTGAGCCGGCACGCTGAACCCTTTGCTAGGCAATCCGGTTTTTTGCACATGAACTCGATTTCGTGATTGAGCATTGGATTTATCGTCGTCATCTTGATCGTTGACAACGTGGCTATCATCCTTTACAAACCTAAGTATGGCAGCTATCCTTCTGAAAAATCCCATTTCTCTAGTCTATTATGTGCTGACTAATCGGGGGTTGACCTCCGACGACGCCCTTCTCAAATCAGCCAGGACCACGCTATTTTTCTGTTTTATTTTTATTCTTGTCCTCTCCCTTTTTTGTTTTCCTTCTCTTACTTTTTTTTTTTTTTTGTATTAAACTTTTTGGGGTACTTTGCAAATACAATATCCTTGATTTTTCGTTTCCTAAGGAATTTGGAAGATCTTTGCCTCTTTGGCGATCCTTTGTGTGCGTGCCGCTAAGACAGAATGGATCGGCTTTTTCATCTCAATCTTTATTTGCATTTAAAAAAAAAAAACAAAACAAAACAAAACCACCCCAAAATTTATAAATTTAATTATACGGAATAATTATATTTTATACGTAAAATTTTATTTTTAATTTTTTAAAAAATATATATATTTATTTTTCTTATAAAGTAAATAAATATATATATTTTTTAGTATTAAAAGAAAATAAATATATTTTTTTTTACTAAAGAGCTTAAAATTGAAATCAATTTAATAATTGAGTCATTTATGCACTACAAGAAAATTTATAATAACAAAAAATAACACTACTTAAAACTAATTCATACATCTTTTAATTCAAAATATATACCTTATTTTTATTGTTATAAATTTGTAGACTATTATTTTAAGTAATTTTCACTTTTTTTTTTTTGAAGAATATTATCTTTATTATTGGTTAGGGTAATTATTAGTTTTTTTTATCATAAAAAAATCATTCAAAAATTAACGTTTACATATGTTGGCATCCAAATTAGCAACGTGACTTAAAAAAACTGGACAACATAAAAAAGATAATTTTTCCTCTACAATTAACCTTAGCCTAAATTCATAAATAATGAGCCAAAACATTAAAACTAAGAGGTCAAAACATAGATTCATCTATAAGAAAAATTTAGATAATATCAAATATCTCTATCAATCACACCTAATTGAGATCAGAAGATGCACATGACTCCGTTAATGGGCAGTAAATAATCACTCTCAATGCAAACATTAGAAAGCTCCAACTCAAAGACTATTTTGGTACCCTCCTTTAATGTATAAAGCTCAACAAGTAGAAAGAACTCTCTATTGTCCAATTTGAAAGCTCTACCTAATGCCACTGCACTATTGTCATTTTGCAACACAATTCTAAGGCCCGAAGATCTTGAGCATTCAACCCAAGTAACATCACAATTAAGGTTTAAAAAACCCACAGGTGGAGGTTGCCAGAACGAGGACCTAATCTAGTTCGGTACACCTACCATATCCTTGTGCGTACATAGGGTAAACTTAGCCTACCGATTAATTTGGAGATTCTTGATGGTTTTGATAATATGTGAATGGAAAGTATTTACTAGATATGGATGGCTCGTGTAAAATTGAATAGTTAAGTATTTGGTTTATGTGATTTAGTATTAGCTAGAAAGTTGCTTAAAGGAAGCCAAGTGAAAAGGATATGAAGTAAATGTATACCAAGAGGATATTAGAAGATGACTTATATTGTATTGATTATTCAACTTTTTGGATTGTTACAAAATGAGCAAGACTACCCATATTTATATTAAAGGCTTATCCCAATAATTTTGCCAACACTCTCTTAATTAAATTGTTATAATTCATCTACTAGATTTTTCTATTAAATTATTCGATTCTCTAAAATTCTCTACTAATTTTCTTTATTAAAATATCTAAATATTTTCTAAGACAATTTTAAAGCAAGTTTCTAGAACTTGGGCTCTTTGAACTCCAACATTTTAATGTACTCTTAAAATAAATTTTACAACACTTAATACTATGTGGGCCAAATCTAAATTAACATCACTTTCTAACACTCCACCTTGATGTTAATTTTTATTACTCCAATCATCTCTCGTAATAACTTGAATTTCACTTGAGGCAGTGCCTTCATGAAAATGCCAACTTTTTGATCCTTTGTCTTGCATATTTGAGCTCAATTTTTTTATTGGCTTCTGCTTTTCTCTGATAAAATGATACTTTATTCTTATGTCATTGCTATAGCTGACTTGCTATCACAATATATTTATGTAGATTTTCTTGTGACTCTACCATGTCTTCAAGAATTTGCTTTAACCATTTCGCTTGGCTTGTAGTGAGAGCTGCTAAAATGTACTCTGTTTTTATCGATGATTGTGCTACTGTTGCTTATTCTTTAGATGCCTAAGAGAAGATTCCTAAGCCCATGTAAAAGCATAATCAGATGTGCTTCTATGTCATCGACAGATCCTACCCAATCATTGTCAGTGTATCCAACTAGCCTTGGACTTGACGATGGCTTTTACCCTATTTCGTAGTTCTTCGTTCCTTGTAGATACTTGAGTACCTGCCTTGCTGCACCGTAGTGAACTTGTGTAAGACACTGCATAAATCTTGATGGTAGGCAAGTAGCATACATTATGTCTGGCCTTGTTGCAATCAAGTACAGAAAACTTCCAATGAGTCTTCAAAATTGTGAGTTATCTGCTTTTGGCAAGCCATCTTCTTTTCTTAAGGCTTTGCTATTGTCTAGCAAAGTTGCAATAGTCTTGCATCCACTCATTTTAAACTTTTTGATAAGACTCTCTGTATATTTCTTTTATAAAATGAAGATCCCATCATCACTTTGTCTTACTTCAATTCCAAGGAAGTAATGCATTATCCCCAATCAATCATCTCGAATGTCTTCATCATTTCTTCCTTGAACTCTTTAATCATAGTTTCATTGTCACCTATGTAGATAAGATCATCCACATATAGAGATATAATGAGAGTATTTGTACCTTAGTTCTTGATGTACAGCATTGGCTCACTTTTACTCCTCTTGAAGCCTTGTTGTATAAAACGACTGTCAATTCTACTATACCAAAATCTTGGAGCTTGCTTTAGTCCATATAGTGTTTTCTTTAGCTTGAGAATTTTGTCTTCTTGCTCTTACACCACAAACCTTTGAGGTTGCTCAACATATATCTCTACTTTAAGGAAGCCATTGAAAAAATCAGACATTACATCTAGTTGATATATCCTCCACTTCTTTTGAGTGCCATGAGCTATTAATGCTCTAATAGAATCCAAGCGTGCAACTGGAGCAAAGGTCTTATTGTAGTCCACTCCAAACTTTTGCAAGTATTATTTAGCTACGAACCGTGTCTTATGTTTTTGAAGTGATCCCTTAGAATTGAGTTTAGTCTTGTATACCTACTTAACTCCAATGACCTCTTTTCCTTTTAGTATACCGACCAACTCCCAAGTTACATTTTTTCGATCATCTTTATTTCTTCTTCCATACTTTTATCCATACTTCTTGTTTGGAAGCTTCTTCAAAATTTTATGACTCCACAACAGTCATGTTGCACGTCTCGTAAATCTTTGATAAAGGTCTTGTCCATCTTAGAGAAGACTTTGAAGATTATTCTTTTTTATCAATAGGCTCTTATCTCCTTAGAACTTCTTCTTCTACTTGTGGCTGCCTTGTGAGAAGATCAAAATTTGTATTTCTTTCGTGTTCTTTTTTCCAATCATACATGGCATTTTTATCAAACTCAACATCACGACTAATGATCATCTTTTTTTTTATTTCAGGTTATAGATACCATATCCCTTAGATTGAGTGTTGTAGCCCAATAATATTACTTTCTCTATCTTTCATCCAGTTTACTCCTTTTTGCTTCTAGAACATGAGCATAACATATGCATCCAAAGACTTTGAGATGTTTGCTGAAGGCTTTCGTCGGCTCCAAGCTTCAATAGGAGTCTTCTTTGGCACTACTATGGTTGGACACCTGTTGAGAAGATACACTACTGCGTATACAGTTTTTGTCCAAAAAGTTTTAAGAAAGCCTTTGTCCACTAGCATTGTTCAAGCCATCTCCATCACTATTTTATTTTTTCATTCAGATACTCCATTTTGTTGTGATGCGTATCCAACAGTGAATTAATGCTCAACTTCTTCGTCTTCACAAAATTTGTTAAATGTGTTAGAGGTGTATTACTTTCCACAATCACTTCTAATAGTCTTCAAGCAGTAATCACTTTGTTTCGCCACAAATTTCTTAAACTTTTTAAATATTTTGAAGACTTTTGATTTTTCTCGTAGAAAATACACCCAAATCATTCTAGTATAATCATCGATAAAAAGAATGAAGTACAAGTTTTGATTATGAGATGGAGTGTAAATTGAGCCGCATACGTCTGTATGAATAAACTCTAGTGGTTTCTTTGCTCTCCATATCTTGCCTGTGGGAAAAGGTGTGCAATGTTGCTTGCCATTATGTCTTCTTTGCCTTATTTCATTGGTAAGTCACATATCATTCTTTTTTAATGTAGTGTCTTTAAGGCTTGTAAGTTGAAGTGCTTAAATCTTTTGTGCCATAGGCATAAGTCATTCATGTGTGCCTTCATAGCTACCTTGCTTGCATACCTTCATTGAATGAAAAAGCATCGATTTTCTCTCATTTTTACACTTGCTATCGACAAGCTTTTATCTTTTTATTGTAGATTGAGCATGAGACTTCTTCGAAGTGAAGAGAATATCCTCTCTCAATCATTTAGCCTACACTCAACCAGTTTTGATTTATGGAAAGGACTAATAGTACATCGTTTATGTACTTTTTTTCTTTCTTTGTTTGGATAGCAATTGTGCCTCTCCTAATAGCCTTGATATATTCTCAATTCCCAATATTGACTTTTGTTATAGTTTTATCAAGATTGCAGAAGATGCTTTCATCTTTAATCATATGGTTACTACAATCACTTTCTAGATATCATGTGTCTTTCTTCTCCTCATTAAAGCTTGGCTAACGTAAAAAGGATAGTTTTCACCATCATTTTCTTCCGTAAAGTTAGCTTGTTGGCTTGTTTGGAGTCTACAAGCTTTTTCTTCGTGCCCAAATCTCTTACAATATCAACACTATGGTTTATCTTTGAACCAACAATATTTTTTCAAGTGACCGTTTCTTTTGCAAATGCCACAAGGAGGATAGTTCCCTTTGTTTGTTCCATGTTTATCTTGGCCTTTTATGTTTCTAGAATTTTCTTAAAATTTTCTCCCATCTTTTTTTTATTTTTGAGATCACACATTAACATTAAATTGAAAAACACTCTCTAAGGATTTCTCATCAAGTTTACTTCGACGTTTTTCGTATGTTTCTAGCCCATTAATTCAATAGATGTCAAGATTGTTGTATCTTTTGTTTCCTAAATAGCTGTAACTATTATATCGTATTTTCAGTACAACTTATGAGAATTTTTTCTACAACTTACTTTTTAGATATATTTTCACCATAAACTCTTAATTGATTTACTATTTCTTTTATTCTTGAATAGTAATTTTTTGCAATCTCATTTTCTTTAATCTTAATATTTTTAAAATCTCTTCTTAGAGATTGTAGTTTGACAGCACATACCTTTTCATTTCCTTGAAACTCCTCCAGTAATGTATCTCAAGCTTCCTTTGATGTAATAGCACCCATAATTCTTGAAAATATTTTGTCCGTCATAGCTTGTTGTAGAGCAAATAAAGCTTGAGAATCCTTTTGCTCTTTCTCCTTCAACTCTTTCTTTTGGACTTCTGTTAATGTGGTAGTGTTATTGGGGACAATATATTTCTCATTAACTACAGTCTACAAATCTTGAGAACAAAAATATGTCTTCGTTTTAATAGTTCAAAAGTCATAATTATTCCCATGAAAAATTGTTATGAGGATGGTAGAGTAGGTGGTATTCTCGACCATAAGGTTTTATAGATATAATAAATTTATGCCCCAACAATGAACGAACAAAGCTCTAATACTATTGATGGTTTTTAGAATGTGTGAATGAATAATATTTGCTAGATTTGGATAGCTTGGGTAAAATTGAATAGTTGGGTATTTAGTTTATGTGATTTAATATTAGCTAAAAAGTTGCTTAAAGGAGACCAAGTAAAAATACTGTAAAGTAAAGGTCTAACAAGAGAATATTACAAGAGAACATTACAAGAGAACTTGTATTTGTATTGATTACTCAACTTTTTAGATTGTTACAAAATGAACAAAACTACCCCTATTTATACTAAAAGTTCATCCTAACCAATGGCTAGAATTCTCTATTAATTTTCTTTCTTAAAATATCAATATATTTTTTTAAGACAATCCTAGAGCAAGTTTTTAGAAATTGGGCTCTTTGGACTCCAACATTTTAATGAATTCTTAAAATGAATTTTACAACACTTAATACTACTTGGGCCAAATCTAAATTAACATCCCTTTCTAACTCTTCAAACCACTGACTGCCCTTTATCAATTAGTATACCGATTAACTCAGTCTGGTCTTGCACGCTTCACTTTCTTAACCACACATCCAATGAGCTACAACCTTGGACATGTTCCAAACTTTATCATAGAAAGCATGCACTAGAACCATGAAGGTAATATTCATAACACAATCCGCCTACCTTGAGACTACTAAATCTAAGCCCTAGCTTTGCATCTTTGGGTTACATTTTCATGACATGATAAAAAATCCAATATTTATTTAACTGCTGGGAGGTAATAATAAAACATAACATGACAGAGTATATGACATTATTCAGTAGAATGACAAGAATCAAAAGTACAAACAACTAATATTACATATTGTCAAAATAATCATCAGATTTTGCTTTATATATAAACAAGTCTATGAAGGAACTTTAAATGTATGTCATTATTCCAAATTAGACAAGTGCATGGACTCGTTAATGGAAAAGGAATTTCACATGACGTGAACAAGGAGCAAACAAATCAAACTGGTGATGCTTTAGAGCAACTGGGGCAGGAAAAATGACCTCTTGTTTGACAATGTTTGCACCCAATGGATCTTAACTTTGAGTCACCAGCCCCAAAAGACTGATATAGATCACCCAAAAGAGTTGAACCAAATGATTCTCCTTCTCTGACAAATCCAAGTCCTTTACATTTTGAGCATGTTATCATCCCCAAATTGCCACATCTCTTGCACATGCCCAAAGAACTGAACATAGAAACATACGGACAGCACCAGATAATAATGTTCATATCTTTTTATATGCGAACCCATATATACGAACACACATTTCAAAGCCACCTCGAAAATTCCTTTCAAATGTCAATAAATTAAGAACTACCATTAGTGACACCTAAACTTTAAGGAGTCCTCAAAAATCCTAATTGAATACAACAAAACTTAAAAACTTCACAAAAATCATTAAAAGTCTCAATTGAATACACCCTTTTGTTTATATCTTGAAATAGATTACAAATTTTTTGTGACCCATTTCAAAAGATAAATTGAGAAGACGCTCAAATCAGTAACAAAACTGACAAATTTTATCTAAAGGGAAAAGAAAGAAAAAGGTCGTGAATTGAATCTTATGGCGCAGTTGTACAAAAGAACAACTAAGCAAGAAAGCGAAGTCCCAGGTGTAAATAAGGCTGACATACCCATGAACTCCAACGTATTGAATCTTTTAAACTAAATCAAATAGGGTTTTTCTTTCCATGCTATACAGAATTTCTTGAGTATGAAACATAGCTAAGAAGCTACTGTGGAAATTTAGTTACCTGCGTTGTTGAAAAGCAATAAAAGCATCTACTTTCGGAGCAGCAATGGTGGCACACAGCAGGAGAGTTCCCACTCCGAAACCAGCCAGTTCGTTCGCTGTTATGTTGTCCATCCAATCTTTCCGGAATTTTGCTGCTCTTTTCCACACTGTTTAGATAATATATTTATCAAATAATCGTTATCGAATTCCTATATTTTTTTTTATAAGGATTAGAATATCCGAAAGGTATTAATAAAAAATTTTAATCATATAATTTATACATAATATATATAAATTATTTATTTTTAAAATTTAAGATATATAAATCACTTTAATCTGCTTATCTTTCTTAAAATTTAATAAAATATTATATTTAATTAATATAAAAAATATATATAACTCTAACATAATAAGCATTTTGAATTAATAAATTAACATTTAGCCATAAATTTCACACAAATAAAGTTTCCATTTCTTTTATGTCACACACCTCCTTTTGGTTCCATTACAAATTGAACTCTCAAATTAGACAAAAGTAAGATGAATCTCTTTTTAAGTTTCAAATAGTCAATAAAATTATTATAGGTGTGATAATAGTATAAAAACACATTTTTAAATATGTAAATTAATTAACATTTATAATTTAATCGATTTAAAATTAATCATTATTTATATTAATTCTAAAAATATTATTTATATTTATTATGATGATTTTATGCTTGTAGAATCAATGAAATCAATCAAAATAGAGCAAATAAATCAAAATTGAATTTATGCAATATTTATTCTCAAGATCTCAACAACCTACTGCTGTATTTTGGGGATAACTTTGGACTCAAATATTCAAATGAAGTGATTCAAGATGATATGAAAAGATAATTCAATGATGCATGATTTTGAATTTCATAAACAATATCAAAATAGGATTATTTCAAGGCCAAGAATTAGATGCAATCTGAAATATCTTGCAGTTAGACAGCTATTAGTATATTTAATATAAATTTCTGTGTACAGATCCAAATTAAATGATTTTTGATTCTCTGGAAAGATAAGAGATTCATCTACGATTCATATTCAGAAAATATTTTGAAAATTAATTATCTTCAAAGAGAAAATGGCGTGATATTATTATGATTCAGCAAATCTTCCTACTCTAACACTATAAATAGATGGACATTCAACACTTGGAAGCACGAAGGAAATTGCAAAGAGTTCTTACTTTTTATTCTCATTCTTTCTCTCTAGAATTTGTGGGAATGATTTGTAAGCTAGGCTAAATTTAGAGTAAGGCTAGAGAGGAGCTTAATTATGTAGTTTTTTTATTCATTCTTTTATTCCTATAAGTGCTTTATAGTTTATAAATTTGTTTTGAGAAATTATTTTGTTCATCTTCTTGCTACATTCAATAAATTATATTCTTCAGTTTCATATAAATTCAGTCATGCTTTCTTTATGTGCAACTTTTAGTTTATAATTATTTTATTTATTTTATGAATTAATCTTCTATTGCAATATTGTCAATTTAATATATTATAGATGTTAGCTTATAAGAATAAATTAAATTGTTCTACTATGACAACATTATTTTTCTCCAATCAAATACCTTTAAATTTCATCTTAGATCTTAAATTCTAAATTTTTCAATTGTTCGTTTGGGATGTGAAACATGCAATTGAGTAGTAAATAGGAATAAAAGTTGGTAATATTAAAACAAAATAATTAAGTGAATCTCGAAGCCTTGTTATTTGCATATTGATTTTATTTTCTACTAAGATTGCTATATTTAATTATTGTCAATTTTTTTTTTCAATTATAAAATTATTTCTTCTATTTATTTTGTAATAACCTTTATTTTGTTGGTTTAATTAATTTTTCTGTGGATTCGACACCTAAAATTATACTACAATAATCGCTTAACCAAAGGTAATAATTTTGAGCGTGAACTAAGGTGCTGCCTTGTCACAAAATCAGTTTGAAATTTTTCATGTTATATTGCAAGATGAGAAGGCACTCTCTATTTTGATAGATTTTTTGTTTGGTAGAATAAATAATAAATAAATGATGATTACAGTATGAGGAAGAAATAAAGATAAAGTTAAAAATTTTAACTTATAATAAAAGAAAAAAAAAAAAAAAAAAGCTTTAGAAATGACAAAAATGAAAAAAAAAAAAAAAAAAAAAAAAGGCTAATAATAAAGGAAAATATGTACAATAATATTTTTGCTCATAATTAAAAACATGTACATAATATTATATTTATTTGATATTTATTAATTTATTTAAAATTATTTTATGTAAAGCTTATTTATAATATATATTCATTCATCATGAATTTAGTGGTCTAGGCTGCATCCATTTTTATTTTTCTTAATAAAAATAAGAAAACTTATTTTATTAACTTTATATAAAACGAGAGTTTGTTTCTCAAACATAATATCCCATTTATTTAAAGTTATTTTGTTTAATGTTTATTAATTTATTTAAAATTATTTTATTTAAAGTTTATTTATAATATATATCCATACATCATGAATTTAGTGATCCAGGTGATGTCCATATTTATTTTCCTTAATAAAAATAAGAATTTATATATATATAAACGGGAAAAAGAGTTGGGACGAAAATTGATAATATTTTATTTTATTTTTTTATTCAAGTCTGGACAACCTAAATAAAGAATATAAAAATAAATAATTATTTAATTTTTTATTTTAATTTATATGATATATTTTGAAGTTTTTCCTTTTACAAAAATAATTATTTATTTGATGCATTTTGTCTAAAGTGTTTTTTAGATAATAGGTAGATCTATTAATCTATGTATAATATATATATATATATATATATATATATATATATATATATATATATAAAGGACAATTAGTAATTTTGTATTTATTTGATATAATTTTTTGAATAATTTATATTTTTAGTAGATAATTAATGTAAGTATATTATTTCCTATTTTTATTTTTTATATTTTTTATTTATATAATATATATTTTGTTTAAAAATTTATAATTTTTTAGTAGATCTATTACTTTATATATAATGAAAATTTGCTTAAGATATTTATTTGATAATAATTTTATTTTATACTGATTGAAAAACGAGCTAATTTGTTCTCAAATCTCTGGTACAAATTTTAGTTGAAGTGTGAAAATAACTTGAGTTTGCCACTATTTATATTATAATTTTGAAAAATTTCATGAGTTGAAAAGATCGCATTTATGAGATCTTTAAAACCCTTAAAATTCGAAAGGTTTTGCATTAAGGGAACTTTTACAAAAGAAGCAACATTCACTTACCTCTTTTATACAAGCTAAAGAAAAGGAGGGATTTATTGTTTGAGTGAACAGGCTATAAGCTCACTAGTATTACATAATCATTTACGCCCACTTTAAACCTTATCCATTACATGTTAAATACACATAATAAACTTAACTCTATTATTCTTAACGTTATTATTAAATGGTTCGTGATTCTACTAATAATTGACATGTAGCGGATTGATGCGACCTAGACATCATCGATATCTCAATTATCACATCTTAACTTATTTAACTTGTTGCTTTCTGTTTGTGTAAACAAGGACATAAGTGGATCGCAGCACCTGAGACTAGTCATCATTTCATTAAGTCTAACATAATCCATACATCAATCCCATCCACAGAGTTCACTTCCTTACAAGCTCATCGTTGTGTTATATGTGTGTATTTTTTTATACCTATGTATATATATATATATTATATGTAAGAATATCAATTGTAATAAAGATCCAAACATTGATACTAAATTCCTCAGGCTCTCTAAACATTATTAAAATGTACTTTTAGTAAAATTATATATATATATATAATCCGAATAATGTCTAATATTGTTTTGAATAATTGTTCCTTTACTTTAAGCTAATAACATAAGTATTTTTTTTTTTAAGATCTATTATCAAATTTAAATAAAGATTCTAAACATTATTTAATAATGATAACATCTAATAAGAACTCTAATTATATAATGATTATAACATTCAATAATAATTTTAAATATTATTTTAATAAGAATTCTAAATATGATAATGGAATAATAATTAAATTCAATAATGACTCTAATCAAATGATGATTACCACATTAATAAAAACTTTAAATATTATTTTATTTTCAAAAATGATTTAGAAGTATAAAAAAATTAATTTAACATTTATTTCAAATATGGTGTAAAATTTAATAATTTTTTTAAATAAATAAAATAATTTATGTGTAATATACATATTTTTAAATATATATATATATATATATATATAAAGTGCGTATGGAAAAAAAATTAAAATGAAATATATAAATAAAAAGGGAAGTTGGGTATAAGAGGTTCCGTAATTGTTTAATTTAAGTAATTTAATTTTATAATTATTATATTGAATATTAGAGGTTTCATAATTTTTGAAAAATTTCATAATAGTTTCGTTTTACGTACAAATGAATACTTTAATTTAATAATTTTTAGTTGTATGAAAGTTTGAGAATATAAATAATCAGTTTTATACTTTTGTTGGAATAGTAGTGCTCGTTTTAAAAAATATATGATTAAATTTGCTTATTTTTTATAATAACAGAACTTATAAAATTTAACTTAAAAATTACGAAATTAAAATACTTATTTGAAAATTTTTGAAATTTTTAATGCCTAATCCAATAATTACAAATATAATATGCTTATTTGATATATATATATATATATATATATATATATAGGATCTCTAGAATATTTTTTCCAATTAAAAAGTGGTTAAAAGATAAAAAAGTTCAATATTAAAATTCAATATATAAATAATTATGAAAAAATGATAGTTCAAATCTATTATATTTGATAAAAGTTTACTTTAAGCTCGTACTTATTTAAAAGAGTATCATAAATTCACTATCTTTATGAAGATGGTCGCATAAGTCCATTTTATAAAAATAATTAATTTTTATTGCTCTTACAAAAAAGAATATAAAAATATGTTACTTTTATAAAATAGACTTTTATAATTTTTTTTAAAAGATAATAAATTTATATTATCTTTTAAATAAGAGGCAGGTTCTATAACCTCAAAATTTTACATGAGTTTAGCAAATTTTAAACCATTTGATTTAATTGAATTCAATGGTCAAGATCTCTTTCTTTTTTTTTTTTTTTTTCCCCACTAATTCAAACATTTATTACAATTTTATAATTTTTTTTAATAAATAAAAAGTAAAACATAGCACTAAACAAATGGTACAATTTATATAACAATATTAAAAAGTAAAACTGAGAATGTATAATTTAGAAGATACAACTTAAAATTTAAGATTATTGTATAAATTAATTTTTTATAGAACATATAAATTATGATTTTTTTTTTATTTTTTTATTATAATAATTATTTTTTGGGTTATATGCTGTCATGACCCCATATTTAATAAAAATTTGATATGACCCCCTCCACTTGATTTTTTTACATATTATGACAAAAATGCCCTTAATAACCCTCAGTTGGACGACTGTCCAACTCACCTCAACAGAGTTGGACATGTGTCCAACTGAAAACCAGAGGAGTATATTTTAGAGGACACATATGTCTACTCGCCGGAGCTCAGTTGGACGACTGTCCAACTGATGAAATTTTGACCGGCCGGCGACCCCACTCGCCGGAGCCGAGTTGGACACATGTCCAACTAGACTGCCCAGAATAACCCCTCAGTTGGACGTATGTCCAACTCACCTCAACAGAGTTGGACATGTGTCCAACTGAAAACCAGAGGAGTATATTTTAGAGGACACATATGTCCACTCGCCGGAGCTCCCGGAGCTCAGTTGGACATACGTCCAACTACGTCCAACTTAAAATTAGAGAGCTTATTTCAACAAAGTTGGACGCACGTCCAACTAAAAATAGCTTATTTCACGTCCAACTAAAAATCAGCAAGCTTATTTCAATAGAGTTTTACTGCATCTTTATTTTTTATTTTCAATAGCAACCAAAGTCATCTCCTTCTCCTTCCCTTTATCAGATCCATCTCTGTCAGAGTTTTTTGATCGGCGACCATGATGAGTGCTCGAAAAGCACTAATATTTCGTGATTAATTGTGCTTAATTGTTTGATATATAGATTTATTATTATTGTTTATTCAATTAATTTCATAAATCTATCCATTCGGAGTCACGGGTATATTTTAGTGTATTTCAGGTGTTTTTAGCGTCAAATGAGTCAAATAATGAAAACACGCAAAGACGGAACACTTACGGCGCTCAGATCACGAGTTACGGGCTAAACGAGACAAATATGTAAGCCTTACATAACGAGCCATCACATATGTAAGGGGGTACATGTGAAGAAACTGAAGACAACGCGCGCCGCGGCGAGGAAAAGTCATGCCGCGGCGGGGAGCTCTCGAGTTTGGACATTATTTCCAATTTTTGTGTTGCGCCGCGCGGGGAAAATGCATGCCGCGGCGCGCCTATTCCTATTGCAATCAGGAATCCCTTACATCTATAAATACCCCCTTAGACCCCCCTTACAATAGAACTCGACCAACTCGTACACAACTCTTAGATTTCACAATTTTGCGACCAAACACTACATTCAATCAGTTTTGAGAGCGTTGTCACACTCTAACGAAGCGAGAGAAACTATTCTAAGGATTCAAGGAAGCCAACGACGATCGAAGATAAAGCTTACGGAGAAGAACGCTATCCAATCCATAAGCGGTATTTAGATCTAGGATTTTCTTGTTGTTATAGAATTAAATCTTCTTCTCTTTTTGTTAAAGTGTATGATCATATTTTATTTGTCTATGAATATTAATATGAACATGTCTGGCTAATTTTATTATGGATGTTTAGTTTGTGTTGCCATGTTTGCTAGAATTGTGTATGGTGTATTTTATTGATTTGGAATAAACGAATTACTTTTTGATTAAGAGTATGTTTAAATATTTGATTATGAATTATCATGGGCCCATTTGATGTTCGTAGTTAGGTTGAAAAATTTGAGAATTTGGTTATAGGAACGTCACCTTAATTTTATTCCGAAACACTTAATCAAAGCTTCAATTTAGTGACTTAGTCATAGCATTAATTTGATTGGCATGTTTTCCTTGCGCATAATTTGATTGCTATTTGATTTACCCCACCAAAGGTAGTTAATTAGTTAATAAATAAAGAGATTTACCTCCGCCAAAGGCAGTCTCGTAATTAAAAGGAAAGCCGATAGTTTTGTTTATATAGGACGTTCATGTTATTTCACCATACCTTTTCGATGCAAGCATGGTCAACCAAGCTAAACGTCCATACATCCTCCATTGATCTTTGATTTAATTGAATTGATTGTTTGCTTGTGATTCTGTTTTCGTTTGATTGTCGTATGATTGTTCTCGTCATAAAAACAAATAACCTTTTTACAATTTTACTTGCTTTAGAATTCTAGTTACTTAGAGTTTTAGTTTCACTAGAACTCTATTTAATTAGTCTTTTATTTTCATTAGAACTCGATTTAGATTAAAAAGTTAGTTATTTAAAACCACTGCAATTCCTTGAGAGACCGACCTTGGAAGTTGCTTATCACTTTACTACGAGTGATTCGTACACTTGCGAGTACACATTTTAACACATCAGACCACGGCCACGGGAACCAGAAGATTCATTAGTGGGATAGTCCATGGGAAGTGAAGAGGGTGCAGAGGCAGCTATGGTTACAGGTTCTTGAAGGGTCCTAGCGGCTCGGGACCTAGTCGAAATCGATATCGGATGTGGTGGTGGGTTTGACGAAGAGGAAGAAGAAGCTGTGAAACGGGCTCGCTTGCTAGAACGGGTGGTTGGACCGGTTACTGTTGCTGATGAAGACGATGAAGGGGCCGCCTTTCAATTAACTCCGATAAATACACAAACAAAGAAATAAAAACTGTGAAAAATAGGGATGAGGGTAAATGAGGTATTTTTTAAAAATGTGCTAGTGGGGGGTTAACTCAGATTAAGATTATTAATAAGGGGTTAAACCAGCCTATTTCCTTATTTGTTTGGATTTAAACATTAAACAACGTAAGACTTATAACTTATGAGATACAAAATTTAAAATATAAATTATTATTATTTCTACTTATTTCAAAACATTTAAAATTGAAATGAAATTTAAAGTATTAACAAATTCAACATTTGGAACCGTTTGAGACTTGAGAGCATTGCTTATATTTTTGTACTTTGTTATTTCCTTATTTATTAATTGAAATATTAAATTCTTTATTATTTTGTTTAAATTACATAAATTTTTGAAGGTTATTCTTTAAAAATTATACACCATATTATAATTAACATATTTAAAATATTGTCCTAGAGATATCATACAAGTAAATAAATTAAAATCTTTAAAATTATAGATATTATGGATTGAATATTGACATAAATTTTATAATATTGTTAGATAATGTTACTTTCTATCATTTATTTAATATTATGTTTTATTTTTTATTTAATATAAATTTATTAGATATGTGAGAAAAGAGTAATACTTATTATTTATTTATTAAAGATTTAGTTACTTAGATGAAATAAGAAAGAAAGAAAAAAAAGGTGCTAATAATTAATGTCATAAAATTGTAAAATTATAATAAATATTTGAATTAATAGATAAAGAAAAATAAAATCTTGATCTTTAAATTTAATTAAATTAAATAATTAAAAATCTGTAAAGTTTTTAGGCTGTGGAACTTGCCTGTTGTAGTTTTCGTCCGTTATTATTATTATTATTATTTTTGCTAAGCAATAGTTTTCGTCCATTATTTGACTTGCAGTTAGATCCGGCCCGACCTGAACCGTATTACCGACCCTGCCACCCGTTACCAATAGGCAACAGCAATAAGCACCGCCTTGACAAATTAGGGTTTAAGGCTTTAAGGCACTGCACGAGAGAAAGAAGAGAATATAAAATATTGTAACTTAGCAGATTACAACGGTAAATATCAAATGATAGGGTTTTCGTTTTATCAGGCATAGGTATATACGAAACTCCTTAATTTCATGGTATATTTGCTTAAACTCTTAAACTCGAACCCACGCTTACACTAAGAAGTCGAAGTCCAAATCTCTTGTTTAGCCTTTGTCTCGATTCTCAACACTATCGTGGTAGAACAAGAAGGGGTAGAGACCCAGGATTGATTTTTGTATGAAAGCAACGAAACAATGTCGGCGGATCTCAATGATTATACCATCATCAAGGAAGGAGATGCTGAGATTCTTATGCACGCTAAAAATGAAGTCTTTTTCAATAAAACCCAGGTGCCAAATGTTCCTCTAACTGATGATTTTGCAATAGGTTAATGGCTCTAGATCTTTTTTTTTTGTTGTTGCTAAGAATGAACCTTTGGATTGATTATGCAGTTGAATGGTTATGATGGGTTTTGTGTTTCAGATTGGGTTCTTGATTGAAAATATATTTGTACTTAAGAAGTTATTGTGTTAGATTGCAATGTTAACTTACTTTTGTAAAATGTGTCTGCAGGACTGCTTAACATTATGCTTTCAATTAGTAGTATTTTCCTGGATGTTTTGGAGTTTGAGTATAAAAAATTAATAATACAGAAGTTTCTTAACTCTGTCTCTTATCTTTATGATCAGGTTAACAACAGAGACATGTCCATTGCTGTTCTGAGGACATTCATAACCAAACAGAGAGAGGAGCATGAAGCAAGGTTGTCCAAAAGAACGAAAACGGGGCCCAAGGTATCTGATAAGGTTGCTTCAGGATCTGATTTAGAAGAAGTGTCTAATGATTCTGCTATAAACGATGAAATATTCAATGGAGGTTGTGAAGGTCCAGAGAAGATAATCAAAGATGAACCGCATGGCATTTCAGAGGAACCAATCAAGACTGTAGAACAAAAAGGACCAGGAGTACTTAAGCCACCAAGAGTTCTTGAGGTTTTATCTAAATTTCTCTTAGCAATAATTTCGTAATATCAACTTTTGTTCATTTCTTTTACTTCAATGCCAGTTTAGGTAAAATGTTAACTCGCATATCTTGTCTTTATTATTTGAAAAAGTTGTAACTGATTTCTATGTGAATTTGTAGGCCTTATCAGCTTCGGGATTAAGGGCCCTAAGGTATGCTCGTGAAGTAGAAGGCATTGGTCAAGTTGTGGCTTTGGACAATGATAAAGGTGACTTTCTAAAATAGAAAATATGTATATTATGAATTTATAAACTTAGCAATTCCAAACCTTTTAGAAGGTTATCTCTTTGTAATGTATTTAATTGAACAAAAAAGCTTTAGGTCAGCAGATTGGAACTGCATTTATAGATAGGCGTTCTACTTTAGATGTTAATGCATCTTAACATATACTCTGGGACTGGAACTATATATGCATGCCATAAATGTATTAGTCTTTCCAAACTTGACAGCGTATATTTTTATAATTAGAAGCATATTACTTTTGTTTTTGTAGCGTGGGTATGTAATTTTGTATTTGAAGTGAATTTATAAATCGGAGTATTCATTGCAATTGTTTGCCTGCTTGTAGCTTCGGTTGAAGCTTGTAGGAGAAACATCAAGTTCAATGGTTCTGTGGCCAGTTCCAAGGTGGAATCACATCTTGCAGATGCACGTGTATATATGCTAACTTATCCAAAAGAATTTGATGTGGTATGTGTGTTATGTTTTATGTTCATATGTTAATATTGTGAAAATTCTTTGGTAGGCAGTTTCAAAACAAATTTAGATATAGCAAATTTATTTATGTTACTTAAACCCATTACATAGAAATTATTTAGAACCTCAAAGCAGGAATGAGTGAGTTAATTCACGGCCTATAACATTTTTTGCTCGCCACCACCTGAGACCTGGGTTTCATGATACTGTCCATGGTACTCTATTGTGGAAAAAAGAAAAATTCTTTCGGCATGATATTATGTGCAACATTTGAATAAAATGTGAATGAAACAATACTTTACATACATTTGAATAAAACAATAATTCATTCCTCACTGGGTTTTTTTTTTAGGTTGATCTTGATCCTTATGGTTCACCATCTGTGTTCTTGGACTCTGCGGTTCAGTCTGTTGTTGATGGGGGTATGCTAATGTGTACTGCAACTGATATGGCAGTGTTGTGTGGGGGTAATGGTGAGGTTTGCTATTCAAAGTAAGGGTTATAGTTTTTTCTTTTTTCCTTTGATTGAACAATAATTAATACTTTGCTGACTTGTACTTGGCAAAAACTTTTTTGGCATTAGATATGGTTCCTATCCATTAAGAGGAAAATATTGTCATGAAATGGCTTTGAGGATTCTCCTAGCAAGTATTGAGGTATATTATGTTCTTTGTAGCTTTTTAGTGATTCTTTTCTAATTTGAAAGAAATCAAGAATGAAATGCAGACTGATACTAAGCTGTTCATGATGTATTTTAAACACATATTTGTTTACATGGTTTACTTTCATTGTGAATTTGTGTTTTTTTAAGAATTACTTTTCCAGTATGTAGTTGTATTTTTATATGGGGTGTAGAGCTTTAAGCTTTACTCCTTGCTGTATTTTTATCAATATCTGCACTTTCTTTTATACAATTCTTTGATTCTTTTTCCGTAATGCAGAGTCATGCCAATCGGTATAAACGGTACATTGTTCCTGTGCTATCCGTGCAAATGGACTTCTATGTTCGAGTTTTTGTTCGCATATACACGTAGGTGGCCTCTTGCATTGAGCTCATCGAGCGATTTATTGTATTTGTGCTTTAATTAAAGCTGGAAATCTTTCAGTTCTGCAAGTGCAATGAAGAACACTCCTCTTAAGCTTTCATATCTGTATCAGTGCACTGGATGTGATTCTTTTCATCTCCAGCCTATTGGAAGGACTGTCTCTAAGGTAGGCATATGTATGTGATTTATCAAGGATATTAATAGATGCTATACTCACAACATAATAGTCGGATTTGGTGTTTATTTTATGTTGACTGTGTCATCTGTGCTTGCTTGTTATTTTGCTATAAAATGAGATATCTCATATCGTATGGAGGGTGAGAACACTTCACTTTTAGAATCTGACGCCCTTAGGCTATATTTTCTTTTGGAAAGAGTTGAATCATCTGGCTTTTCATATTCCTAAGTTGGTTTTAAAAGGTGGGAGGATAAAGTTGAATCAATTTTTATGCCTTCCTCATGCATGGCACGCACATACCTATTTATGCATTCAACATTCTCAATTCTTTTCTAATAAGTTGTTTGAAAGAAGTTTAAATAATTAATAGGTTTACTTATCTCTATTTAATTTTAGTTCTTATAACTTTCAGAATAGCAGTGTAAGATATCTGCCTGGTTTTGGTCCTGTTGTTCCTCAAGAGTGCAGCGATTGTGGTAAGAAATTTAACATGGGTGGGCCTATATGGTCTGCCCCAATTCACGATCAAGAGTGGGTCACTTCTATCCTTGCAGATGTGAAATCTATGAAGGATCGTTATCCTGCATATGATCGTGTGTCTGCTGTTCTCACAACGGTCTCTGAGGTGTGTTTTCTAGTGGATTTCTTCATTTCAGATACTTATGGCCCATGAATCATTAGTTGAAATTCAATAAATTGAAAACATGCACTATATGCTTTAAGTGGTTCGGAACCTTACAGGTGAATTTCCATTAATATTCATCTTTACTCTGCCCAAAAAATGAACGAAGTGTCCTTAAACTGACCTTCTAGTATAATAGATCATACACAGTATTTAATCTGTTCTGGTGAAATTTGGCAAGTATGCTACAGTACACTTGGAGCTTAATATTGTCACAATTTTTATTGGTTCTATGACTAACGGCCTGTTTCTTTTCTTTTATTTTCTTTCTCATGAATGTTTGACCTCATGGCATTTGAGGATTAATTCCCAATAGTAATGTTTCTAATTTATTACTGCTTTCAGGAATTGCCTGATGTTCCTCTGTTCTTGAGTTTGCACAACCTTTGTGCCACTCTAAAATGCACTTCTCCATCAGCAGTTATATTTCGGTCTGCTGTGATCAACGCAGGATATCGCATATCTGGAACCCATGTGAATCCATTAGGATTGAAGTCAAATGCTCCAATGGATGTCATTTGGGACATAATGCGCTGCTGGGTAAGAATTACTTTGTGTTTCACTTTTTTTTTTAAAATTATTATTGGTGTAAGTAAAAGTTCTTTTAGAACAATTTTCGTTTTTGACCTCCTTTACACTACCTTCAGATCCCTAGTCAATTTATATTAAAAACTGAACTCGTGTTAAAAAATGAAACTCATTTGAACATATGTTCAAGCGTAGTATATATAGTTTAAAACTTTTCTTGAAAACATAATTTGATTTGTTGATGCTCTGGTGGTTGGCCGTTGCCGTAGTTGCTGGATATCCAACATTTTTTGTGTTTTTGAACACGTGTACAAAAATAAATTATTTATAAATTTCAAATATAGTTAGGGGTCAAAACTGAAAGAATCCTTTTGAAGGGGGCAGAATCTCATGCAATATTCTTCTTATTAGTGGAGTATTTACCAAGCTTTTTCTGTGTTTTTTTCTTTTTAATCATGCGAGTGTATCCTATTTGAACCTCATGGAATTTTGGGACTGAGCTTGAGCCTCGTTTATTGGTCGACTAATAGTTAAGCTGAGGGAGTTTAAAGATTTGTTAAAAATTAGGATGACATGGTAAACATGATCAGTCTCTTTGAATTATTAAATAAGATTTTAACAAAATTTTGAAATCATAAACCTATGAGTGAGCTAATTGAAGCCAGGCTCAGACAGTAAACTTGGAAAACTTTCTTCCTATGATGCGCTTTGAGCTTGCTCTTTCTTGGAGGTGCTGGTACGTTTAGGGTAGCTCTATTTCATTTTCTATCCTTTCGTTTCTGAAGAGTTCAAAAAATGGTTAATGTGCATTTTCTATCATTTTGTTCTGTTTTTACACACACAGGTGTTCTGTTATAAGAAATCTTGTCCATTTCCCTCATTAAAAAAGTAGTGTATTACATTTCACTAATGAATTTACCCACATTTCCACTAATGAATATACCTAAGGACCTTTGGGATGATATTATGTAATGGGGGTTCCTTTTTCTAGGTAAAAAATCATCCTGTCAAAGCTCAACCTGCTGATCAACCTGGAAGTGTGATTCTTGCTAAAGAACCAGTTCTGCAGGTACCTTTCAGTTTTCACCTCCCATGCTAATGAACATTAATGAAGTATGTTTTCTGCTTTATTTGGTTTTATCCTTAAATTAGTTGATATTTTGAGCATTCTAAAATTTGAGTCAACTACGTCTTTGTGTTTTTTCAACAGGCGAATTTCGCTCGAGCAGTTGCATCTCTCAGTAAGGCACAAGCCAAGAAGGTTGCGCGCTTTCTTCCAAACCCAGAACGGCACTGGGGTCCAAAGCTCAGGGCAGGTCGTCAAATCACCAGCAAACACGTTTCTCTTTTGGGTCAAGATGCAGTGAACGGATCTGTCAAGCAGGAAGATGAAGAGCGCGATGCCAAGCGCCAAAAGACAGAAACTGTTCCCAGCTCAAGTTGATGAAATGCATTCTCTCCCTGATTGATGCTTACTCATCAACCTAGCTGGCATGTTGGTCTACAAACAGACTCATTAGAAGAATGTTTGTTGTCCTGTTTTGTAAGGTGAGGCAAAGCAGAAGAGTTGCATGTTTTATAAGCCGTGATGTTGGTCAACTTTAAGAATTGTGCAGAAAAATCCCTGGTTAAACAATGAAATCCGAGGACATTCAAACAATTTTGATTTTTTTTTTTTTTATAAAAAAAATAACTACACAATTTTTGTTGTAATTTATGATTTTTACGACCAACAAAAAGAAATGGCAATCAATCTATGTAGATTTCAGTGGATTTTACTCGAAGATAATGGTTGAGAAAATAACAAAACAACCTTAAAACTCATAAATCTTTAACAAAAATATAATACCCAGATTCCTCCTAATTCAACCAAGGTATGTATCAATACAAATCAAACTCAGTAAAAATTTTTGAGTTATAAAATTCTTTAAAATCACCGATTTTTAATACACTTGTATTTTAAAGACACGTGTAAATTTTAATTGATACATATAAATACTAATAACCTTAAATTTTAAAACTCATTTAAAATAATTAGAAGCCTCAATTAACTAGACCCTCTTACAATATGGGCTATTTTTTCTTCAAATTTTTGCATGCAGGGTGAAGTAAATAATACACGTTTCTTCCGTTTTTGTTTCGCCTCTAGAGTTTTCATAATTAAAATTAAAATTAAAATTAGGTTTAATTGCATGTCACAACGATATAGTTTTATTTTTAACACCCTTTTAGTTGGTATAAACATATATCGTTTTATTTTTAACACCCTTTTAGTTGGTATAAACATGTTATTTTTTATTTCATGTGTAAAAAACACTTTTTTTTTTTTTTAGAGATTACTAAAAGTAAAACTTAATAACTTAATCATATATGATAGGTGGAAATTAAGCGTTGCTATTTCATCCTACTTGATTTCTATTTCTATTTAATCATATATTCATGTATAATCTTCCCTTATTTTTTACAACGTATATAAATAATTTCCAGTTGATTTTAACTAACACTAAGTGCAAGTAAGCTGTATTTCGTATTGAGTTTTATGTACTATATTTTTGTTTCTTCGTATCTTGGTTTACTAATTTAAATTTATTTTCTATGGCTATTTTCACGTGGGTGAACTGGGTTTGATCTCCAGCCACGGCCCATCAGTATCCAGCCCAATAATAGAAGAAAATGATTCATATTTGATAACCCGGTATTAATTCCCTGAAATGATACATATATAATGAAAATTGATTTTTTGTCCAAAATAGTAAAACGACTGTGCTTTAGAAAAATACAAATGACATTTTTAACCATCAAATTCAAAGGTTCTGGTTCTGCCGCCGCTGCTTTTGAATTTCATAACTTGTAAGGATTGATTCTTCGTCTTTCTCTCTTTTAATCTCTTTGGTGTTTGGTGGTTGAATACACAGAATTTGGCATTTTATTTGGATTATTAGCCCAGACACAGAATTATGGTAGAATCAAACTATTCTTGAAGATGAAGATGAAGATGAAAACAGGCTTAATATATTGAACTGAAAGAAAAAAAAAACTTAATAAAGTAGGAAAGAGTGAAGCAGATGAAGAATTGAAGATGAAGATGAAGATGAATTGTTCTCAAGCTTTCGACTATGTCTGCAAAGAAGTATTTAGTTTAATTTCAATCACCCACTGGAAGAAGAAGAAGAACAACTTATGTACATTCACATTTTATATGTACAGGTTACATACACATTTATTTTGTAAATGTGTATGTAACCTGTACATTCACATTTTGTATGTACAGGTTACCTGTACATACTAACTGTTCTTCCTGCAAAATGTGAATGTACAGGTTACATACAAATTTATTTTGTATGTAACCTGTACATTCACATGAAATGCATTGTATTGTTTGTATGTTATTGTTGTTTTGAACAGCTTACAAAATGTGAATGTACAGGTTACATACAAAATGTGAATGTACAAGTTACATACAAATTTGTATGTACATGTTACATACAAATTTACATACAAAATAAATTTGTATGTACAGGTTACATAAATATTTTGTATGTAACCTGTACATTCACATGACCTGTACATACAAAATGTGAATGTACAGGTTACATACAAAATAAATATGTATGTAATCTGTACATACAAAATATGAATATACAAGTCCATAAGCTTCGAAGGAAACACGAAAATGGCGAGGTTTTTACGAATACTCAGATAAAGGGATATTTTGGTAAAAATTATATATATTATATAAATGAAACTCACCATTTAAGTCCAAAAAGTGCTATTTAAGTCCAAAAAGCTTTTTTATTCAAATCTTTGCTATTTGAGCAATTCACTGGGGTTTAGGCTCATGAAACTGCTAGTCTGCTAGTATTATAGTAATGTAATGTCGGTCATAAAACAACATTTATTATCAGAAAGTATTCAACAATTTAAACACTATAATCTTATTTCCCTAAGTACATAGGATGTTTGTTATAAATAAAATTACATCATTTGAAATTGACCCAATGAGTCAAAGACATTACAGATGAAAGATACTGCTTGCTAGTAACTCAAATGAACTGCTGTAAATTTAGGACATTCTCAACCAAAATTTCAATTATGCTTTTAAATTGCCACCTTTATTAGAGGAAGGGTTAAGCCGATCCCAAGCTTCAATCCATGTAACCATGGCGTCAGCTAGCTTATCAAAGTAGGGATCCACCTTTGCAAGCTTTTCCTTGACCTGCTTAGATAGCTCAATGTAGCAGTTTTGAACACTAGTGCAGTCTTTTGGAAGAACAATTGATTGAAAGAATGGGATAATCTCTTCCTGCCAGTAAATGCCTTTGTATTCCTTCTTCAGATTCACAAATGGGTTACTTGCTTTACTGTGAAATATGTATGGAAGACCTGTTTTCACTCCCAATCCCAAATGATCACAGATCACCTGCATATGTCAAATTTTTTTTTCATCTAACTTCTTAATGCGAAGTTGCATCAAGCATTGTAATATTTTAATTCAATATAGTTTAATAAGGTACAATTTCATTAGGTCCTATTACATAACGAAATAAAGCAAAAAAAAAGGAACCTTGGTGCACCAGCCAGCCCACATATCATCATAACGTCCAATTGGCTGACCATCACCCATGAGTCCAAAGTACATTGCAGGGCCAATAAGATCACGATCGAAAGCCAAATTCATTCCACACATTGGAAATAGGGTGCCCTTTGGAATTGTCAGAACCATATCAACATACCTAATAGAACCATAAGCGAAAAAAGCGTGAGCAATGCTTTAATAATAAAGCAGGATGTAAAATATTGGTCAACGAATTTCCTACCTGGTGTTTCTCTCTAGAGGTTTAACAAGCTGTGTAGGGGCATCATAATCTGGAATGTTTAGCCAGAGGCCATGAGAAACAGCAGTTGGAACACCCTCGCGTAGACTAAAAGGGTATCCACGGACAAAGTCTGCACCTTCTGAATAAGGGTCATACAGGGTGTTGAAGAAAAAGGGTGTTGATGGGCACAGAAGGTTCTTAATGTGTTGCTCAAGTGCATTGACTGGATGGCCTGTTGGATCTTTTGCAACCTAAGAGTGTATATTTAAAATCAACTGTAAGTTCAACTCATATTTTAATGCTTCAGCATCTACTAAGATGCCTTTCTCAACAACAGTCTAGATATTATGTTCTAGATGAAACAAATTTGGTCGTGTAATCTAGCCAAATGTTTAACGCATATTTCTAATTAACAAGAAAAGACCATCATTGGAAAAAGCTTCGAACTTTACGTTGGTTTGCATGATAGAGGCTGTACTGGAAATTGTTAAGGCTGATAAAGTTGCAGCAGCATGGAATAGATTTGGTATGGCGAATTTGATGAGCCAAGCAAATCATTATAATTCTAATAACATAGTATTTCTTGAAAGATTGAAATGCTTATATCACACAATTCAAACTAAAAACAGAAATCAAAACCATGATATACAATAATCAGAACAAAAAAACAAGCATCAGAAAATAAAAGCATATGGTCACTGAAGCATAAAATCAAACAGGTAGAAGAAGTAATGCAAATCAATAATAGCCAGACCAAAATCACAGAACAACCCACTTATCAAAATCAAATGTAAAAGGGAAAGAAAAAAAGAAGTGATAAAATAAGACCCAGTTAAAAAAATCTTAAGAAAAGACTTACAAAGCAATCATCATCAATGGTGAAAATGTACTTCTTCTTAGAGACCATGTAGCCAAAGCAACGGCAAGCAGAATCCTTGAAGGAAATGCAAGAGGCCCTAGGACCAAGAATTTTGTTAATATCATTACGATTGTAGAGCTCATAATCAAAGCCTTGAGGGACTTTGATAGTCTTAGATGGATCACCATCTTGAATAATGATAAGATGGTAAGGCTCTAAGAAAGGCCTCCACATCTCAAGGAAATCAAGGTTTCTAATAGTGGGTATGACAATATCAAGATCATTTTTCAATGGCGGATTTTTACTAGCAGTAAGGCCGGTTGTGTTGGCTGGTTCTGAAAGCATTTTTGTGAAAACAGAGGAACAAGAAGAAAAAAACCAATAAAAAGAGTGAGTGAGGCTTTGGTTTTCTATTGAATTGTATGTTGTAAGGAGGAAATAGAGTTGGTGTGGTGTAGGGAATATAAATGGTAGAGTATGTGGCGTCACGTGCGATGTCGTAGAGATCGGCACGAGTGGAGGGTTAAAAAGAAGGACGTGTAAGTGACTTTTATAAGGTATGAAATGTTCAATATTGTAACCCCATTTTGTTGGGTAGAGACTTTAAGTTTTTGTTCAGTAAAAGATTCCACGACTTTGTTGTTTTAGTTTCAATTCATGTTTGTGCATTTTCCCCTAACCTGAATTTAAGAGTTTTGAGTGTTTTTTCCACAACTTTAACCTCAGCAACACCATAGAGAATAAAGTGGAATTCTTTTATTTATAGAAAATAACATATACAACTCTAAACAACACTATAGTTTTTAATTGAAGAGATGTATAATTCGTTTAATTAAAAAAATGTGTTTATTTTTTGTTGTTGTTTAAAGTTTTATGAGTGTCTATGTATTATTATTTTTATAAAAAATTAAAGTTATAGACTTATATTGGTCAAGAGACTCATGTCAACGGTAAGCTAGATGATGGAATTTTTTCTTTGCTAATGCAAATTTTCTATGGACATTACAACTTACAACCCTAATGATCATTTTTTTTATGTTTAATATTTATATTATATACAATAAACGTATATGTATGAATTAATGAAATTTGTTTTTGTTTCCGGAATATTTTTTGATCATACAAAAAGAATACTAGTGTGTATGTATATATATAGTATAAAAAAAAGAAAAGAAAAATAAGTTTAAAATAAATATGTTTGAAAATTAATTGGTAATTTATTTTGACATGAGAATTTCATATTAATCTATTTATGATATTTTATGACATTATTATTGAATTTGTGTTTGTGATCACATGGTCAATTTATTTGTCTCTTTATGAAAATAAAATCAACCCGTTTAACAGTTATAGTAATTAAAAATAAAATTCAATATTTTTATTAAAATAGTGTATTTATGTATATATATTACTAGGGGTGAGCAGCGGATCGAAACTGCTTATTTTTCACCGATCTGAATCCGATCTGATCCGAAGCAGATTTGAAGATTTCTAATCCGAATTCGATCCGATAATGTAGTCAATCCGAACCAATCCGAATCCGAGCAGATCGAATTTTTCGGATCGGATAGGTCGGATTGAGATTATAATTTATTTTTTATTATTATCATATATAAAACACAATATATACTAACATTTAAATTTTAAATTGATATATTTTTTAGTAAAATTTATTTATTTATAGTCACAACTTATATAATCAAAATAATAAAAAATATATTGTTGAATATTATTAAATTATTATATAGAATTTAACATTTTTATTTTTTTAAAACTAAAATAATAATTTAATGCAATTGTGGTATGTATAATATTTAAATATAACACATTAAAAATAAATATGCATTTATTTATAATTTTAATAGTAATTTAGTCCGGATTGGATTGCAACGGATTATAAAATATGTCAATCCAAATCTGATTCGAATTCGACCGGATTGTATACTTTTCGATCTGAATCCGATCCGACTATAAAATATGTCAATCCAATCCGATCCGATCTGATCCGAATCCGACAGATCAGATCAAATTTATTAATTTAAGCTGATTGATCGAATTATTTGCTCACTCTTATATATTATTACGTATTTTTTACAATGTATGTTTTAGAGAAAAGCAAGCGTGTGAAATTGAAAGTTACAAATGCGTAGGGATTGTGTTTCTCTTTTCCTTCAATCTCGCAATTGACATTGGATATTGGAATATTGGAGATCACAGACACGTGATCCTCATGTGCATTATTTTTTGGGCTTTCTTTTATAACGTACAAGCAAGCCAGTAAGTCACACAATAATCTTATTAAGTGCCAAAAAAACATTCGCACTATCATCTTCACTGATTCGTCTGCACAGGCTTTCAAACTCATGCTCATTAATTCAAATCGGTTACCTGGTAGTTCGCGCTAGCTGTAAATAATGTGATGAATATATTCACATTGCAAATAAGATTATGATACAACACACAAATAATGTCGGAACATTTTCAAAAATAAAAGTTAGTAATGATTTATTTGTATTTTTTAGTAAAATATATATAAAAAAAGTTACAATTTTTGAAAGTAAAATACTATGTTGAAAGGTTATTGTTGAAACATTTTTTAAAATGAAAATAAAACCTTTGGCTAAAAGATTGTAATGATTGGGCAAGTGTCTTTTAGCAAAAGATGCATTAAATAGTTATAACTTTTGGAAGTAAAATGCTATGTTAAAATGTTGTGACTTAAATAAAATAATATGAATTTTTGATATGTTGTAATTGTTATGAACAATTACATATGTTCTAAAAGACGTGACTTTTGAAAAAGTCACAACTCATCAAAGAGTTGTAATCCAACTGAAGGGGTGCATGAAATTTTATAAATATGTCATTCATTTAGGCAATTTGTATAAGATAGAAAGAACAAGAAAAGAAAGTTTAAGATGGATAATAAATGTTCTTTAACATTTTCCACCACAATTTATGTATAAATAAAGTTAGTATTCTAAATACTGCAGATCTAGAACATTAATTATCTTAAGTGCTCTTCAAAATTAAAGGTGTTATTGGGTTGTATTCGTGAATGCACACTGCAGACAACAAAATGCTTCATTATATGTATGTTGAAATTAAGATAATGCATATATGTATAGTTATATGCATTGATCAAATCTCATGAAAATTGATTAGAATATAAAATTAAATAATATGTATTTTAATTGGTGCATATTATACATATAACATGTATGTGTTAAATAATCATGACTCTTGGTATTGTGGTGATCATTAGTGAAAGATCATGAGCCTAGTAAAAAGTCATGACTTGGTGAAATTTTGTGATTATTGAGAAATAGTCATGATTGACGAAAATGTTGCAACCCTTGCTGAGAAATCATGTCTTTTGAAAAATGATCATGACTTTTGGTAAAACGTGGTGACCCTTGGTGAAAAGTCATAATATTTGATGAAGGGTCGTGACACTTAGTAAAAGATGATGACTCTTGATGAAAAGTAGTGACTCCTAGTGAAGAGTTGTGACTCTAGGTGAAGAGTTATGACTCTTGATAAAAGTTGTGCCTCTTGGTAAAGGGTTGTGATTCTTGGAAAAGGGTTGTGAATTTGAGTGAAAAGAAGCGACCTTTGGTGAAAAGTTGTGACTCTTAGCGAATGTTCGTGACTTTTGATGAAAAGTCATGACTCTTGGAAAAGGTAATGACTCTTGGTGAATGGTCGTGACTCTTGAAAAAAGGTCATGACTCTTGGTAAAGGGTCGAACTATTGGTGAAGAGTCATGACTCTTGGTGAACGGTCATAACTCTTGGTTAGAAGTCATGACACTTGGTGAAGGATTACGACCTTTGGGGAAGGGTTGTAACTATTTGTGAAAGCACTCATTTAAGAGTGAAAGTAAATTTTAATATTTTAAAAATAATATAGAGGAAGAATATGAATTTCATAATTTTGATTGATTACCAAGAAAATAATTAAGTTAATATGAATATATGATAGATGAGCAGTATTTTGGGATCCCAGAACAAATAAGCTTGCATGTGCATATGCTCAATCTAAGTAATTAATATGATTATCCTAACTTTATGTAACATAGAAGCTAGATGATTGGGAATCATAGTGGTAAGTATTCCTCTATAATTTAAGTTAATATATCTTGTATAGTTATATGTGTACACTAACAAGATGAGTTCTTCTTTTTTATGCATGTAACCAGATGTAATGTGAGTAACTTGTACATGAATTTTATATACAATTATGTATGATTGATCCTCATGGTAAGAGCATTATTTTATGAAAAGTAATGAAAAACTTGAAACGTCCCTGCTGATAAAAAACGTTACAAGGGACAGAGTTACATATTTATGTAAAAAGGATGTGATGGAAACCAACCACAAATAAATCACCAATGATGAAAATTCAACCCAACACTTGAAACATCAAGATCTTGGGTTCAATAAGTCAAAGTACATCATATGTTTGTGATTGCAAGCACAATAATAAATAAAGAGGTCCCTAAAGAAAGATGTGCTTGGTACACGTAATGGAACGAGGAGGATAAATTATTTAACTTTCAATGAACTTATAACATATTTTTTGTGGGATACTTTAGTTATGTGGGTATCCTTGATAAGTTCACCTATGTGAGTTTCGGAGATAATGTTGTCTCCTATGTAGCTTAGTTGGCTATTAGAGCACTCATGAAAAGCCAGGATATATGACACAACGCTAATCCACTTTTCAACGAATAAAAGAATATTGGAGATGAAGAGGGCTTATATGTGAGACATGTCCAGTTAACCAAATAAGATCGCTGGTTCAAAGGCTTACCTACTATGCTACCTTGGTTAACTTTGATGTATTTTCACTAAGTAAAAGTTCAAGTCTAAAAGACACATTTATTTATGCATAAGTCTTCGGAGTATACTCAAGATAAAAGTTTTCAAAACTATTTTCAAAAATGAAATAGTGGGGGATTGTTGGAACATTTTCTAAAAATGAAAAGACATAACTTTTAGCTAAAATGTTGTAATGATTGGGCAAATATCTTTTAGCAAAAGATGCATTAAATAGTTGTAACTTTTAGAAGTGAAATGCTATGTTGAAAGGTAATGACTTAAGTAAAAGGATATGACCTTTTGATATGTTGTAATTAGTTATGAATAATTACATATGTTCTAAAAGACATGACTTTTGAAAAAGTCACAACTCATAAATGAGTTGTAACCCAATTGAAGAGGTGCATGAAATTTTATAAATAGACTATTCATTTAGGCTATTTGTGTAAGATAGAGAGAACAAGAAAAGAAAGTTTAAGATGGATAATAAATATTCTTTAACATTTTTTACCACAATTTATGTATAAATAAAGTTAGTATTCTAAATACTGTAGATTTAGAACATTAATTATCTTGAGTGCTCTTTAAAGTCAAAGTATTTTTGGGTTGTCTTCGTGAATGCATACCACAAATAACAAGATGCTTCATTGTATCTTGGAGGTGTATTTGCTGAACTCTAGTGCATCACCGAATTAGAGGAGGCAAATAACGTCTTAAGGACAGCCACTTAAAGTCGTGTCTTGAAGCCAAATTTAAATGTTGTATTATTTATAATGATTTTGTAGTATCATAATTGAAGATTATGGAGTCTTGACTTGAAGATTATGAAGCCTTGACTTGAAGATCTTAGAGATTAACATTCAACAAGTTTAGAAAATTTTCCCAACACTTAAATAAATGACATGACTTTTAGATAGATTGTAATTGTTATAAACAATTATATATGTTCTAAAAGACACAACTTTTAAAAAAGTCACAACTCATCAAAAAGTTGTAACCATACTTAAATCGATACGTAACATTTTATAAATTGACCATTTATTTAAGTTAATTGTAGAAAACCAAAAGAAATAAAAATGGAAGCTTAAGAAAAACAATTGATGTTTTCTAATACTGTTATCTCCCACTACTATTTATATACAAATAAAATTAGTGTTTTAAATATTATAAATTTATAATATTAATAATCTTGAGTACTTTTCAAAGTTGTAAAGTTTGTAAGTGTTGAAAATTTTAATGGACAAAACATTTAATTATAATTTAGTTTATGGACTTGTTATCAAGCCTCTCAAGCAAAGCAAAAGAAATACCTAAGCTCTGGATAGTTGTACTTCAAGTATATATTTTATAATTATTACACATAGTATTAGATAATGATTCACTAGCGCATATTTACGAGGCTTAGAATTATTTATTGATGTTAAATTTATTATTAATTGATTGAACTTAAAATTTTTATGTTTCAAATATTTATTTAAACTCAATTTAACTTGTGAAATTGTCATTTTTATTTTTTTAATGTGTTTGAATACTTTTAAGAGGTGTCCCAAAAATATCTTTTTATTTCATTAACGTTTTTAATGGATTTTGTATAATTAAGTTCAAATTAAATGTAACTCTACCTTGTTATATTATCACTTATATAATTTCAGTTTTGGGGTTAGAGGGGGCTGCCAAAAAAAAAAAACTCTCCAGTATTTATATAACCTTTTTACTCAATTTATTTAAAAAATAACTTCCCACCACCCATTGTTCACCTTATTCTTTTTTGGTGAATAAAAATATATGTATTTTTTTTTATAAATAACACATATATATTTTTTTGATAGACGACACATATGTGTCATATATTCTTTTTTAATATATAACACATACACTTTTTTTTAGTATTTGGCACTTAAGTTCTTTTTCTAAAGTAGCACATATAATGTTATATATTTTTTTTCCCAATTATATTACATCTAATTTTTTTTTGATATAGACATGTATTTTTTTCAAAGACAGCTCTCACTTTTCATTAAATAGAATGATTGAATTATGCAGAAAAATACGTATGTGTTTATACATAAAAATATATATGTTTAATTAAATAGAAAAAATACATTAACATATATTAAAAAAAATATATTTAAAATAAATATTACAAAAATAAAAATTATAATTTGATGTTTACTAAATTTTAATTAAAAATTTATGTAAAATGTGATGTGAATAAAATAAAAGGGAGGAAAAAAAAAAGAATGTATGAGAAAAAAGAGAGAGGTACTAACAGTAAAAGAAAGGAAGGAAGAAAAAGGCAGAACAGTGGGCGTCAGTCAGTGCAATTAATAAAAAAAATAAAATAAATTGAGTCAGAATTGGATCAATTGTGCCGCCAAATAAGGAATATATATATGCAATAAGCTTTTGCGGTCAATTTCCAATTTCTAGAATTCCTTGGTAATATTTTCCACCTCCTTGTATAGTACTTGTATATGGTCTTTTGGGGTTATGATTTGGTTTTTCGGTTTTCTTCCGCTTTCTTCTTTGTCAATTCTTGACCAAAAAAAAAAAAATTGATGATAATGATTAAGATTTCTATTGTTACGTAGTTTCTGCTTGCCTCTTTTTATTGTTTTGTTCGAACCCTTCTGTTTTTCAATTTTAATAGCTAACAAATCAAAAAAAAAAAAAATCTACAAAATTTCTTACATAATATTATTTAAGCACTTAATCAAAATACCTAATTAAACAAACAAAAATAATCATGCAACTGAAAAAAGACAAATTTTGTGACTCAAATTTTATTGAATTTCAACTTTTCTATGTGGTTGGCTTAAGATTAAATTGTTTTATGCTTTATAAGCTCGCAACTTTATTTTTCACTTTCATTCTAAATGAAGATGCAACATGTATGATAGGATAATGATAATGAGTCGTCCTAGAATTGAATTCATTAATTTTAACTTACCTTTTTGAGCTTACATTTTCATGTTTTATAGTAAAATTACTAGACATTATATGCATAGATGAATGATAATAACAAGTCCTATCACTAGTAGGATGAAGTGAATTATTAAAATGGGCAGCAAACAATAAGAATCTACACTTTGACTTAATATGATATTTCCTACCACAATAATAACATATAGGCAAAAACTTAATCGTTTTAGCAAGTATAGGTGTAGTGGGTGTTTATGTACAATTAATAGCAGTGAAAGAAACGTTAGAAGACCTTACAAATGTAGTCTTTGAAGTCGAAGGTATAGAGATTTCATCTAAGAATCTAAGTCCACGTGCATTACCATACAACTTACTAATACTCAACATTTTGTCTAATCGTTCAGCTCTAATGGTTAATAGCTTCACAATTTCCTTTGATTAATCAAGTTCTTACATAAGCTTCTTATTTTTCTGTTTAGTACATGCATGACTTGAATTCAACATATTAACATATCAGACAACTCAATTTTTTCTTTTTCTAAAATGAAAAAACTAGTCTCATGAGTTTTGATTTGATCATTTAGTTTGGTTACAATTATGAGTAATCTATTTTTTCTTTCTTACAATCCATTAAATATAGAAAAAAAATTTCAAAATTGTTTACATTAAACTTAGCAAGAATAAAGTTACAATTACTTCCCTAAATGTCTGAGTTTAATCATTCTCACTGGAGTATCCATTAATAGTTGCATTGAATGTTGAGTAGTAAGTGTTACGATCATCTGAACTACTAGTGTTGTTATAGTCACTTTTTGAATCACTCAGGGTAGCATTGAAAGCCCTTTCACCTTTCTTATTTTTATTGGCACACTCAGATGCAAAATAACCAAAATCATTAACATTGAGGTCCAGTGGGTTTAGTTTTCTTGCCTTTTGAACTCGTAGACATGAGTTATCTTCCATTACAATCCCTTGAGCTGCTTGATTCGAATTTATTTTGTAGATTTATTTTGTTGAACATTTTCTTAAATTTTCTAGCTAGGATAAGTAGTTCTTCATCATCCATGACATCATCACTCTCATTATCATCATTGTTAGTGGTTTTGAAAACAACACCTATGTTCCATTTGGGTGTTTAAAGATTCATTTCAAATGTTTGAATTGAAGCAACAAGTTCCTCAATTTGTTTTCTTTTATGACAGTAACCTTCACTTGGAAACGTTCTAGCAGTGAGTACAAGACCTTTCGAACTAACCTTTGTTCTTCAATTTTCTCTCTAAGATTTGAAGAAGAGCTAGCAATATCACAAAGTTTAGCATAAAATTCAAAAAAAAAAAAAAAAATTCATCTTCCTCCATCCTAAGATATTCAAACTTAATACCAAGTATGCAAAGCTTAGTTATTTTAACTTAGGACGTTCCCTCATGGGAAACCTATAAAGTATCCCAAGCAGCCTTAGCAGTTTCAACATAAAAAATTCATAATAATTCATCCGATGACACAACACTAAAGATGACATTAATTCCCTTTTGGTTCCAACTACTACCAGTTTTATCCTCAATGGTCCATTCATTTATAGGCTTAAGTATGACTACATTATTTTTGGTAATCGTAGGTGGCTCTTAATCCTAAAGTACAAAGTTCCATACACTTTCATCTAAGGAACGTAAAAAGACTCTTATACAAGCTTTTCAATATGTGTAGTTAAAGCTATCAAAGTAAGGTGGAGAGGTTGTAGAAGAACCCTCTTTCAAATGATCCATAACAAGGTCCTAAGTAGCATTAAGTTTATCTAGTAACTTGGCTATAACATTAATTCTTCTATGACATTAAGATTTCTATTGTTACATTGTTTTTGATTGCCTTTTTTATTGTTTTGATCAAACCCATATGTTTTTTAATCTATTGTATTGATTTGAGTATTGGTTCAAAAATTAATTGAGGCTATTACAAGAATTGATCGATAGATTTAGTTTGTGATCAGATTTGTCTCTCTACACTCTCATATTCTTAGCCAATCTGTTTAATATTTTTTACATTCATATAGCTTTTTATTTATTAGGTTCTAAACTTACTAGTGGATTTATGTTTAATTCACTGTATGTTTTGAATCTACTAATTGAGAATTATTCAATGTTAAATCCATCTAGAACGCACACTTTGTGGTTGTGCTATTTGTAATAATTTTTCAGGTGTTAAGGTTATTGTGTTTGGTATCTTAAGTGACTTAAATTTACTAAAGTTGATGGGTTCGATTGATCTCATATGACTCAAGTAGATCGAGATATTGGTCAGGATCTGCATACCTAGCTTATGAAAACTGTGAAAGTAGCGACTACTCGTAAGTAGATTACATAGAGGTTTTATCTGTAAAAGATAGCCTAAGACCTAGCCTTGTAATTGAACATTTAATTTTCATAGTGAATAGTTAGGTGGTCCAGTACTATAGATGTTTAGTTTAGTTGACCATGATTGCATCGAAAAGTTATAGTGAATTAACATGAACATTCTAATAAACAAATATTACCGATTTTTCTTTTAATTACGAAAATTCCTTCGATCGGGTAATTTTCTTTGTTGATTAATTAATCAATATCCTACGATCGGGTATATCAAATAGCAATCAAATTATGCACAAGGAAAAATATGACCATCAAACCAATGCCATGACTAGGTCATCAATTTGAAGTTTTGATTAAGTTTTTTATAGTAAAGTTAAGGTGACGTTCTTAAAACCAAACTCTAGTATTTTTCAACCTAATTATGAATCTCAAATTGGCTCATGAAAATTCACAATTAAACATCTAAACATGCTCTTAATCAAAATGTAATTTTATTTATTTTAAAGCAATAAAAATATTCACCACAATTCTAGCAAACATGGCAACACAAACTAAATACCCATAATAAAATTAGCCACTCATGTTCAAATTAATATTCATAGACAAATTTAATTGATCATACATCTCAAATTTAGATCTAGGTTTCTTTTTGTTATAGAATTCCCTTTTCTCCAATTGGATTGGATGACGTTCTTCTCTAAAAGCTTGATCGTTGATCTTCAATGGCTTCTTGGATCCTTAGAATCAATTATCTTGCTTATTTGAGTGTGAAAAAGCTCCTAAAATCTGATTGAGTCTCGTTTTGATTTGCAAAATTGAAGTGTTGTAAAAGGGAAACTTAAAGGGGTAATTTATATGTGTAAGGGTTACATAGAATCTTGATTGTCCCAGGAATAGGCGCACCGTGGCACAACTATTTTTCTGCTGCGGTACAAAAATAAATCTGAAAACAATGGCCAAATCCGAGATGTGCTTGCCGTGACACAACTTTTCCTCACCACGGAGTGCTTTGTATTCTGATTCTTCACAGGTATCCCTTAGATATTGGTTGGCTCGTTATGTTCGGCTTACATAATTTGACTCGTGTTGCCCCTAAATTGTGATCCGAGTACCGTAAGTGTTCCGTCTTTAAGTGTTTGCATTATTCAACTCATTTGACGCTAAAAATACCTGAAATACACTAAAACATACACATGATTTCGAATTGATAGATTTATGTAAATAATCAAATAAACGAGTTATGACAAATCTATTTTTAACAATTAAGCACAATAAATTACGAAATATTAGTACTTTTCAAGCACTTATCATAACCCCCAACCAGCTTCTTGCTAGTCTCTAGCAAGTGAAGCGATCTAAAAACTAAAATAAAAATAAATAAAATAAACTATACTAACCTAAATTACTTCCGTATATTGTCACAGTTGCATTTAGCATATGCAATAAGCCTTTAAATCCTTAGGTGGCCCTAGTGGACGAGTTATAGTCTTGTAAGAGTTTCCAGTGATGATACCCACAAACATCGTACGCCTCTTAAAGACTCTAGACATACTCGAATCAATCCATGCATATGTCTCAAAAATTGTTAATGACAAATGACATACGAAATAGTTAAAAATTACTTAAGCTAAAAAACAGTCCAAATATTGAATCCATTTTCGTAATCGACTTTTGAACAAATAATCAAACCACAAGCCTGTTAGCTACACTATCGAATTATGCTATGCATGATATTCATAGATTACATTTTAGATCTCAAAATTGTGCAAGTAAAATATGAGTGAGAATTGCACTCACAAACTCCATAGGCTTACTTTTCAAATTCATCTTCACTAATATAAAAATCAAAACTACCTCGAATCAATAGGACTTTATTAAGCTTATAATGTTGTGTTAAAGGTTGTGGTTATGAAAGTACGGAAAGGTTATTCTCAATAAGATAAGAGTACTTTTCATTTTATTTCACAAATTCACTCAATTTTTCTACCCAAATATTATTTTCTATCCTCTTTTTTTTATAAATTTCATATGTCCCTTGGATTTTTGCTTGATTTTCTTTCTTTACTTTTCTTGCTCTTTATTATCATTCATTTTTTTTATATAGCAAGACATATATAATTTCAATTCAAATGCTCATGAAAATCAAGTATTACATTGAGTACTCTTATTACTAAGGGTAGTACAATGTATATATGTATATTGAGTTCACGGGGGTCACTATGGATAAAACAGTAAGGGGAGGCTCAAAAAGTTCAAACGGTCAAAAGATGGCCTAAATCACTTTCTAAGTGGTATGTGATCTGTAGACGAAGTCGTGACCCGAATACTATGGAACTGAGCCAAATTGGGTGAGGTCTACTCCGCTTTGTGTCAACTAAAAACTCATCATTCTGTGGAGTAGAGCTTGGTATTCATGTGAATATCTCATTTGTTCGCTGAACCAAGCTTGTTGTTGACTTTGGTATTCTTGTATTTTATTGACCTTTGCTTCCAAGTTCACCAAACTATCTTTGGTGGTACCATTCTTGGAAGAGGTCCCATCACCCTTCCTACTACCTTGTCCCACTGGTTAGGTGCTGCATGTAAGCGAAGGTAAATTTTTCACCCGGTTGAAAAAGTACCTCACCCGTGTCATATTGTACTCGGTGTTTGACACACAGAGCGGTGATCAGCTAGGGAAAGAAGTAACTAAGTTTGTGATACTCAGCTAAGTATATAACTTGTTGGATCATCATCCCTACATCAACTGATCGCTCGATCTCTATGGCGTATTGCAAGATTGGCCTCTCTCGATCAACAGTACTGTAATGCCGGGTTGGCATTAATCTAGAGCACACAAAATACTGCCAGATACGGGATTGGGTTCTAAGGTGCTTTGCCTAAAAAGTATTTATATTCCCACTCTGCATAACCATATGTGAGGGTGTTTATAATTTCATCGTAATCCACCTGTTTTAAATAGGTTTCATACCCGCTATCTTGTATGTCTCTCTACCCATAGTATGTATTTATAACAGTCCTATTAAAGGGGACCTCAACACCCCTTACCCAAACCATTCCGTCCCGAGCTTCTGAGACATTCGTGTAGAATTTTCGGACCAATGAACTCACATCCGCTTCCTGTGTGTGTACAAATTTCCTCCACCCTAACGCCTCAACCTTATCAGAAATTTTCATTAATCCTACTTGTTCAAAATCTAATCCCCTCTCATTAAAAAATTCTTTGTTTCTTTTAGCGGCAACTTCGTATCGCTTTTGTGCCTCCCTACTTACAAATTTAGAGGCATCAAAATTGCGTTCCTTAACCATTTTTCCTTTTCCCTTGGAATGACTTCCCTCTTCGAATTTTCTTTTTGGAGCCATGGATTGTTTTACTCAAATATTATCATATCAAACAATAAATTCTAGAAAATTTAGAAATTCCCAAAAAATTCCCTCTTATCCAACTTAATTCACTTAAATCCAAAAAAATTTCAAACACAATTCAAAATTTTCAAATAATAATTACCAAATTAAGATAGAATTGTGAAGAAATTTACCTCTTTTGAGTTCGATTGAACCCTTGAAGAAAAATTCGCAATTTTTTTTTCGAAACCCTAGCTTTTGTTGAAGAATATGAAGAGATTTCTTGAGTTCTTGAGCAAATTTGTCAAAATTGAGAGGAGAATACTTGATAGCAATGTTAGATTGAAGAAATTATGGAGTAAAGTTTTATTTTTGGTGAGAAATTGAGAAGAAATTGGAGAGCAAGTGAGGGAGTGTTTGGGAAAAAATGAGAAAAAGTGAGGGAAAATGGGGGAGAAGTTTTTTGAAATGGTTTGAATGATTCAGAAGTGCCATTTTTCTGAAAAATTTAAAGGTGCGCTGCGACACAACTATTTTTTCGCTGCGACACAGATCAATTTTGGGCAAACAGAACTTCTGGCGCCGCGGCCCAAATATTTTCTTGCCGCAGCGCGCACAAAATTTTCAAAAATTGTCCCAAAATAGGAACTATCATGCCGCGGCACAAATTTTCCCTACCGTAGAAAGCATAAAATTTCAAAAATGTGTCCCAAAATAGAAATGCACTCGCCGTGGCATAAATATTCCCTGCCGTGACACACAAAAAATTTTAAAATTTTTGATTTCTTTGGGATTTTTGAAAATGAGCAACGCATTCACTCCCAATCAAGATTGGGGTAATGTCGTCATTGCCATGAAAAATAAAATAAAATAAAAGAACGAAAGAGAAATGAACAAAGAACGTAGCGAATACAATACCGAATGAGTGCCTCCCATTAAGGGCTTAATTTTACTTCTTAGCAAGACGTGGCCGTTCTCGTGTCTAAGAGTCTTAGAGACGTATGGTTTCTATGTTTTTCATGTTGGTATCTCTTTCCAAGTAAGTCTTAACACGATGTCCGTTTACTTTGAACGGTTCTTGTGTTTTGAGACATAGTCGACTGCTAGTAAAATATAAGTAAAACCAAAAGATGGGAGAAACGGACCCATGAAGTCAATTCCTCATACATCAAAAAATTCGATTGCAAGATTCGATGTCAAAGGCATTTCATTACGTTTGCCTATATTATCGGTCATTTGTCATCAATCACATCTCACACAGAACAGGTTAGCATCCTTAAACAAAGTAGGCCAATAGAATCTAGATTGTAATACATTTAGGGCCTTTTTCTTACCACCAAAATAGCCCACGTAGTGTAGCTCATGGCAAAAAGCTAGGATGCTCTCATGTTTCTCTTCCGGCACACACCTCCGGATGACTTGATCTTGACATAACTTGAACAAATAGGGGTCATCTCAAAAGTATTGCTTGCAAATACTAAAAAACCTTTTCTTTTCCTGAAAAGTGATGTTAAGTCTCAAAATTCTACTAGCAAGATAATTAACAATGTCAGCTAGAGGTGTCTGTGGTCTGGTCCAATTTTTAGCCAAAAAAAATAACCAAACCGAACCAAACCGATTGGTCCAGTTTGGTTAATGGTTTTTAACAATTTTTTTTTGCTACGATACCAATCCCAAGTTTGATTGATCCAAAAATGAATGTTATAAATATAGTACTAAAGAAGAAGAAGAAAATATGCCAATACTGATTGACAAAGCATATTCATTTTAAGGCAAAATAGAAAATCCTCCGATCAACTAATTAGAGAAGTAGAGAACATACAAGGCAGCATTAAACGAAAGCACTTAATAAAGTTGCATAAGCCACTACTTATATATCAGATATCAAAACGATAATAAGGAAACCTTCCATCACATGTTACTCATGATGAATCCATAAAAGCAGAACAAGATCGAGAATACTCACTGCGCTGAATGTCGAGTAGGAAACAAAAAAGCTAAAAACTTATCCAGAAACTCCTAGACCTAGATAAACTTTTGTTTTATTCAAAGTATAAATACGAATCATAACTTTTAAAGACAAAAATGATGAGAACAAACGGAGTAGAATAACTGGAAATTATTACTTCACAACGCAGAGAAAGAGAGAGAGATAATGCATGCCTCTAGTGAAGCAACTTAAAACTCTCACTTTGCTAATGCTTGCCATCAGGAAAATAATTTTTAAGGCAGACCTCAGAGCTTCTTGCCTAAACTCTTCTCATGAAAATTAAAGCTAGTTACACTATATCAACATAAATGAAAACATAAAAAATGATTTCTTCTTAACCCATTACCTGTTCCTTGACTTCCTTCCATGGCCGAAACGGGACGGGACAGCGCTGGAGGCTGGTTGGGGGAGCTCGCAGACTGGACAACGCTGGCTGGAGGATCTGACCGGAGCGGCGAGGCGTAGGGTTGGGGGTGGGGTGCGAGCTAGCTGGTTGGCGGCGCTCAATTTCTTAGGTTTCACGGATTGGGAGTTTGGGGAAAATGGATTAATCTACAGGAGAGGATATATATATATATATATATAATTTTAATTTTCGGTTCGATTCGGTTTGGTTTAAAATTTTGAAAAATTGGACCGAATCGTTAGTCAAATAGTTTGGAAAATAAAAAATCGGACTAGACTGTTTCACTTATAAAACCGTCCGGTTTGATTCAGTTTGATTTTTCAGTTTGGTTCAGTTTGGTTCGGTTTTTAGACACTCTTAATGTTAGCATACCATGGATTTGGACCTATTGTAAACAGTTGTTCATCATGGAAGGTTTCTATGATTGTTTCTTACTTTCACCCCCAACAGTGTCATACTCAGAAATCAACCTAGACAGATGATCAGCTACTACATTTTCAGTACCTTTTTTTGTCTTTGATCTCTAGGTCAAATTCTTGTAAAAGTAAGAACCACCTAATGAGTCTAGGCTTAGCATTCAGTTTAGTCAATAAATATCTTAAAGCAGCATGATCTAAATTAACAATAACTTTAGTTCCTACTAAGTAAGACCTAAATTTATCAAGTGAGAAAAAGATTTTTCCTTTAAAAGCTGAAGGTCCCTAAGATTAATAGATGAAGAGAAAAAGCTTTTTCCTTTAAAAGCTCAATCAGATGTAGAAAATATTATATTTAGTGTCGTATATTTTTGTAACATCCCCCATCCTACAGTGGTCTTACGGGCGGTCAACCTCCGAGATCCGTCTTACTGACTGTCTTACGGCGTCTCACAGGAATATCCCCTTGGACCAAGAGGGTTTCTTTCGCTTTCCTAGCTGCTCGAACCCATGACCTAGTCCAGAGGTACAAATAGGTTCTTAGAGCAAAGCTGGTACCAATTGGATTACTAGGTCCAATTAGTGCCATCTTTGCTCTAAGAACCTGTTTGTACCTCTGGACTAGGTCATGGGTTCGAGCAGCTTGGAAGGTGAAAGAAACCCCCTTGGTCCAAGGGGATATATTCCTGTGAGTACGCCATATGAAGGTCGGTAAGACGGGTCTCGGTGGTTGGCCGCCCATAAGACCACCCTAAGACGGGGGATGTTACAATTTTTCTCCAACAAAGATTATATTTTTCTCCAACAAAGACCACCATTTGACATCATTTTGTTTTCACAACAGTTCTACTCATACAAAGATTATATTTTCACAAGAATTCTACTCATACAAGAATTCTGCTTTTAACATTAAATGATGTCAAATTGGTAAGCAAGATAAGTGGAACAAATTATCAAAACAACTCGATCGATCGAATACTTCATCTCGATCGATCTACATATACTCAATCGATCGAGAACCTCACTCAATCGATCTACCTATGCTCAATAATTTAGAAAATCAACCTGAGAGCACTCAATCGATGTTCAATCGATCGAACAAGTCTGGAACGATCGAGAGCCTAACTAGATTGATCGATCAATGATTGACTCGATTGATCAACCAAATGTTAGATTGATCCAATTATCACAAAACTCAACCCGAGAGCATCCAGATTGAACTCGATTGATCTATGTCTTGATCGATCGACCTAACCCTTAGATCGATCGAGATGTGCACAGTTTTTCATTTTAGCTCATATTAAGTGTGTATGCATGAAAAATATTTTACCAATCATATAGCAGTGCATACTTGGTGACTTCATCAGCATTTAACATTTGATTGAAAAGTAAGCCTATATATTAAATTGCAATCAATTATTTTGTCCCAAAAAATTGCCAATACTCATAAACCTTACATAATATATAATAAATTCTATCCAATCTTGATCATTCAAGATTTTTAAGTGCTCAATATCATTAACCTTTTATTTGAAAATTTTTAGAGTAAATAGGTTATTTAATCATATATTTTATTGAGGAGCCAAAAGAAATATATACATAGATCTCGTGTATGCTTATATAGCAACATTGAGAGCGAAATTAATAACAGTTATAAATCCTTCATATGCTATCTTTACAAGTAAAATTTACTCATAAAATAGCAATAGAGAAGCACACACATATATTTAAATACTGTGTGATTGTATAAATTATTAAGAAAATAAAGACATTTTAATCATATCATTACTAGAAGTGAATATTTTATGATGATCATGTATTTGGTTTAAGCTACTGTATTAATATTGTCAATGTGGTAGTTACAATTTTATTGTATTATTGAAAGCCCATACAAATAAATAAAATTTATTTTAGAATTGTTATATCATGATGTTGCTAAAAAAAGTGTATAAGGTTTTACGCAAATGCACGTATTGCAAACAAGTAATATAATGATAAGAAAGATCGTTCTCACAAAGATTGAAATACTAGAAAATATCGTAAAAAATAACTATTAAAATCAATATTTTGTATTTTTGTGTATCAAAATAAAATAAATAAAATAAAATAAAATAAATAGTATGAGAAGACAAGAGTAAAAATACTGAAACAAAGTTCAACGAGAAGGATATCAAGAATCGCAAGTAGATAAATCAGTTAGTATTGCAAATGTGACAAGTGATGTAGACAGACTGCGTTGCTACAGCATTGCTGTAGCAATACTGTGGCAAAGTGTACTAGTAACTAGAACTGCAAAAATTATAAAAGATTTTTCAGAATCTACAATATTTATAAGTTCTATGACTCAATGAAATATATTCCTATGCATAACTGAATCTAAGAACGACATTTTATGCACCAATTCGCTTGGGTTATGTGAGACAATTATATATTCCTATATTAATTGCTACACACTATTCTAGCTTCATCCAACTTAAACTAATCTTTACAGAATTGATTTCAGTTTACTATCCTATCAATTGTTGATCAAGCAATCAATAAGAATAAATCAATAAATTAAACATCGAATAACTAGCATCATTTGTCAAGCAAAGCACAAGTTTTTAAATTTGAAGCACAAGGTCCACATACACTTGCACATCCACAACCCTAACTATAATAAAATTAGCCAAGCATATTTATGAAATTAAACATCAATTTATAATTGTTCTGAATCAGATCCATATAATTTTAGGAAATTGAGAAGAATCCAATAATAGTGAAAGGATGAATAAATAAATGGATCCCTTTAATCAACCCTAAACTAATTGGATTATAAATCCTTCTTGCTTGCTTTCCTCACAAAATCCTTGCAAATCAATCCTTCAATTGGGCTCTTTCTATATTCCAATCTACTGCTCTATTCTCGCTGTTCTTCCTCAATTTTTCTGCTTGATTTTCTACCCAAAAATTTGCTTGCTACGTGATGCTTTGTTCTGCCTCTGCTGAACTGTTCTTATCTATTAAATCAGCCCTCTCCTTACATATTAAACCCTAGGTTTAATTGAAGATAATTTTTCTTGTGTTGACTTCCAAAATTATCCCTAAAAATGTGAGTTAGTAAGTATCCAATATTATCCTTTTGCTGAAAGTTCAAATCAGTTTTTATTATTTATTTCCAGATTTCATGTTGTTTTCCTGGTGTAGTGTTGCTGCAGCAAAGCTGGTAAATGCTTCTATGTTGTTCTCTTTGTTCTCTACGAAGGGACAAAATGAAAATCTAATGAGTGTACATCAAAATATAACTATTTTTTAATGAACTTTACGATTAATTTAGATTTAATAACAAAGAATTTACTTAAGTCCACGAATTTCACAAATATTGTATAAATAAGTATAACGTGTAAATCTTCTCAAATAAATAAGCAAGTATTTATGAATAGAAGCTAATAATACTCTAATAAATTAGGGTTATCAACTCCCCAAACTTAGCATCTTGCTTGTCCTCAAGCAATAAATTCTAGGATGATTGTCAAGTGGCAAATGAAAACAAGAGTCTAAACCTACGCTTAAAACATAGTTGTAAACTAATAAATAAACTAAACTTGTTTCAAAATTAGAAAAAGGTAATCTCAAATTCATGATCCAAATTGATTTTTCTCAAATGCTAGCCTCCAAAATTTCGAACTCATTCCAAAATGCCCCATGTGTGTGTGATGTCTCATAGTTTGTCATCTAATATTTTCCCCCAAACTTAGGTGAGCTATGTTCTTCAAACTTAAATTCATGTTTCCATATATTGGTCCTTTGAATCTCTCTTCACTAATGTAGATATTCATCAACCAAAGATCAAGAGTGCAATGACCATAGCGAGATGATCCTTGTTTATGATTACATGTCACTCTTAAAAATCATCTCTATAACACAGAGAACCCACCACTCTTGTGGACGAAACGATTGGAGATTTTTATTGGAGCTGCACGTGGTTTACATTATCTTCATACAGGTGCAAAGCATATGATCATTCATCGAGATGTAAAGACTACTGACATATTATTGGATGATAAATGGGTGGCTAAGGTTTCTGACTTTGGGCTATCAAGAATTGGGCCCATTGAAATGTTTAAGGCCCACGAAAGTACTGTAGTTAAGGGTAGTTTTGGCTATCTTGACCCAAAATATTATAGGCGTCAACAATTGACTAAAAATTATGATATTTATTCATTTGGAGTGTTGTTATGTGAAATATTGAGTGGGAGGCCACCCATAATAAAACTATGGAAAAGAAGCAAATAAGTCTAGCAGAGTGGGCCCAATCATGTTATCATCAAAATGGAGCCCTAGACTGAATTGTTGATCAAAATTTGAAGGGTAAGATTGCACCAAAGTGTATGAAAAAGTATGAAGAAATTGCATTGAGTTGTATGTTGGATAATGGAACAGAAAGGCCATCGATGAACGATGTCGTTTGGGCTCTAGAGTTCGCATTACAAATGCAAAATAGTGCAAATGAAAGGATACAATTAAGTTATGGGTCCATTAGAATGGTGGTTGAGGATGAAGTTCCATTTTTGATGATGATAAAGTAATGTTTACAAACAGTTGGGACATGACAACAATAGAATCTAAAAGAACACAAACAAGTGCCATGACAACAATAGAATCTGAAAGAACACAAACAAGTGCTTCTGGAGATACTTCAAATGTATTCTCGGAGATTCATGGTACAAAAGGAAGATGAGATTAACTCGTATTTGTTTGTGGGCTATCATTTTCTATGTACCATTTGTATTTAAATGTTCTATAAATGAATGTTATTTAAATGTTTGGTACAAGATTATAGGATTTTTTTTTTTTTGAGTATTTTAAAAATCAATTTGTAGTATACTTAATATTTGTACACTATGAGTGTTGATGTATTTTAGAAATTATGCCTTAATAATTGATAATAACATAAAAATGCATATTTAATACTTGTAAATTAATTAATATTTATGATTTAATTACTTTAAAATTAAACATTATCTACATTAATTTTATAAATGTTAATTTATATTTATTATTATTTTTTTATACTTGTAGGATTAACAAAATTAAATAAAGAATATAGAAGAAATCAAAATTTGAAATTTGATTTTTGCAATATTTTTTCACAAGATGTCAATAACATGCTGCTGCATTTTAGAGATAAATTTTTGATTTCAATATCCAAATAAAATGATTCAAGTTAATATTAAAATATAATTCAATTTTGACAAAGAATATCAAAAGATGGTCATTTCAAGGTACAAAATAAAATAAAATTTAAAATATTTTGTAGTTGAATAACTGTTAGAATATTTAATATAATTTTCTATGTACAGTTCTAAATTAAATTATTTTTCTTTCTATGAAAAAATAAGAAATTTACCTATAATTCATATTCAAAAAACTTTTACAAATCAATTTATCTTTAAGAAAAAATGGCATAATATTATTATGACTCAATAAATCATTATACTCTAATACTATAAATAAATGGGGCATTCAATAAGCATTAAAAATTGAAAAGAGTGGCATGTTTGACTGTGTAACTTAAAAACTATGTTTTGTATTTAAAAATAAAAAATTAATTTAAAAAATAAATTGAGGTGTTTAGTTATGTTTTTTTAGAACCATGTGTTATTGAAACCCAAAAAAAATTGAGAACAAACTACACCATTTTTCAATATTTTTTAGAAAAGGTGAAAAAATTTATAAAAAAAATGCTTTTGGCGGGACAATTGAAGCCATTTTTCTTAATTTCTCTTAATATAGCTTGGCATTAGTGCTGGTCCATTTTTTGAAATTTTTTCAAAGATATACTCATCACATGCTATTATATGTAACATATTTATTATAATCTCAAATAACATGATAATATTTTATTTTTATAAAAATGACAATATTTTACTAGATATAATTTTAGTATAACGTATGTAGGTAGTTATTTTGTTTAAGTCAAATGTACTATTTAATCCTCTAGTTTCGAAAAAGTGTTTTTAAGTTATTTTATTTTTGAAAAAGTGTTAAGAAATGACAAAGTTAACTTTTCATCTATTTTTTCATTAAATTTAATTAAATATGATATATATCGCATGCATATTTATATTTTTCGATTGATATATACGAAAAAAAATATTAATTGAAAAATTTACTCAAACTTAAAAAAAAAAAAAATCTTTCAAACATAAACAAAATTTTATCGTCTAATATTCCAATTCACCCATTAGACAACGATTTTTTTTTTTAATTTTTAAAGAAATTTATTCTTAAAAAGCCTAAGTAATTTTTTTTAATTAAATATTAATTTTGTACGTATATATCTATCGAAAAAATATAAACATGTATATGACAATATGCTATTTCATTAAATTTAACGAAAAATTAGATGGAAAGTTAACTTTGTTCTTCCTTGACACCTTTTCCACAAACTAAAGGACTTATAAACACATTTTCTAAATTAGAAGACTAAATAACACATTTAATCTATACAAAGTGACCTCATGACACTTTTTTCATAATTTTATGTATGAATTATACTTGCCAATAATTTATTTTTATTTAAAACCTGTTTCAAATTTGTGATGCAAAGTATATTTTTATACATGTACATAATATATACAATAATAAAAAATGGCATTTATCAATGGTGACTATTTCACAACTTACGAAATAATAACTCGATATGTATGCCATCCAAATATGATATGACTTATTATTTGAAAAGATATGAAAACTTGAATAACCATTTTACATTGTTATAAACTTACAATTGTGTCAGATTAATCGCATTTGTGTCATATTTAGGTATTAATTGTGTTGTGTTCACTTGTTAATTGACACAAAAAAAAATACTTAGTTTTTTGGGTTGTCTATTTAATAAGAAATAATAAGACCTCTAAGAACATGAAAAAAATTATTGATTAATTATGACTAATTTTTTATCCACATTGTATCGGAGATTGTCACACTATTCCTTTATTAAACGAGTCAAACACAAAACTAATCAATTTTATGAATTGACCTGATAAAAATAATTTTTTATTATTATTTTATACAATAATTTAACATGAACACAATACCATGCAACCTAATATATAAGTTTCATTTTACTTTGTATGAAAATTGTTAGTTTTGGTATTATTTTTTTTGGTAAAAAAAAAAAAAAAACCTCATCGGGTTAGGGCTATTGCCACAACCCTAGATCATCGAAAATTTGGTTGATTTGCTAATCACAGGAGTGTCTAAAGCAGTGTTTAGGCTCAACATTAGGACGCTAGTTCCAAGCCTCGAACCAGCGTCCCTACTGTCCAATAGGAGCACAACCTTACGTACAGTACCCAAACCAATTGGACTACTTGCTTACAGGCTAGTTTTGGTATTATTGAACATTTTGAAAACAACTTTAAAATATTTTTGCCAAACATTTAATAAGTATGTTGTTTGTTTTTTCTTTTTTTTTCTTTAAAACATTTTTTTAAAATAATGGCCACACCTGTTACCAAAAATACAAAAAAAAAAAAAAAAAATTTCTATTTTCTTTATGTTCTATTAAGAAAATGCTTGTTGTATTATTTCTTATGTCTATTACAATGTTTGATTACAATTTTATAGTAGAATTGGAATAAAAAAAGGAATAAAAGAATGCTAACAGCTAGTACAGCTGGATTTCAACACTCCCCCTCAAGTTGGAGAGTGAATATCATGAAGTCCCAACTTGTCACGTAATGTTACAAACTGATCCTTCCCTAAGGCCTTTGTAAAAATGTCTGCCAATTGAAAGCGTGTAGGTACATATGGAGGACTGATTATTCCAGCTTGTAGTTTTTCTCGAACTATGTGACAATCAATTTCGATGTGCTTTGTACGTTCATGAAAAACAGGATTAGCAGCAATATACAAAGCTGATTGATTATCACAAAACAATGGTGCAGGAGCTGTTTGTGGGACTTTTAAATCTTGTAGTAGAAAACGTAACCAAATCAGCTCCAAACATGTGTTGGCCATAGCTCGATATTCAGATTCTGCTGATGATCTTGAAACATTGGTTTGTTTCTTGGATTTCCATGAGATGAGTGAGTTTCCAAGAAAAACACAGTATCCTGTAACTGATCTCCTTGTCGCACAACAACCTCCCCAATCTGAATCACAAAAAACTTTTAGTGTAAGATTGTTGGTAGCAGAAAATAACAAACCTTGACCTGGAGTCCCCTTGAGATATTTAAGAACTCGTATGGCGGCATCCCAGTGAGGTCTGCGAGGCTGATGCATGAATTGACTTAGTGTTCAAACAGAATAGACTATATCAGGTCTTGTGACAGTAAGGTAGATCAATCGGCCAATCAGTCTCCTGTATTTTGTTGGATCATTCAGTAGCTCTCCGTCTGTAGGAGTGAGTTTCAAATTTTGTTCCATTGGGAACTTGTCTGGGCGTGCACCTAAAAGTCCCGAATCCTGCAATATATCAAGTGCGTACTTTCTTTGAGACATGAAAATACCTTTCTTAGAACGAGAGAATTCAATGCCCAGAAAATATTTCAAATCTCCGAGATCTTTTATGCGGAAGCGATTGAGAAGGAACCTTTTGAGATGTTCCATTTCTTGAAGATTATTTCCCGTGAGAAGTATGTCGTCAACATATATAAGAACTGTAGTAAATGAAGTGCCTTGAACCTTGGTAAAAAGAGAATAATCTGCTTTAGACTGTTGATAACCGGCCTTTTGAATGGTATTTGAAAAGGTAGAAAACCAGTTTCTGGAAGCCTGTTTGAGACCATAGAGGGACTTGTTGAGCCGACATACAATATTCTCCCCCTGTCGGTGAAGACCAGGAGGAGGTTCCATGTATACCACCTCATGTAAATCGCCATGGAGAAAAGCATTCTGAACGTCTAATTGGTGAATGAACCAATTGCGAGCAGCAGCAACAGTAAGAAGACAGCGGAGGGTAGTGAGTTTGGCTGTAGGAGAGAAAGTTTCCTGATAATCATTCCCCTCAATTTGAGTGTAGCCTTTAGCAACAAGCCGAGCCTTGTAACGTTCAATGGTGCCTTGTGAGAGAGAGGCAATGGACTTCTGTATCTGATATATGGTTGGTGCATTATTCTGTGAGAATTGATCCTTGAAATCTTGCCACACTTGATGAACAGTCTTGGCATGAACAACAGCTTTGGCGAGATCGGGTTCCACAGAGTGAGCAATCCATGATAAAATCATACTGTTGCATTGATTCCAAAGAGCATATTCGTTTGGTTGTTCAGTTTCTGATGGAGGTTGAACAGATCCGTTGATAAAACCAACTTTGTTTTTGGCCGTGAGAGCATGGATCATGGATTTACTCCAAGATGGATAATTGGTGTCGTTCAACTTGATTGGAACGAGAATGAGACTTGGATGATCTGATTGATGAACAAAAAATGGATGTGATGAATCCAATTTGTTTGCTGGTGATGAATCCAATTTGTTTGCCGGTGATGTTTGAGTTGTCATGGTGAATGACTAAAATTTGGGCTTGGGTTTGGGCTTGAAAAGTTGGGCTAAAAAAATTGGGCTGAAATTGGGCTAAAAAATTTGGGCTGAAAATTTGGGCTGAAAATTTGGGCTGAAATTTGGGCTGGAATTGGGTTAATAAAAAAATGGGCAGCTAGGGTTTATATATGAATTATATGAGGGATAATATAATGACACACAATCAGTTTCTGCGAGTGGAGCTCTGGGCGCGACTGGAGGGCTGAGTGGCGACTGGAGCGGCGCTGGGCGAAGCGTGACTGGAGCTGATGCTGTGACGCGGCTGGAGCTGGACTGGAGCGCGGGTGAGCTGCTTGGTGAGGCGTTGCTAGAGACGGATCTGATGACTGGCACAGGTGACTGGGGCGCACTGCGTCTGGGCTGACGGCGCTGGTGACTCGGCGTGCAGGTTACTGGAGGCGCTGGTGGCGACGCGCAGAAGGCGTTGGTTGCTTGGACGAGCTGCTGATATCCTTTTTTTTTTTTTGTGTTTAGTTGTTGTTGCTGATATTGTTGATTTTGTTGTTGTTGCTTGTTGATGTTGCAATTGTTGATGCTGTTGATGTTGTGGTTGCTGATGTTGTTTCTGAAGCAAATGGAATTGATCAGATAAAGATTAGAAATTGGAAAAGTGTTTGTTTGTGTTTAGTATCGAACTTGCTCTGATAGCTCTGATACCATATTAAGAAAATGCTTGTTGTATTATTTCTTATGTCTATTACAATGTTTGATTACAATTTTATAGTAGAATTGGAATAAAAAAAGGAATAAAAGAATGCCAACAGCTAGAAAACATAACAGCTAGTACAGCTGGATTTCAACATGTTCCACACCTGTTATCTTACCTCCCTACTCTATCTTTCAAATTTTTGTTATTCTTTTATTTTATGCAATTTTTCTATCTATTTGGTTGTGATATATTTTTTTTCTTTTCATTTTTTTTACTTTTCTATCTTAATTTTTATTATCAATTTTTTATTTACTTATTGTAAAATTATTATGATTTATAAGAATATATTATTTAGTAACTTTTTATTGTAGTTACATTATATTTAAAATTTCATCTATACCGGTTGTATTTCATAAAAGTTGATGCTAATTGCTAAACTCCAAAAATTCTAACCTTATCGTTGCAATTTTCTATCACATTTTTTTTTTTATATCGTTTGCTTGTTAACGTATGGTTGCAAATTTCATACCAAGGAAAGATTTATTTTAGATTCCTCATTATTCATGGATAGAATACTAGTCAAATTAGTGTTGCAATAAAGACATACTTTTAGCATTACTTAATACGCCAAAAAAAAAAAAAAAAAAATTTACAGTATGTACTGTTGGATTCTTAATTGGGCATATAAATACATATGTATACATATATATAATAATTATATGTTATGCACTATCATATTAAGTTAAGTTTGTTTTAAAAATGCTTTGATAAAATTTATGTAAATTGGGCTTCAATATATCTAATAAGTTATTGGCCTTCAATGTGTAGAAACTTAATAATTATTTTTATTTTTATGATGAACTAAATTAAAAATACATTAATTATCTATATATATAGTTGTTATGGTCCACAAGTCACATGTTTAATTCTAATCTATCTAATTTCCTATCGTTAGACAAACCAGACCCCAAACTTAACATGCATATTGTTCCCAATATGCAATAAAGAAAACAAAAGCAAGTAAAGGATGAGAAAACTTTCTCAAAATTTGAAGCTTTGACATTGTCATTTGTGGCTTCTTCAAGCTCCAATACTTCTCAGATCGAATTTTTTAATTTAGTTGAATCGATCGAATTTACTCATCTCTATAGTGAGGGAACAGAGTAAAATAATAATTAAAAAAAAGATATTTCAATTTTTGTGCTTTTTTAATTGTTCGATTTTGCTTTTAAAATTTTGTTTGTTTTTTAGTTATTAATGTTTTTAAATGTAATTATTAAGCAGAATCGTGAGTCTACCTAACTGTGTTGAATAACAATTTCTTTCAATAAAAAAATGCTTTTTATCATGATTTCTCAATCATGATGTGATATCACCTTTAATTTGGTGCTAGTCTATTGGTTGCCTTTTAAAATTTTGTCTGTTTTTTAGTTATTAATTTTTTTAAATGTAATTATTAAGCACGATCATGAGTTTGCTTAATCGTGTTGAATAACAATATTCATTTTGATACGTGTGAGAATCAAAATTAAAGTAGGATATATATATATATATATATTTTGATAGAATAAAATAGGATATATAAACATATCAATAATTAACATTGGATCTCTTTGTTGAAAGTTATTCACAGAGGACTTGAAATTTCAAAGAATTGAAGACTCTCTGCATATCAATTATTTAAGTGCATTGACTTGTCTTAAATTAAGTAATTAAATTATTTTTTTTATAATTAATGCTAATTAATTGATTAAAAAAAATTGTCATTGATTTGAAATTTTTTAGGCTTAGTAAAAAGAATCAATAAATTCTACTTTATATGCTTAATTGTGAAAATCACGTAAATTAATCTATTCGTGATTGGTTCACTAACTAATTTTTCACATTCGTTCATCATATCTTTTCAACTACGTTTTTCACTTGTTTATTTTACTTATTTTAAGGAATTATAATTTTAGCAATTGTTCTTAAAACCAACATTTGTTAGAGTGTTTAGGATTTATTTTTACAATTAATTTTTAGGAAACAATTAAAACATTTTGAAAACTACCGCAATTCTTTGAGAGACCGACTTCGAAGTTGCTTATCACTTGCTACGAGTAATTCGTACATTTACGAGTATTTAAATTTGCACATCAGGTATGCACACATCCCCCACTAATATGTCTTTAGCATAGTGCCTCAATTATGAAGGTGTGATAGTTGGCTACTAGACACTACAACAAAAATTACATTTGCCGACAAAACATTTCGTCGGTAAAAACATAATTTTAATTGTTAAATACTTACGTCAACTAAATATTTTGTCGGTAAGATCGTCGTTGTATCCCCGTCGTTGATTCTAATTACCGACGAAAACTAACTTTCGTTGCTAAAACCTGAGTCATTAGCTACAAAAATATTTGTAGACAAAAGTTAAATTTCGTTGCTATAACTCGTTACCTGCATTCAAATTTAGACTTCACAGACAAAACAATTGTCGCAAAATGTCAACATTTTGTCGGTATAATTTTGTCGATGAAACTCTAATTATAAGCAACAACTTATTTTGTTGGTATAAATTTTTCTGCAACAAAGTATTTTGTTGATATAAACTTTATAGTGATAAATAATTTTGTCGATGAAACTCTAATTATATGCAACAACTTATTTTGTTGGTATACGTTTTTCTGCAATAGAATATTTTGTTGATATAAACTTTATAGTAATAAATTATTTTGTTGATACAATTTTGTCGATTAAACTCTAATTATAAGCAACAACTTATTTTGTTGGTATAAGTTTTTCTGCAACAGAATATTTTGTTGATATAAACTTTATAGTAATAAATTATTTTGTCGATAAAACTCTAATTATAAGCAACAACTTATTTTGTTGGTATAAGTTTTTCTGCAACAGAATATTTTGTTGAAATAAACTTTATAATAATAAATTATTTTGTCGAAAAAACTCTAATTATAAGCAACAACTTATTTTGTTGGAATAAGTTTTTTTGCAACAAAATAATTTGTTGCTTATAGTGACAAATATTTTTGTTGGCATAAGTTAACATTGACAAATTTATTTTGTTGATGTAAGCTTTTTAGCAATCAATTTTTTTATTGATACAAGTTTATAGTGACATAATTTTGTTGGCATAAATTTTATACGGATAATTTTGTACGGATAAATTTTATAGTAACAAATAATTTTGTTAGCATAAATATCATGAAGACTTTTAAAAAGATGCATGTAATCCCACAAATTTGCTTCTTGATTTCTCATTCTCACTCCGACACGCCATTGTTTTATAATGTATCATTTGCTCTTTGAGTGCATTACTCTTGTATTTTGAACTCTAATTAAATAGAAAACATTCTTGCTTGTAGTATGAAATTTATTGATAATCATTTATATAAGAAAATATATGATGTTAAATTGGGGCATATTATTTTATACACTGACTATATTTTTAATATTTTTTTAGAAAAAAATTTCACCTGTTCACCCAAATACATAAAGAGAAAGAGTAATATAGCTGCAAATTTACTTGACAATCACCCTGAAAATAATGAAATTTATCAACAATTAGTAAAGGAATAAGCATTTGAAACAAACATTTAATTTACTTAAAAATCATGTAATGAAATGCAAATAGCTGGATATTAATTGTAAGACAGTAAATGAACCTCACCTCACATTATTGTAACTCTAGTGATAACAACCACTGTGTGCACATGGCACAAAAGAGTAACTTGAAATCTCATCCGAATTTAACCCCTCCAAATCAGAAATCAGACTTGTTAGGGCTACATTTGACAAATAGCTTTAAAAAGAAAAAGGTGATTTACATAGGTTTACATAGTATGTTAAATGGTTTACATACTATGTAAATCAGTTTACATACTATGTACATTAATTTACATAGTATGCAAAAGAACATACAGAGCCACTAAAAGTAAGAAGACCAACTACATCTTTTTGGCTGCAAGCTTTATAACACATAGACAAATGGTATAACAAGAGAGAGCCAAGGTATCACAAACATTAATAATGTAAATGAATAGGAACACACCTTCAATTGAAGCGTCTTTCATTAATGGAAGAAGCAATTCAACTTCATGCAAACTGTCTTATGTGCATGGCTCATCATTAATGACCTAAAAATGTAATAAAGTAATGTAATATAACGACTAAAGCCTAAGGACCAGTAGAGATGAAAAGGAATAGAACTTTCAAGAAAGAACCTCTAATGGAGTCTAGCTTCAAAATTATACCGCAAAAAACTATTACTGCAAAAAACTTAATTATTCTTTGTAATGATTGTTTACATAGTATGTAAATCAGTTTACATACTATGTAAATAGATTTACATACTATGTAAACATGATGAGTTGATGATGCCAATATTTTTTTGGACTACTTCTTAGGCCTAAAACTTACTACTGATCAGGTAATTATTTTACTTTGATATTTTTTTAAGGCTTCCACAAAAGAAAGAAACTGATTCTTCCAAGTAACCTTTTCGAGCTTCTATTGTCTTATTTAAACTGCTCAACATCAGCTTCTAGGAAATTTTACAAAACAAGAAATTTTTTAATTTAATACAAAAAATTGGAGAGTTTTACAGTGATTATGTAATCTTCAGCATTGGCAAAAGTTGTTTTTTTCTTTCTTCTTCATGATTATGATGGTTCTTAGAAAAATCCTAAGAAATTCAGTCTGCAAAGGAAATAAATGTTTTAATAGAACAACAAAAACCACACCACATTAAATAAATTAAGAACATGTGTGAAAGCCTCTAATAATAATTCAAAAAAGTAAAAATTTTTTGTACATCTTTCTCTCTCAAATATTTTGAAACCAAGGATCTAACATTCATATGAGTGGTGCTTGGAGATTTATATTGAATTAATTTAGATTTTGCATATGTAGAACATATAGTGATAACTTTGAGATACTCTGTTTTTGTTAGGCAAAACAGAGTATATATATACATATTATGTAAATAGGTATGTAAACTGGTTTACATAGTATGTAAATCAGTTTACATACTATGTAAACTGTATGTAAATGAAGTTTGGTTACTGATGAGAGCTTAATTGTTAATGGACTTTCCTTTTTTTCATTTGTTACCAGGTTTGCAGTTATCAAAATTACTTTCCAACATTTGTATAATTATTTCTCTTCATAAAGTTTTTATCAAAGGTATTAAAATGATTTATCTTTTTTGACTTTCATGTTTGCAGGTCCCAATCATATGATGTTTGAGGTAAATTAATTAGCTTCTAAATGTTTTACCTTAAATTCTTTTGTAAAAATTATTGTAAATTCAGTGATAAATGTAATGCCGAAAAGGAAAGATTTGAACCTTTTTAAACTGATCTTACATACATATCTTATCTATTTTTTTTTGTATGTAAATCAGTTTACATACTATGTAAATTGTATGTAAATGAAGTTCGGTTACTGATTAGAGCTTAATTGTTAATGGACTTTCATTTTTCTCATTTATTATCAGGTTTGCAGTTATCAAAATTACTTTCCAACATCTGTATAATTATTTCTCTTCATAAAGTTTTTATCAAAGGTATTAAAATGATTTATCTTTTTTGGCTTTCATATTTGCAGGTCCCAATCATATGATGTTTGAGGTAAATTAATTAGCTTCTAAATGTTTTACCTTAAATTCTTTTGTAAAAATTATTGTAAATTTAGTGATAAATGTAATGCCGAAAAGGAAAGATTTGAACCTTTTTAAATTGATCTTGCATACATATCTTATCTATTTTTTTTGTATGTAAATCAGTTTACATACTATGTAAATTGTATGTAAATGAAGTTCGGTTACTGATTAGAGCTTAATTGTTAATGGACTTTCCTTTTTTTTTATTATTTATTACCAGGTTTGCAGTTATCAAAATTACTTTCCAACATTTGTATAATTATTTCTCTTCATAAAGTTTTTATCAAAGGTATTAAAATGGACAAAACGTCAAAACTATAGCTCCAAGAGTTTGTTCGAACACGTTCGAACTTGCAATTAAAAGACCCTCATCTTCTATCTCTCTCAATAGCATAAAAATAGCAATCATAAGGCATTTTCAGTTATATTGATAGCTAAGAAGAGATTGGAAACAGATTCAGAAATAAATTATTTAAATTTTTTATTATGAACATACCCAAAATGATAAAATTAGAGCTGGGCAATCTGACTTGGCTCTTACTATGGCAACACCAAGCAAATACCACATCCACTTTCAAATCACCAAGGTGAGTTCTGCACAAGTACAATTTCTACATTATTAAGTTCTCCATCTCATTATTTATACACTAACCTAATCTATTTAACATCTTTCATCTTCTAGATTTTCAGCAAAGATGCAAAAAGAACATAAAAAAACTTCATTTGGCTCTCTTATGTTAAAGCATACCTATATTAATACTTTCATCTTGTGGGATCTAAATAATGTAAACATTGTGGAGCATAAAGATTAAAAGTTACCATCTTGATTAATTATGGCCTTCTTAGTACAGAGCTCTTTACCATTATGTAGGAGGGCATCAATGGTGGTCTGGAAATTACTATCACTTTATAGGTCATTTGGTTGAGGTTTGGTTATGATCTTACGGCACAAGGAAATCCACCAGAATTAATTACAGGGGAAGATATTGAAATTAGGAGAAATATACTAGAGGATTGAGATCTCTATGGAGCAACAAATTAATGTTGGAGCTTGATCCCGTAGATGATGGAGTTCAAGCAGAGCTGAGGAAAAATAGAGTGGGAAATTTGAGTTTTGGCATTGGGAGGTAAATTTGGGGTGAAAAAAATGAGAGGCAAATGAAGTTAATTTAGGGGGGAAAAAATAGATGGAAATTTGGACGTACGGACAAAAAAATTAGGAAAATTTTGGCGGGTAAAGTCTTATATTTTAGCAGGTCAAGTCCAAAATTTTTGGATAATTTTTTTTTAAAATAGGTTAAATTGTTTTATTGTTTCTTAAATTTATGGTAACGTTCTTAAATTTTTAAATTTGATAATTTAGTCGTAAAATTTTAAAATTTTACATATAGATTTTTAAAATTTTAAATCCTACAATTTATTACCCAAATCTTTAAAAATTCACACATATTCTAAAATTTGAAGAAATTTTATCTTAATTTTCAGTTGAAATATATATTACTCCAGTACAAAATAATTCAAAAATGTTTTTTCTTTTTTTGCATAAAAATATTGAATATCTAAATTAACATTATAAATCCAGCAAAGGATTAATAGTAATATTGTTTTCTATATACATAAAACCTCGCAATGTATAATATAATATTTTTCTTATATAATATAAATTCACACCTTTAAATACCAGACTTTTACTTGATGTAGCAGTAAGCAATAGACTAGAAAATATAATTACAGAGCAATAATATATGAGCAGAGTTGCAGACAATATAAGACCAAAAAATGGTAAATTAGTCGAAGTTTATTTATAGAATTTTTGTGATAAATAATAAATTGTGTTTTAAAAAATGCTAGTAATATTTCGCAAAAATTTTAAAAAAATTTCAAAAAAATTAACGAGGTTCAAGTCCAATATAACCATAGCATGGGTTCGTCACTCAATATAAGTACCACTAAATACATTTCTAATATGCCTATGCCACTCACATATAGATGAAAATATGTATGAAAAATAGAAATTAAACTCATAATATATATTATATAAATCCTTTTATTTAAAATATTTTGTTTAATTTTTTAATTTTAGATAAAATATACAATATAAGAGTGCAAGATAAAGATTTTTATGCATCCAATATTTGGATCGCTGAACCAAACTTAGTCTAAGTTTATTTATAGAATTTTGATGATAAATTATAAAATGTGCTTTGAAAAATACTAGTAATATTTCGTAAAATTTTTTTTAAAAAAATACAAACAAACAAAAAGAAGGTTACTCAGGCTTAAGTCTAGTATAGCCATAACATGAATCAGTCCCTTAATATAAGTACAACTAAATACATTTATAATATGGTAGTATGCCACTCACATATAGATCAAAATATGCATAAAAAATAGAACTCATAATATATATTATATAAATCCTTTTATTTAAAATATTTTGTTTAATTTTTTAATTTTAGATAAAATAAACAATATAAGGTTTCAACATATAGATTTTTACTTCAAACAATATTTGGATCGCTGAACCAAACTTAGCCTAAGTTTATTTATAGAATTTTGGTGATAAATAATAAATTGTGCTTTAAAAAATACTAGTAATATTTCTCAAAAATTTATAAAAAAAAAAAACTCAAAAAGGTTACCCAAGCTCAAGTTCAGTATAGAATAGCATGGGTCTGTCACTGAGTATAAATACAACTAAATACATTTCTAATATGTTTATGCCACTCACATATAGATCAAAATATGGAAAATAGAAAATAAACTCATAATATATTATATAAATCCTTTTATTTAGAATATTTCGTTTAATTTTTTAATTTTAGATAAAATATGCAGTATAAGAGTGCAAGATATAGATTTTTATGCATCCAATATTTGGATCGCTGAACCAAACTTTTGTGTCAATTAATGATTTTTTTAACGTATGACTTTATTTTTTTTTTATTAATAATACTTAAGTAATATAAAAATATGGGTAATGTTAATATTAATCTCTATTACACAAAAATTAATTTGTGTTGAATTGCGAAAGTATTTTTTTTATTTATAGTATAAATTTATTTTACAATTTAAATTTAAAAATGATATTAAAAATTAAAAAATATATAATTTTAACATTCTCTGTCCAACGCTAGTTAACGGAACTAGCACGTGATTGTTGGATTTTCAAGAAGTTTGCCATTTTAGTTACCAGAGCTTCAACGATTCATTATATTGATAAAGCATCGGGTAAATTAATTATGAATAAAATTGAATATAAAGCATTCTCTTAAATAAATGACTTAAAACAATTGTCAATGATTAATTGAGAGGTTATATGAAGAAATAAAGTGGTATGGTGCATATCGATACTTTTACGACATTGCAAGCTCACATTAATGTAATTTTTTTTGGATTGTTTAAGAAGTTGGATATGGGACTAATCCATCTTTGGTTTGTGACATTTTTAGTGGGAATGATGATAAATATTTTTGTATCTACAATTAGAACCTCTTTAAGGCAAGGGTCTTTCAAATCAACTATTATTCCCACTACCCAATTTGTTATTGTCATAATAAAAACTTATTCATTTACTTTTATATACTAAATAATTATTATTGTCATTTATATTGATAAATTTGTTATTAATAAAAATCATTAAAATTTTTAATTGTAGTAATTTTGCAGTTTTTGAATAAAAATAGAAGAGGTAAAAAAAAAAAAAAACCACGTTAACATGCCCCTATAAATAGATGTGTAAAACATATCCATTCTAATGCATGGTCTCAGCAATAGTTAGTTCTGCAGTTCTTCTCAGACTACCATAAACTCATCTCAAACCTCAAACATTTTGTGCAATAGTTCTGCAGTTCTTCTCAGACTGCCATAAACTCATCTCAAATCTCAAACATTTTGTCGCCAGAAAAGCTAGGTAAAGTTTTTTTGTTTTGTTACTGCTATACAATCTATTGTGTTTTTCCTTTCAAAAACGTTGTTTATTGTTGTTTGTCTCTTTGTTATAAACTCAATCTGTTACTAAGAAATGTAGTTCTTGTTCAGATTTTATGTTTGTACTCAAAACCCCAAATTGATCCTAACAAGCAAGAAACCTATACTATTCTTCAACATTGCTACCTTTCTCTCAAGTTAATGATAACAACATAATAACTAGAAAAACACAGAGAAACAAAAAGAAGATTACAATACCATATATCTCTCAATCTAGCTCTAGAACTCTTAGCAACTGAATGTAATAACAGAGTTGAACTCAAAATTATTCTACCATGGCTCTGGCTCTCTCTCTTGGTCAGATTTTGAGAAGCCAAAACATAAACCAGTCACACAAATACTCCGTTGCGTCTCACAAATACAAGCCCAACACATGTTTAGGTTCTATCTGTCATTTACAAGTTTATATTTCGTCTCACAAATACAAGCCCAGGTTGATATGTGTCGTAATACCATTTAATCCTAATCGCAAATTTTCACACATTCTTTGTTTTTGAAGAATGATTTTGAGCATCCATTCTTTATTTGTTCCCATAGCTTCTCTATATAATCATTTTAAACTGTGCTAAGTGTTTGTATGTTGTTGCAGGACAATATGCCACCAAAGCAGCCACCCATTACTAGGTCCAAGAGACAACGACTGGAGCCAGAGTTGCAGATAAAGAATCCTCCACAACCGTCAGTTCATATCACTGCACCTGATACCCCTTCTAACATAACTACAAATGGTATTTATTTATTAAATATGTCTTTAGATTATCATGAATAAAGATGAATCATTTTTCCAATAATGTGTTTTATTTAAAAAGGTTTGAATTTTTTTTAATAACGCTAACTTTACTTATTCTTTTTATTTAATGTTGTCAGAGAATCCTCCACAACCATCGATTCAGACCACAACACCTGATGTAACTGCTAACACAAGCACAAATGGTAACTATTTATTAAATGTCTTTAGCATGAATAGATGTGATTCTTGTAAATCAATAGTGTGTTTTATTTGAAATATTGATTTTGTTTATTTGTTTTTAATATAGTTATTATATACATGTGAAAGCTAAAATATAATATTTTTCCTCATATTTCTTAATTAAGCATAACTGTTTTTCATTATTTATCAATATTCTTAAATTAGTTCGTAGTAAACAAGTTAGGCGTTGCATAAAGGGCCTTGGGTTAGCAGAAAACCAAAAGCCTGATACCAAGATTAAAATATGGTGGGAAGGTAAAGACATCAAGTGTGTTGGAAATGGAAAAGGTCCACAAATGTTTGCAAATGAGGCTGGGCAATTAATTAGAAAGCATTGTCCCGTCACCTTTCTCAAATGGAAGGATGTGCCACTAGATAGGAAGGAAATATGCAAACAACGATTAGTGGTAAATATTTTAAGCTATTTAATAAATCATTATTGAGCTCTTTTACTATCTTTTTATTCTAACAAAAGAGGAAAAAAACTTATTTATTATAATATTGTCATTGGTAATGTGCAGGTTGGATTCAATATTGATATAGATGACCCACGCATATCTCTCAAGGTTGAAGGCTACTTGAAAAGTCGATTTAAGTAATACAAGTGTGAGTTACATACTCATTACAAAACCATGCTTGATAAGCCCATGGAATATCGAAAGGCTCATCGACTTGTCCCACGTGATCCTGAAGACATTGACTATCTGACACAAGGAGTTTGGGAAGAGATGTGTGATTACTTTGCTACTAATGAAGCATTTAAGGCAAGTAATTGATTTGTTTCATTGTTTATTATATTGTGTATTCATTAATGAAACTAATCCTTTTATTGTTACTCATTTTTTTTAGCGTCAATCCAAGGCCAACACCAAAAATAGAGCAAAGATACAACATCCGCATTGTGGTGGCTCTAAGTCATTTGCTCAACATGCTCATGACTTTGTATGATTTTTAATCATTTTTTTTATCATTATAGTTATATGTGCCTAGATGACTTCTAAATGTTATGTGTTTTATATGCAGAGCAAAGAAGGACCTGTCACCATAATAAAAATGTGGGACAAGATGCACAATAAACCAACTAAAGGATGGACTTCAGTAGCTGCTGAAACAATTTATGTTAGGATTTTTTTAATTAGTTTTTTAGTTTTTATAATTTCATAAAATGTCTTTATATAGTACTCCTATTGGGCCTTTACTTTATGATATTTTATTAATAGTTGTAGCACAAATTGAAAGATGCATATAGTGTAGCAGGAGAAAATGATGAATTAGATGAGGACGCTGTTGCTTTAGAGAATATTCCAATTCGACGCAGTTGGTGGACTAAAGGAAAGACTTCATCATCACAAGAATCAGCTACTGAGGTTCAGATTATGAAAGAACAGCTTGTGCAGGTGACAGGAAAATTGCAGAACATGGAGGACTTTTTTAAGTTTATGGGAAGGGAACGACTGGCTGCCATGATGGAAGAATTCATGAATTCTAGATCAGCTCAATCACAAACACCTGAGTCACAGTGTTCCCCAAATGAGGATGCATCTCCCTCTACTTAGCTTTCTTGTCATAACATGACAGGAATATCTTATTTTGGACTATATAACATCCACTATATTATAAGTGCTAATTCTTATCTTTGCTCTCATCTGATTTTATTTTAGGACAGCTCAAGGGATATATTATTTTGAATTGTGTTATTTATCCAAACATTATAGTTGTTATAGTGTTTGCCCTTGAGCTTGCCTTTAGAATGAGAGAATAGAATATATGTTTTAAATAGTTGGGACATTATTAATATAACTTTAGATGTTGCAATTGAATGTAATGACACATTTATGGTATAACAATCTAATATGTATGCAACTCACTTTTATAATCAATATTTCATATATTTTTACTATTATTTTAATTTCTGTATGTAGCAGTAGGGTACTTGTTTTATGATAGTTAAAAGCAATATATAAGTAAAAGCAATAATATGACACTGCATATAAGTAAACGATGTATATAAGTAAAAACAATAATATATAGCAGGTAAAAACAGTATACAAATATAAGTAAAAGCAATAATATATAGCAAGTAAAAGCAAGATTTAATGACCTACTGTAGCAACAATTTAAGCAATAAGTTCAATTTTACAGAAATCGCTGTACGACAGCGTTTTAATCTAATAAATTTACTATCTTTTTGTCCTTTTTTATTAATTCAATTTTTAATGTATTCCATATTCGAAGAGATTTCATAAAATTCAATACAATCACCATCTCCCATCTCCTTCTCTCTTTGCTTTATCAATTTTCATCATTGCCGTCAATTAGTTCCAGTCTTTTACTGCAAATCATATTGAGCATTAACAATTTGGAAGGAATTGATTATACTCTGTTTTTGCTAGGCAAAACAGAGTATACATACATGTATGTAAACTGTTATATTCAACAATTCAGATCACAGAAATTGATATAAAACTGTGTTACAGCCATCTCACATGATCCAATTTTTTTTTTTTTTTTTTCAGTTTTGTAGGATTAATAAGCATAAGATCATATTCATCATTATAGCATCATGACTAAGTTAACTCAATAATTAACGTGATCAATTTTTATAATTAATATTTGTCTCCACTAAATACTTATTCTTTCGTGTACAACTTATGCTAATTCAAATGTTAGTGGGGGAGCCAGTGGCTGTATAATGTGGTTCAGAGATTTAATTGATATAAGAGAGCTCATGGAAAATGAAGTCAGCAGGAGATAAATATATAATCAAGTAGACAACTATATATTCCATATATATATATATAACAGAATATCGTTTCTTAACTGTCTGTTTCCATAGTCAAATGAAAAATCCAAAAGGAGAAAAGGACATTGGATCATCGTAATAGTTCCAATATTTGCTGCAATGTTTGTCTTGGGCACGAGTGTCTTCTGCATATTATGGAAAAGAAAAACGAAGATAAGAGGTAGCATGTAAACTGATTTACATAGTATGTAAATCAGTTTACATACTATGTAAATCTATTTACATACTATGTAAATTGGTTGATTTTCTTTTTCTTTAGGTGATATCACTGCACATAACAAACATTTTTCATATACTATTTGACATACCACTTCAAGGTTTGCCGCTTTGAATAATTTTTCAGTTCAATGTGGTTTTCTTCTTGTACTACTTATACTAATACTAACAATTCTGTAATGCAAAATATACTAATTTCTTTCTTACTTCAAAAAATACTATCAATTTACATAGTATGTAAATCAGTTTACATAGTATGTAAACAAGTAGACAACTATATATTCCATATATATATATATATATATATATAAGAGAGCTCATGGAAAATGAAGTTAGCAAGAAATAAATATATAATTAAGTAGACAACTATATATTCCATATATATATATATATAACAGAATATCGTTTCTTAACTGTCTGTTTCCAGAGTCAAATGAAAAATCCAAAAGGAGAAAAGGACATTGGATCATCATAATAGTTCCAATATTTGCTGCAATGTTTGTCTTGGGCACGAGTGTCTTCTGCATATTTACATAGTATGTAAATCAGTTTACATAGTATGTAAATCTATTTACATACTATGTAAATCAGTTTACATAGTATGTAAATAGATTTATATACTATGTAAACATGAAGTTAACATGTTTACATACTAGATAAAGTTAACATGAATATGCGGAGGGCTAAGTATGTAAATGGCATGTTTCTTCCTTATTTTACCCTTTTTTAATTTTAATTTTTTGGAGAATTTCCTCATTATTTCTTTATTGATTTATTTGTTTTGATTATATAATGCCATATATGCAAAATCTAAATTAAGAGAAAGGTGTTTTATAGTTTTCATTGTTATCTCTTACATTGGTCATTATTACTGCATCAATGTTGGTGAAGTACAATCCTGTAAACTAATTTACATAGGTTTACATAGTATGTAAAATGGTTTACATACTATGTAAATTGGTTTACATACTATGTAAATCAATTTACATAGTATGTAAATAGATAGCCTGTTTACATAGTCTGTTTCTTAGGTAAGATTGAGAAACTAATCTGCAGAGAATTCCAATCATGTCATAGATTGTGTTTTTCGAGTATGTAAACTGGTTTACATACAATGTAAATGGGTTTACATACAATGTAAACTAGTTTACATACTTGTTTACATAGTATGTGTATGTATACTCTGTTTTGCCTAACAAAAACAGAGTACCTCAGTTTATCATCATATGTAAACCAATTTAACCCAGTTGATTTTTCTGGTTAGATTTACATTTTCAAGCAGGATTAATATTTGTTCTGGATTCAACACGACTAATAAGGGAGCTATACAGTATATGAATAGCATCAATAACTATACAGTATATGAATAGCATCAGTTTACATAGTATGTAAATCTATTTACATACTATGTAACTCAATGAATGCAATAAGACAAACAATTTTCCAAGCATTAAAGGGCTTCTACTGGTGTTAATGGCATGAATAGTCCATAGATCCATGGCTACCTCTGAATAAATAAATTTTTCAGGCAAGAAAGGTGAGAAAATCTGTTAACGGATATAAAAAAGAAGAAAAGAGAGGCAGTTTACATAGTATGTAAATAGATTTACATAGTATGTAAATAGATTTACATAGTATGTAAATAGATTTACATAGTATGTAAATAGATTTACATACTATGTAAGATTTACATACTATGTAAATCTATTTACATACTATGTAAATCTATTTACATACTATGTAAATCTATTTACATACTATGTAACTCAATGAATGCAATAAGAAAAAATGGTACTGTCTGACCTCCTACAAGCTTAAAACAACTATGCTAGTTGTCATGAGCAAAACAAGAAGATAAAACAACTATGCTAGTATCTTTAGCAACTGAATGTAGTTCTTTATTATCAAGACAAACAATTTTCCAAGCATTAAAGGGCTTCTACTGGTGTTAATGGCATGAATAGTCCATAGATCCATGGCTACCTCTGAATAAATAAATTTTCCAGGCAAGAAGGGTGAGAAAATCTGTTAACGGATATGAAAAAGAAGAAAAGAGAGGCAGTTTACATAGTATGTAAATAGATTTACATAGTATGTAAATAGATATCTACCTTCAACCATTGATAGATGATTTAAAAGAATTGTGGGAAGGAGTGCAAACTTTTGATGCATCTACAAAAAGATTATTCCAACTACATGCAAGTCTCAAGGCAATGGGGACCTTGTAACCGATTCCCACTACCCATTACATATTTAGTATTACCCCTTACATATTTTGGGAATGTTTTATTAAAAAACTAACCGTACTTCAGTTTCTCAAAACCCATGTTCTATCAAAGAAAAAAAAAACATACTTCTCTTTCTACGTTGCAACGATGGCTACTTGGCTTTCGAAAAAACCTTCAGCCTTAACCCATTTGGCCATTCCTAGGCAGGCAGGTAGGCACAGCCATCCTCAGTGATTCCCAGGCAGGCAGGCACCTCCATGTTCAGCCTTTCCTAGCTTGTGTCGTCGGCCTGCCGTCTTGCCGTTACTCAGTCACGAACAACACATCTTGTTCTTCTTCAATATTGTTCTCCTGTTGATAAAGCTGATTTTTGAGGTCCTTCTCTTTTCATTTTTCTTATTTTTTATGTAGTAATTTATGCTTCCAGAAATTTATGTTTCCTTAAAGAAATTGCACACAAATCACATACACCCACTTGATTGCATCTTTAATCCCAAATACATATATAATACAAGAGCTGACCAATATGAATAGATGTGTAAAGCATATCCATTCTAATACATTGTCTCTGCAATAATTCTGCAATTCTTCTCAGACTACCATAAACTCATCTCAAACCTCAAACATTACAAGCGAGAAAAGCTAGGTAAAGTTTATTCTTTTCTTTTTTGGTTACTGCTATACAATCTATTGTGTTTTTTCTTTCAAAATAATCATTTATTGTTGTTTGTCTCTTTGTTATAAACTCAATCTATTACCAAGAAATGCAGTTCTTGTTCAGATTTTATGTTTATACTCAAAACCCCAAATTGATCCTAACAAGCACGAACAAATCATCTTGTTCTTCGTCAATATTGTTCTACTGATAAAGATGATTTTTTTTAGGTCCTTCTCTTTTTATTTTTCTTATTTTTTATGTAGTAATTTATGCTTCAGGAAATTAATGTTTTCTTAAAGAAATTGCACCCAAATCACATACACCCACTTGATTGCATCTTTAATCCCAAATACATATATAATACAAGAGCTGACCAATCTAAATTTTTAACAGAGTATCTTCTTCATGGTAGGAATACTTTTTAAGTTGAATTTTATTTAATTTGGTTGTCTAAAGGGGAGATTAAGATTCTAGTCAGGATAGAACCTATTTAATATTAGCTCAAATCACAATAAATTTTTCATTCTTATACTATTGTAATTCAGAACCAGCAGAGTTACATGTTTCAAGTTGCTATTAATTGTGTTAGTAATTCTACCCATGATTTCTTTGCTGTAACTAGACTATTTCTTGGATATGCTGCATATTTAGTAACATGACTGTCGTTAGGGACTTACTAGTAACATGACTATCACTAGGGACTTACATCATCTCTGCAATAGTTCTGCAGTCCTTATCAATTATGTGGAAGCTTACTTAGGTAGATAGGGACGTGTATCTTTTTTTTCTTTTGCTCAACATGATATGTTTCAAGTTTTGATTAAAGGCATTGAATGTTGATAGAGATGGACAAAAGTTGGATTTTCTTGAAGAATAGACATTCAGAGATCTATAAGAATGGCATTAGGGATTTCCTACAGTTTGCCCAAGATAACATGCCTCCCAACACAACTACTATACTATGCCCTTGTTTATATTGTCGAGAAGGTCAATCTTTTGATTTCATAAAAGTTAAGGCACATTTGCTTAAGTATGGGTTTGATAAGATATATATAAACTGGATTCTACATGGTGAACCTCTCCCATCTACTTCATACAACACAACCTCAGAATCGAGCCCATCAAACCAAGCAAATGAGGAAGGTCATGATGAAATGATAGACGCGTTAGAGGATTTATGTGCAACTGATATTGGTTTGAATAGTAATTTCGTAGAAGAACCAGCAGTGGAAGATGCAACAACAAATGAAAGGCGTGGACATTTGTTTAAAGCAATGGGGTTTGCACAGAAAGAATTGTATCCAGGATGCACAAAGTACAGTCAACTAAGTTTCGTTGCAAAACTAATGCACATCAAGGTGATGAACAACTGGAGCAACAAGTCATTTGATATGTTGCTACAGTTGTTGCTCAATGCACTACCAAAAGGTACCATGCTTCCGCCATCATATTATGAGGCAAAGAAGTTCATGGCTGAATTGGGCATGGGTTATTAGAATATTCATGCATGCTGTAATGATTGTATATTATTTTGGAAGGAACACAAAGATGCAATACATTGCCCTACATGTGGTGAATCAAGATTTAAAGAACGGAAGGGTGATAAGAGTAAGGTTCCTAGGAAAGTATTGCGTTATTTTCCTTTGAAGCCACGTTTACAACGTTTATATATGTCACGACACACAGCTTTAGACATGAAATGGCATAGTGAACGTACTGTTAACGAAGGAGTTCTAAGACATCCTGCCGATGGAGAAGCATGGAAATTATTCAATGAAGAATATCCAATCTTTGCATCTGAGCCTCGCAATGTGAGGTTAGGATTAGCAACAGATGGGTTTAATCCTTTTGGCAATATGAACTTACACTATAGCATGTGGCCAGTGATGCTAGTTTGCTACAATTTGCCTCCATGGAAAATGATGACACAACCATATGTTATAATGTCATTGCTAATTCCAGGTCCGAAATCACCTGGACGGGATATTGATATCTACCTTCAACCATTGATAGATGATTTAAAAGAATTGTGGGAAGGAGTGCAAACTTTTGATGCATCTACAAAAAAATTATTCCAACTACATGCAAGTCTCATATGGACGATTAATGATTTTCCAGCCTATGGGACAATTTCAGGTTGGACTACCAAAGGACACAAAGCATGTCCCGTGTGTATGTATGACACTCCATCTCATAGCTTGATAAATAAGATTGGGTATATCGGCCATCAACAATACCTTCCACTAAACCATGCATTGCGAAGAAGTAAAGTCTATAAAGATGTTGCACATGCCACTAGTGACCCCCCAATTGAGATGACAAGTGAAGAGGTACTTATAGATGCTAGCTCATTTGAATATGTTTCATTTGGAAAGAAGAAAAAGAACGGCGTTTTGATTCTAGGAAAACGCAAAAAGTCTCAAAGGAAATCTAATTGGTCTAAAAAAAGTATATTGTTTGAACTGCCTTATTGGTCAAAATTGAAGTTGCGCCATAATTTAGATGTGATGCATATTGAGAAGAATGTATGCGACAATATTCTTGGAACGCTTTTAAACATTGAGAGAAAAAATAAGGACACAATTAAGGCTCGCATGGACTTGAAGAATATGAGAATTAGAAAGGAGCTTTGGTTGAAGGAAGAGGGTAATAAGTTTATAAAACCACATGTAGTGTAGTCTTTAACAAAGGAAGAAAGTCGATCATTTTGTGCATTTTTGAAATCAGTAAAGTTTCCTGATGGATATGCAAGCAACATTTCTCGAAACGTCCATCCTGATGAAGGTCGTGTTGTTGGCCTTAAGACTCACGATTGCCATGTGATGTTACAGAGGCTTATACCAATTGGAATCAGAGGCTTTCTTCGTTTTAACATTTGTGAAGCTTTGGTTGAGTTAGGTAATTTTTTTCAAAAGTTGTGTGCACGTACTTTACATAAGGAAGACTTGGACTCTCTTCAAGATAGTATCGTGCTTATTTTGTGCAAGTTGGAGAAGATATTTCCCCCAGCATTTTTTGATGTAATGGTTCATTTATGTGTTCATTTGCCACGTGAAGCTAAGCTTGCTGGCCCAGTTGCATCTAGATGGATGTATCCATTTGAACGCTATTTAGGAAACCTAAAGAAATATGTCCGAAATAGAGCAAAACCAGATGGTTGTATTGCAGAAGGTTATGTGGCTAATGAAGCATTAACATTCATATCATTATACATGAGTTACATTGAGACTAGATTTACTCGACAAGAAAGAAACAATGATGTTAATGACATTGATGTCATGCGAACCCTTAATGTTTTCTCTACTCAAATTCGTGGCTTAAAAGGTAAGCATCGTGGTTGCTTAAGACCTATAGAATTGGAGAAAGCCCATTGGTATGTCTTACACAATTGTTCTGAAGTTGAACCATACCTCAGGTTAGGTTTTTGTCTATTATTATGCAATTTTCCAAGCATATATTAATTTAAGAACTGACATTATTTTCTTGCTTTGTCTTTTTGGTAGTATGCACTTACAAACTGCTCCAGAAAATATGAGTAGCGAGGAGTTAAGCAATTGGCAAGAAAAATACTTTCCTGAATGGTTTAAGCAACAAGTAACTACTTCAATTATTAATTTAAATTCTTTGTTTAACTACTTATATTGAGAATATATCATACTAAGATAATGATATACTAATTTGATCCTGTGTACTCAGATGTTCCTTGAAAGTGGTGATTCCTTTAACTTGAATGCTTGTGATGAGTTAAAGGCATTAGCGAGTGGACCTGGTAAAACACCTGATATTTATAGTGGATGCATTGTTAATGGTGTTAGATTCCACACAAGTGAAAGAGAGGTTGGACTTACCACACAAAATAGTGGCATAATGGTACCTGGTTGGCATGATGGTAAAGACATTGATTATTTTGGAGTTCTTGAAGAAATTGTACAATTATATTATCCAAACAGTTTAACTGTGTTTCTTTTCAAGTGCTCATGGTTTGACAACAATCCCAAAGGAAAAAAAATGGTGACTGACTTTGGATTTACTTGTATTGACACAAGTCACAAGTGGTATGTCAATGATCCATTCATTCTTGCATCTCAGGCAACAAAAATTTATTATCTTTCCGACACAAAACATGGAGCAAATTGGAGAGTTATTCAGCGGGTACAACATAGGCATGTCTGGGACATTGAGAATGAAGCTATTGATGTGACCATTGATGGTGACACTATTAAAATAGGTGATATTTTTCAATCAGTTAATTCAAATGATATAATGCTTAATGTGAAAGATAATAGTGATGAATTAGTATTGCTTCGAGGTAACATTGAAGGAGAGGAAATATCATTGGAGAAATTGTCTAAACATTCTAATAACTTTATAAATGACAACTTTGTTGACGTTGATCACATTTCCAACACAAGTGATGAAGATGCTGAAGACATTGAAAGTTGTAGCTCATTAGAAGATTCAATTCCAAATTCAAGTGACTATATTTGATGAACATTGTGAATTTTCTAGTAATAGTCCATGAATCTCATGCTCACTTACCGATGAGGTAACTTATTTTCGATATCGAACATAGTTTTGTCCCATATGTAGTGTTTTTTCTTCAATTAACAATTATAGTATCTAACAATTACATATCTTATTTAAGTTATATTGATATTCTTTATCTTTAAATTTGCACAGAGTTATTTGGTCTATGGGGTTTTTAGAAGTGTCTTGAAGCTTTCTTTTCCTTAAAAGGTATAATGAGAATAACTAACTTTAATATCTGTCTCACTTTTAATTTGTATGCATTAATGTTTTGCTGACATTTTAATGGTTTTATGTATTATATGGAAGATTTGTGAAGTTTTAATATAAATTAACGACGCTTATGTACATTATTGGCATATTATTTAATTTAACATTATATAAAGGATCATGATTTTGTTTAATTAAATGTCACAAAATATCACATGCTTGATATTATTTGACTTGTTTTATATTGGCACATAGGTCTGTTAGAAAAAAATTTAGTCTGAAGTTATTCATAGATATTATTGTTATTAGAGTTTGATACATCATGTAATGAATTTTGATTATTAATTGTTTTGAATCATGCCTTAGTGATAGTTTTGATAACTATGCGATTAATTTTAAGTAGAAAAAATAGATGAAAAAAATGAAAAATTTGCATAATTTATGTAGCATTTGACAAACCAATTCACCCATGTCGCTAAATTTCTTTTATTAACCTCTGGAAAAATAAGACTTTCTATGCTTTTGAATCATGCCTTAGTGATGGTTTTGATAACTATGCAATTAATTATTAGTTATTACTATAAATCACTTGTCTTTCAACTATAAAGTGTACTTTCCCTTTAGCATATAATGTCTTGCAGTTCATAAGGTCTAACAAATCAACAATTGCCTTGTGAAGATAATTAATTTGATTTGCTTCTATTGTTACCAAATATATTATGCACTTTATGATGGGTGTCAAGCCTAGAGGGTAACTAATTGTAACTCTGGCTAAATTTATGTTTCATTTCATTATATGTTACAGGCATATGGTAGTAAACATAATTTTGTTGGTTTTTTTACCTTGTAACACTGTCATGCTGATAGGCGATGAGAACAACATTTTTGTTTAAGAAATTTCATTTAAAGTTTGCATAAATTTGGTACAAAGTAAAATTTAGTATGTTTTAACCTGCTTGTAGGTTGTTGCACGAAATCCGCAAGCGCACGGATCGTGTACAAGTGATAAGTATTTTTAAGAACTGGGTTGTCGTACCCACGAGGAACTTATTATGGCGTGTACTAGAATTAAGTACCGAAATATATACTTTCCCTTTCTATTTGAACTATCAAAAATTTAGTGATATATTAAAATAGATAAATTAAACTAGTTAAATGAATAAAAATCTAGGAATTCAATTTCCCCAATTCTACTTCCATGATCGTTTTCATATCTCATTAACATTGAATTAAAATGCACAAATTATTAATCAACTCTACTCAATTAATTACACCCACATGTCTATGGTCATGTAATTCTAATCCATATAAACCTAGCCCACATGTCTATGGTCATCTAAGCATACATGGGTCATTAAGTACCTAGAGTTTAAAAATGATTACATACAAAATAATGGAAATTTCTTCCTCATTACATATATGCCAATTCAATGCATGTTCATAATTTCATATCAATCTTTCAATTGCACACAAAATTAACATGTCACCTAATTAAATGGCCAATTTAATTAAGAGCATTAAGCACATTAAATTGGATAATTCACACATTAATAATATCAAATAAATATTACACAATCAATTCCATAGAATGGGTTCCATCAAAATCCCTAGAACAAAATTACTACTCCATAATCAACATTTCAGAAACTAGAATTTCAAGAATAAAAACAAAATCAAAACATAAAGAAATACAATTAAGAGAGAAATTTATTACACCCTTAAGAAGAATTCCCTCAAAAATTGCTTCTTGATGCTCCAAAAGTGCTTCCAAACTTGCTTCTAGCTCCCAAAATGGAGAAGGAGCTCCAAAAACCTCTAAAAACTGTGAAGAGAAATGGAGGCTGAAAAAATTGTGTTTTGGAGAGGTATAATGTGGTATATATAGGGGGAAAGAAATGGGAGACGCGTTTTAGGGTTTCTGGGCAATTTTGGCACCTCCCGCCGCGGCGCAGGTTTTTCCCGCCGCGGCGCGCGTTGAATTGTTGGCTCGTTGATTCAAAACAGAAACCTCCCCGCCGCGGCGCAGGTTTTGCCCGCCGCGGCGCGCCTTGTTTTCATGATTTTCCAAGTGCAACCCGAGAGCCTCTCGCCGCGGCACAGGTTTTTCCCGCCGCGGCGCGCCTTGTTGTAATGCGCTGTAAATGCCCTTACAGAGTATGTTGATTCTCGATGTAAGGCTTACGTTGCTAAGCCCTTGTTTGTCCCCCTTACATAATGAATGACATCCAATGTAAGGCTTACATTTTTAAGCACTTTTGCTTCACTTTTGCTCTCTTTTTCCACATTTCTTCCCAAATCTACTTTAACCTACAAAACAATGAAATACCTTCCAAAACACGAAAATAATAAAATAAAATAAGAAATATTAAGCATAAAAATGATATAATAACTCTATTTTCATAGAGTTATCACACCCCCAAACTTAATATTTTGCTTGTCCCAAGCAAAACCAAAATTAAACTATACTAACCTAAATCACTTCCGTAGATTATCACGGTTGCATTTAGCATATGCAACAAGCCTTTAAACCCCTAGGTTGCCCTAGTGGACGAGTTAAAGTCTCGTGAGGGTTTTCAGTGATGATTCCCACAAACATCCAACTAAAAGAAAAACTAAAACGACAAATAAAAACAATGCTACAATTAAAAACTACAAACTTATTTCAACAAAATTTCTCATGCTTCAGTTTATTCTTAGTTTATAATCGAAACTCCTACATAGATTCATCCAATTATCTTAACACATTAAGGATTCATCATGCAAATCAGTTTCGCATCACAAGTGCATACTCCAATACTAAAAAAAATATATATCAACATTGACTCCCCCAAACTTAGTGTTAAGAATCTAAATTCGTTTCAACTCTACTCCTCACAAGATAAAAAATTCACTCTTTATATCACACTGATCCTATGGGTTCAAACACTCAACAAAGTATATGCGAATAGAAGTTATGTAAAGAAATGAGCTAATAGATTCGCATATGATTAAACAAGAAAGGCTCAAAAAGTGTATAACATTGATCTCATGAAAGGAATCAAATGATAGGATTTATGAAGAAATCACATTACTAATCTCATGCATCAATTAAAATCTTTAAGCAAAAATTTCAAGTGTGCCCTAGAATGAAATGCTTTGACTTTAAGGGAACTTATTATTATTATTATTTTTTATTATTATTATTTTTTTATTATATTTTTTTTTTTATGTATTAACCATTCATACTTGAAGAACTTAAGGGTCATGATTTTTTTTTTTTTTTTTTTTTTTTTATTGACCCACATACATGTGTATTTTGTGAATGGATATAGGAATTCCCTCATATCTTTTAAAGTCAAACATGGATGAGATAGGCAAACACTCTACATTTTACTCAAATCATTTAATCTAAGCAATACAATTAAGCATATGATTCTTCATTAGATGTTTAAAATCCTAACATTCAATGCAAAAACCTATAGAGATCTTCTAACAATTTGAAATAATAAGAAAAGTGTTTAAAAGAGTAGAATAATGATTAACTCTCAGAATAAAACGTTAATGGCTCAACAATCAACTCACAAGGTAGTCTCCACTATTTGATTCTTAAACACAAAATTTGGGCTCATCTCAATTTCAATATTAAAAAGCATGAAGTATGAACTATGAACAAAAACCAACTATTACAATTAACCTTGAATATGTACAAGAAATCAAACAAAACATGTATAAAGATTCAGTTACTCACTTTAAATTAGCAAGAAAGCATGATAGTTTTATATCAAAAAGTTTTTATTGGACGACCTATTTGTACCCCCAAACTTAAACTAAACATTGTCCTCAATGTTTTCAACTACACACATGTTCAGAAAAGCATTTAAAAGGAACAAATAGAAAAATTAACTAAACTATAAGAAAAAGAAAAAATATTACCTAAAATATTGGGTTGCCTCTCTTTCGTATGAGATTGTGTCGTTATTCGTTGTGCTCCGGTTCAATGTTCCTTGCTTTTCTCATGAAGATTTTATGTGTATGAACATAATTTGAACCTCAAAAAGTATACAACACAATTCACATTCAAACCCAATTATTAATTATAACTAAGTTAAATGAAAATACAAAAACATCACACAAAGTTAAACAATCCAAAATAAAAATAAAAATAAAAATAAAAATAAAGGAAAATAAAAGAAAATAAAAAAAATGAAAATTAGTCCAAAATGAAATAAAATAAAACCAAATAAAAATTACAATTGGGAGGCTCAGTCCTCCATATTTTCTTGTTGTTCATTGTCTTCCTCGGGTTGGCTCGCTGGCGGTACAAATGTGAAATCATGCCCGGGATATTGTGGAGGTGGTTGAAATTGGGTGAGGTCTACTCCACTTTGTGTCAGTTGGCAACTCATCATATTGTGGAGTAGGGCATGGTAGTCATGTTGATATCTCATGTGATCACTGAGCCATGCTTGTTGTTGGATTTGGTAATGACGCATCTCTTGTTGACATTGATGCATCTCATTGACTTTTGCCTCTATATTTATCATCCTATCTTTGGCGGAAGCTGTCCTTGAAGATTCACTCTTTCTGCTTCCTTGCCCAGCCTTTGACCCACTAGTCAGGTGTTGCATGTAGGCAAAAGTCAATGTCTCAGCCGGTTGCAATAGGACCTCGCCTGTGTCGTATTTTACTCCATGTTTGACACATAAGGCGGTTATGAGCTGGGGAAAGAAATAACTGATGTTGTGATGCTCAGCTGAGTACACAACCCTTTGTTGTATTACCAATCCCACGTCAATTGACCGCTCGGTCTCTATAGCAAACTGTAAAACAGCTCTTTCCCGATCCACTGTACTGTAATGCCGAGTCGGCATTAATCTTGAGCAAACAAAGTATTGCCAGATTCGGGAATGAGTCCTTAAGTGCTTCGCCTGAAAAATATTTACCAAATCTCCTTTGTATTCCCACTCACCGTATCCATTGGTTAGGGTGTTAATGACTTCTTCGTAATCAACCTGCGTTAAGTAGGTTTCATACTCACTGTTCTGTACATCTCTCAACCCATAGTACGAGTTGATCACCGTCCTATTGAAAGGGACCTCAATGCCCCTCACCCAAACCTTTCCTTCACGTGCCTCCGGCACATTAGCATAAAACTCTCTGACCAGCGAACTAACCCCCGCTTCCGGGGCATAGGCAAATTTCCTCCAACCTAGTCTCTCAACTATGTCGGAGATTCCCATCACTCCCACTTGACCAAAGTCCATTCCTCTCTCATTTATGAAACCCTTGTTTCTTTTGGCGGCACCCTCGTACCGCTCTTGTGCTTCTCGGCTTACAAACCGAGAAGCATCGTATGTCCGATCTTCCACTACTTTCCCTTTTCCTTTGGACTTACTACTTTCACCAACCTTTCTTTTTGGTGCCATTTCAATATTTAAACCCACTAAATTCAATCAATCAATCCTAAATTCCAGAAATTTCACAAAAAATCCCAAATTTTGTGCCCTCTTCTCCAAAATATTCACTTAATCCAAAAATTCAGAAAATATTGAATTGAAGAGAAAAGTGACGAATTTTACCTTGTATAAAGCAATTGGAGTGTAGGAACAAAAAGCCCCAAATTTGCTCTTGAAACCCTAGTTTTGCAATTGAAGAGGAATTGGATTTTTAGTGTGATTTTGATGAGATTGGACTAGATAGGTGTTAGAAATGATGAAATGATGAAATGGTGATGAAAAATTTTGAATTTTGGTGAAGATTCGTGGGAGAAATTGAAGAGAGAAGTAGAGAGAAAATGAGAGAAAAGGAGAGAAAATGTGGGAAAATGGGGGAAAATGAAGATTGTGCCTTTCGCCCGAGCGTTTTCTGCCCAGTTTCATGTGCGCGCCGCGGCATATAATTTCCCCGCCGCGGCGCGCACCTGTTTTCAAAATTTGGCTCGTCAGGCAGAAAGTCCTGCGCCGCGGCACAAATATCACCCGCCGCGGCGCCCAATATTTTTGAAATTTTTTTTTTTTTTGGTTAAAACTAAACAAATTAAATAACAGATAACAAAATACATAATTAACAATACATAATTAACTAAGGATGTTAGGGGTAAGTAAAATTTATTATTCGAGTTAGGCTAATCACATAGGTAATATGAAATGCAATGTAAACATAAAAACTCAAAATGAGGCAACTAATGACATAAAGGAAATAAAGGATGAGAAAAACTCCCTTACAACTTGAAGCTTTAACATTTTGATTTGTGTCACCTCCAAGCTCCAAGGCTCCTTATTATTATCCTACAAAAATCAACAAAATCTATTAGTAGTACTTTAAAAACTTGGGTTGCCTCCCAAGAAGCGTCACGTTTTAGGTCCTTGACTAGACCTTCCTTGACCATATCAAGGTGGATGGTATAAAAAATATTCCATGAATAACCGTTTAACGGTTTTCATGTTGGTTGGATCAAGGTCATCCATGTTACTCTTAGGGTTCCATGCCCTCTTCCTCCTTTTTGAGGCACCTAGACCCATCTTGAAAAAGTGGAAGTCTCCAATACCCATGTCTTGCACAAAATCCAAATAAAAGGGGTCGGTTGGAACTTCCATTGTGAACTTGCACTCCTCAAGCTCATCTTCCGTAGGAGTCAAATTTTGCTTCTCTTGAGCTACTTCATGATTTTCTATGTCATCCTTTAGATTTTCTTCCACTTCGTGATCAAATTCCTTTTCAAGTTCTTGATTTTCACACACCTCTTCTTCATCCTTCCTAACAAAAATATCATAGCCATGCTCGGCTATATAGTTCTTGATTAACTCCTTCATAGAAGGCTTCTTTTCTTGTGGAGGAGGTGATGGTGGTGGTTGCATATATGTATTCATGGAATTCGACGACCAAGTAGAATAATCACCCTCTTGATTATAGCTCCAAGAGTAACTAGGTTGACTCCCCCAATCCGGATATTGGTGGTAGGAGTGTGACAGCTCCGGATCGGTGTAAAAATTATTGTAGGTGTGTCCCCCTTCATTCCATCCGTAAGTATGCAACGGACTTTGTACGGCACTAGTAACTACAAAAGATCTCAACAACGAAAGATGGTAATGTTCTTGTATTGTGAGATCCCTCAAGGTACTATTCCGATCAATACTAGCTATGAGGTTTCTAGCCTCCTCAAATGTCATCCGTGCATCCTTGAAACTTTGATATTCAAATGGGTCCATCACCTAACAAACAAAACTCAAGAAAAACATAAAATGCAAATAAAAGAAAATGTAGAAAAACCAAACTAAACAAATATCAATAAAAAAATTAAACAAGAAAAATCAACTAAAAAGCTAAATAAATAAGATAATAGAAACAAATCAAACAAAATAAACTAAATAAAAATAACAAACACAAAAACAAATAAAAATAGATATTTTTGAAATTTTTAAAATTTTTAATTTTTTTTTTTTTTATAAAAAAAAATTTGTTCAAATTAGAGGAGAAAGCCTTGTATCAATATTAATCGTAATACACTATCTAAGTTCCCCGGCAACGGCACCAAAAACTTGTTGCACGAAATCCGCAAGCGCACGGATCGTGTACAAGTGATAAGTATTTTTAAGAACTGGGTTGTCGTACCCACGAGGAACTTATTATGGCGTGTACTAGAATTAAGTACCGAAATATATACTTTCCCTTTCTATTTGAACTATCAAAAATTTAGTGATATATTAAAATAGATAAATTAAACTAGTTAAATGAATAAAAATCTAGGAATTCAATTTCCCCCATTCTACTTCCATGATCGTTTTCATATCTCATTAACATTGAATTAAAATGCACAAATTATTAATCAACTCTACTCAATTAATTACACCCACATGTCTATGGTCATGTAATTCTAATCCATATAAACCTAGCCCACATGTCTATGGTCATCTAAGCATACATGGGTCATTAAGTACCTAGAGTTTAAAAATGATTACATACAAAATAATGGAAATTTCTTCCTCATTACATATATGCCAATTCAATGCATGTTCATAATTTCATATCAATCTTTCAATTGCACACAAAATTAACATGTCACCTAATTAAATGGCCAATTTAATTAAGAGCATTAAGCACATTAAATTGGATAATTCACACATTAATAATATCAAATAAATATTACACAATCAATTCCATAGAATGGGTTCCATCAAAATCCCTAGAACAAAATTACTACTCCATAATCAACATTTCAGAAACTAGAATTTCAAGAATAAAAACAAAATCAAAACATAAAGAAATACAATTAAGAGAGAAATTTATTACACCCTTAAGAAGAATTCCCTCAAAAATTGCTTCTTGATGCTCCAAAAGTGCTTCCAAACTTGCTTCTAGCTCCCAAAATGGAGAAGGAGCTCCAAAAACCTCTAAAAACTGTGAAGAGAAATGGAGGCTGAAAAAATTGTGTTTTGGAGAGGTATAATGTGGTATATATAGGGGGAAAGAAATGGGAGACGCGTTTTAGGGTTTCTGGGCAATTTTGGCACCTCCCGCCGCGGCGCAGGTTTTTCCCGCCGCGGCGCGCGTTGAATTGTTGGCTCGTTGATTCAAAACAGAAACCTCCCCGCCGCGGCGCAGGTTTTTCCCGCCGCGGCGCGCCTTGTTTTCATGATTTTCCAAGTGCAACCCGAGAGCCTCTCGCCGCGGCACAGGTTTTTCCCGCCGCGGCGCGCCTTGTTGTAATGCGCTGTAAATGCCCTTACAGAGTATGTTGATTCTCGATGTAAGGCTTACGTTGCTAAGCCCTTGTTTGTCCCCCTTACATAATGAATGACATCCAATGTAAGGCTTACATTTTTAAGCACTTTTGCTTCACTTTTGCTCTCTTTTTCCACATTTCTTCCCAAATCTACTTTAACCTACAAAACAATGAAATACCTTCCAAAACACGAAAATAATAAAATAAAATAAGAAATATTAAGCATAAAAATGATATAATAACTCTATTTTCATAGAGTTATCATAGGTATATTTTTTTTAATATCCTTGGTTAGTCTATTCAAATTGGAAAATAATCTTCTTTATTTTGTCAATTTAACTCTTTTAATTATTTTTCCTAACGTGATAGGAATATGATCAGGAAGTAGCATTTAATATTTTTTAGTTTACCCTTTTTGCAATAAAATAATTTTTTTCTTTCTTACAAGTGGTGTTTTGGTAGTAATAAGAGGGCTAATGATAATATTGATGAATTGCAGAATGAGTAAGAGAAGTTCACAAATTAGAAGTCAAACCTATAGCTAGCCAAGTGTCATGTATTATTAAGTACTTTTGATATGTACTTAATTAATCGACAAATTTAATATATTAATTAAAAGTGATACTATTTGATTAGGGAAATTCTCGAAAAATTTCGAAATTTACTACGAGACATCCCATTAAATTATTTAATATTTTAAATATAATAAAATGACAAATTTAACCTTTTACTTAAACTTAAAAAATACACCCCACATCCCTCACACCCACACCCCACATCCCACCTTCTTAAACTAATTTCATACATCCCACTTTCTTAAACTAATTTCACACATCCCATCTCTTCTTCTCCACTCACCTCCACCTCCATCTAGCAAAAGGTGGGATGTATGAAATTAGTATTTAGAGTGAATTTAGAGTTATTAATGAATATGGAGATGGAGATGGAGATGGAAGTGGAGGTGAGTGAGGAAGAAGAGGTGGGATATATGAAATTAATTTAAGAAGGTGGGATGTGAGGGATGTGAGGTGTGGGAGATGTGGGGTGTGTTTTTTAAGGTTAAGTAAAAGGTTAAATTTGTCATTTTATTATATTTAAAATATTAAATAATTTAACGGGATGTCTCGTAGTAAATTTTGGGATTTTTCGAGAATTTCTCATTTGATTAATATTGTTATTTGTAAGGACTAAGAAGTCCAGCATAATATATAGAAAAAATAACATTATATTAAACATTATTATTTTATAGACTTTAAATTATTTTTAATAAAACTGTTCAACATCTTCTTTGTCATTGCATTATATTGAAAAAAAAAAAAAAGATTTAGGTACAAGAATTAGTAATTACAAATTTATGCTTTATTTTATATTTTTAAATTATTTATTAATTATTTTATATGTTAAGTAAATGTAGTTTCGTAAATGGCTTAGTAGTTCAAATGATATAAAGAGCCTTCTAATAAGATGAAGGTAATATGTTCATGCCTTGTTTGTGAATGAAAAAATTCATTTAGCAAATACAAAAATGGTTTTTACCATATTAGAAAATATTTTGGGAAAACAATAAAATTATTATCCCAAAAATTTATAATAATAAAAATAAAACTCTAGTTAATTTTTTGTTGATAATTATATTTCCTCAACAAAATTTTTGTCGGTAAATGTTTTAACAATTTTATGACAAATTTACTGGTTGGTGAAAGTTTTTTTAACTGTTGCGACAAATAAAATAGTCGGTAATAATTTGGCGCAAAATACCGGCCAAATATTTCCTCAACAATATTTTATTTTGTCGGAGTAAATAACTTTGCCGACAAAATTTTGTCGATAAATGTTGTTGGCAATAAAATATAGGAGTCAAATTTTTGGTCAACTATATCCGCAACAACAGTTACAAGTTTGTCGGTAATAGTGTACTTTCAGCGACGAAAAAATATTTGTTGGCCCAATTTTTGTCGGTAAATGTAGTTTTTGTTGTAGTGAGAGTACTCATGAAAAGCCATGATATAAGACATAATGCCAATCCTCATGTCAACAAATTAAAAAAAAACACTAGAGATAAAAATGGGTTATGTGTGTGATATGTCCGATTAACTAAATAAGGTCGTTGGTTCAAAAGTTTGCCTATTAGCTACCTTGGTTCACTTTGATGTGATATGACTGAAAAGGGCTTAAGTGTGTGATATGAATTGTTGGTTACATGCACCATATAGAAGAACTCTTATTAATGTAGACGTATTACTATACAAGAGATATTAACTTGAATCATATATGAATACTTACGATCATGATTTTTTATCATCTAACTTATATGTTATATAAAGCTAGAGTAATCATATTAATTTTACAAGTGGAGCATATGTATATACAAACTTGCTTTTTTGGGATACCACAATATAACTTACTCGTCATGTTAAATTAATTACTATATTTAGTAATCTATCAAAATTATGGAATCCATATCTTTCTTTATATTATTTTCAGGATATTAAAATCCACTCTTACTGTTAAAATAGTGATTTTACTAAAATTTATAATATTTTGCCAAGGATTACAATTTTTACCAAGAGTCACGACCCTTTCACCAAAAGTTACGACCCTTTACTTAGAGTCTCAAATTTTTACTAAGAGTCACAACCTTTTATCTAGAATCACGAATTTTTACCAAGAGTTAAGACCTTTATCAGGAGTCACAATTTTTTGCCTAAAGTTGCAACTTTTCACGAAGAATCACTACTATTTACCAAGAGTTAAGACCTTTATCAATAGTCATAATTTTTTTTACCTAAAGTTGCAATTTTTCACGAAGAATCACTACTATTTACCAATTGTTATGACTCTTTTACTGAGGGTTGCAACATTTTATCAAGTTATGACATTTTACTAAAGGTCACAACATTTTATTAAGTCATGAATTTTTGCTAAGGTTCACAATCTTTCACCAATAATCATGACACCACTAAAAGATATGATTATTTAATAAATGCATGTTATATGTATAATATGTATCAATTAAAATGTATAATATATATTTTTTAATCAATATATATATATATAGACATATATGCTATTAAAATAATACTAAATTCAATATGCTTCATGAAAACTTTTATAGTCATAATCATGTCTTATAAATAAAATACTAAAAACCAGAAATTTCTTACTCACGATGCCAAGTTGCAAACAATAAATTTACGTGGCACAAATAGCATTAAGGAAAAGTACTTTTTGTTGAATATTAATCTCTACGATCTCCATGTCAAAAATTCATAGTTTTCAATTTTATCATTGCAAAATTACACTAAATAATATGACATTTGTACTTAGTTGTTAGGCAAGACTTTAAGTCGCTATCCTAAATAAGTTGTTTGCCTACTAAGTCGATGATGCATTTTTAGCAAATCCGTCTATAGAATACAATAAAGTATTATGTTGTCTATGCTTCTAATTTGCAATATTTAGAATACTAATTTTATTTATATATATAAATGGTGGTGGAAAGTATTAGAAAACATTAATTATTTCTCTACAAATTCTCTTCCTTTTTTATGTGTATGTGTTGTCTACAAATGGTCCATGACCTATTTATAAATATCTATGTATCCTTTAAATTAGATTACATCTGGTTAATAAGTTGTGATTTTTTCAAAAATTATATTTCTTAAAACGTATATAATTGTTTATAACAATTACAACATATCTAAAAGTAATATCATTTTACTAGAATCATAATCTTTTTTAACATATCATTTCATTTCTAAAAATTTCAGCTATTAAAAAATACATATTAAATCATTATAACTTTTTATGTAAATTTTATGTCATTTATTTTTTAAAATATTCCAACAGTAAATTCAATCATGTTTACACTGATTAGGCAACGAGGTGAGAAAAAACTCAATATGTCCTTTGTTTTACAAGTAGGGTCTATTTAGAATAGTTTAGTGTATTTATTATTGTTTGTATTATGTTAGTCATTTGTTATGAAAAATAATAATATAATAGAAGACAAATTATTCTTAGTTTTAATTTTATTTATTTATTTTCTTATATTTTTGATGTCATGTTTACACTGATTAGCGGATGAGTTGAGAAACTATGGTCTATTTAGAGTAGTTTAATGTATTTATTATTGTTTATATTATTTTAGTATTTTATTATGAAAAATAATAGTGCAATAATAAAAGACAAATTATTATTTATTTTATTTTATTTTATTTTTGATGTGTTAGGTAAGAAAAAGATTATTCGTACGCAGACGCAAGGCTACGTGAGGGCTCCCTTGAACTTGAACTGAATCCCATGTGAGAATTTAAAATATTTTTAGGCCTATGTTAATTAATTTATAGGAATATATGGTCAAAAAAATATATTTTATTATTTAATTTTTTATTCTATTAATTTTTAAGGATTAAGATATATGACAATAAAAATTTTTAATTTTTTTTCTTATATTATTTTTAAAAATTTCAACT